>OZ019972.1:5079564-5679564 GCA_963970395.1 Ephialtes manifestator
CTCTCATTCGAACTAGAGACTCGAGCTTCACCGGCTTTGCAAGTGTCGTGAGCATATGTGAAAACAAACGAACATGTGCGAACACTCGAGATCCTGACAACACTCGATGGTCGTGTCCGGAGTTTATAGCGACATCATACAGAATTCCTAGTGGATCTCTCCACGATGAAAGAAGCGCATGATTTAAAGATCACTTAATACACAGAGAAAAAAATGCAACAAAAAGGGGAGAAAATAATTTCCTGACTTCCTCATTCCCTGATGTAATTACCATCGCCTCACACATGGTGAGTATAATATATTACCATGTATGCGATTTTATCCTATCCTGTGGTCGCCGAATACTAATTACGGTAAGAGCTTGAGTATAACCATCACCGTGGTAAACCCTGCTGCATCTCAGCATGATTTACAACCGGATCGAAGTTGCCCTATAAAAATCGCTTTTTTTCATCCATTTGCTTTTCCCAGCAATTTTTCTTAGTTTATATGGCAGTTTTACTCGATTCTTCACTTCATGTATGACGGCCGATGAAATTATCTGCACCCGTGTAGAAAAAAATGTCTGCGATTGATTAACGGCTATCAAAGTTAACGTTATCAAGATAATCCACTCGCACAATTCCAGACTCATGGTCTATTAACTTGGTCGACGCTTGATCATCATACCGGTGACTTTTTTTTTGTCAACGAGTAAAAGTCAATCATAAATATAGCATGATTCCACTATAAGCTCACAAAAACTTTATCATAAGTCTATAGAATATACCATGAATTCATAGACCGATTGTAGCCCATTACTTACAAACTTATGGTTGATTCGTGCACTATTTGTTCCCAATTTTTTTTTTTTTTTTTTTTCATTCACAAGGAAAATTCGACTATAAGCTTACAGACAAATCCACGATAAGTTTGAGGATTAATCCAATGAGCCTACTTTTTGTTTACTAGGGCGGTTAAAAAATGTTCGGTCCCTAATTCACCTTTCGTACACAGCCACGACTCCCACTTTTTTAATGCCCGGTCAACAGAGTTCCAAAAAGAAAAAGCACGCACAGTAATCAGACTTTGATTTGCTTGCTGCTTGATTGTTTCGAGTACAATGCCAGAAAATGACTGACTCTCTGGGTGGTATCGTTTTGCTCGTGGCTCAATAGTTTGCCGAGTGTCTGACAGCTTGACAGCTCTTTGCAACGGAGTGCTGCGACACTTTCTACGGAGTACTCAAATTCCTGGTGCTGAGAGTCGAGAACGATGGACGGACGTGCGGCCAGAGGGACCACCTGGACATCGGACACCGGCCCCGTTCACGTTTCGGTGGTGCGCTCGTGTTGTCCCCCGGCACGTCCGGCACATCAGACCATCGGCAACGTGATACGTGTAAAATTATCCAACACTCCACTTTCTCACGTATATTATTTCGTTTTCGATATGATGTAGACACATTATTGAGAGGCAAACATTGTCAGACAAATTTCGTTCGTCCACACTGCAGAAATGGAAAAAAATGCGCTTTATGCAGTTGCGTATTGTCGCATATGTAATTAAATCAATTCAGCAACGAATTATAGACTGACATAACTGGAAATGAGACTCCTGAGAGAAATTCAGTAAAATATATTACGTGGTTATGGTATGGATTAAATCCAATTGAATATTTCGATACCCTCAGGTAAAACAGTAGTATTTCAAATTTCTATACCCCTCATGTATTTCAATCAACAGAAATTTGGAGTGGGAGTCATTTAATTAATTTCTAATAGAACACATGTTGTAATATAAATTACCAGCAATTATTACTGCATTAAACCTTGCATAGGCTATTTGAAAATTCAACTGCTTCCTCACTCTTTTTACCCTTGCACAAAGCCTCGTCCATGTGGAACCAAGAATGCGATTTATTTAACTATACGTTTGAAAACAAGTGTAAATATTATGCACTTAGGAAAATGAAATACATTCTTTAAATAAATATCTATCCGAAGGACAAGCACAATTATACTATGGCGCAACGAGAGTTATGTCCTAGTATTTTAGCTGATTTCAACAATATTTCCCTCTGTACTGTAAATGTACAATTCTTTCGTAGAATCACTTTAAATACACATTGCATATAGGACATTTGTTTAAAAGCGTTCTGCACATGTGGTTATAAAATATAAGAAAAAGTTAATACACAAAAACAGAATGCACACTTTACTCTCAATCTATTGTTTTATAGTTCATTGTGAAGTGCAGTAGCAGTAGTTACAAGTGTAATGGAAGAAATATTATCTTTTTAATATCCTGTTCTTTGTATAAATAGAAATGCAGAGTACAGTAGCCTCCCGCTAAGTGCTCGCCTACGGGGCTGTAGGGGTAAAAACGAGCACTTAGCGAGCTACCGCCTCTCCGTAGAGATTCTGCGAGCTCGGGCCGCATTCGGCCGAGATCGGCAGAGCTCGGGCGCCTTCGTCCGCTATCGGCCGGGCTCGTAGTCTTGGTGGGGGAACATTCACGCCTTCCGATCGAGGGGAAGGCGCCTCGGCGAGCACTTAGCGAGCGAGCACTTAGTGGGAGGCTACTGTATTTCACACTCTACCTTAGAGTTATGCTTGTCCTAGTATTTTAGCTGATTTCAACAATATTTCCCTCTGTGCTGTAAATGTACAATTCTTTAGTAGAATCACTTTAATTACGCATTGCATATAGGACATTTGTTTAAAAGCGTTCTGCATAAGTGGTTATAAAATATAAGAAAAAGTTAATACACAAAAACAGAATGCACACTTTACTCTCAATCTATTTTTTATAGTTCATTGTGAAGTGCAGTAGCATATTACAAGTGTGATGGAAGAAATGTTATCACTTTAATGACTTTAAATACACATTGCATATAGGACATTTGTTTAAAAGCGTTCTGCACAAGTGGTTATAAAATATAAGAAAAAGTTAATACACAAAAACAGAATGCACACTTTACTCTCAATCTATTTTTTTTATAGTTCATTGTGAAGTGCAGTAGCATGTTACAAGTGTAATGGAAGAAATATTATCTTTTTAATATCCTGTTCTTTGTATAAATAGAAATGCAGAGTATTTCACACTCTACCTTAGAGTTATGCTTGTCCTAGTATTTTAGCTGATTTCAACAATATTTCCCTCTATACTATAAATGTACAATTCTTTCGTAGAATCACTTTAAATACACATTGCATATAGGACATTTGTTTAAAAGCGGTCTGCACATGTGATTATAAAATAAAAGAAAAAGTTAATACACAAAAACAGAATGCACACTTTACTCTCAATCTATTTTTTTTATAGTTCATTGTGAAGTAGCATGTTACAAGTGTAATGGAAGAAATATTACCTTTTTAATATCCTGTTCTTTGTAAAAATAGAAATGCAGAGTATTTCACACTCTACCTTAGAGTTATGCTTGTCCTAGTATTTTAGCTGATTTCAACAATATTTCCCTCTGTGCTGTAAATGTACAATTCTTTAGTAGAATCACTTTAAATACGCATTGCATATAGGACATTTGTTTAAAAGCGTTCTGGATAAGTGGTTATAAAATATAAGAAAAAGTTAATACACAAAAACAGAATGCACACTTTACTCTCAATCTATTTTTTTATAGTTCATTGTGAAGTACAGTAGCAATAGTTACAAGTGTAATGGAAGAAATATTATCTTTTTAATATCCTGTTCTTTGTATAAATAGAAATGCAGAGTATTTCACACTCTACCTTAGAGTTATGCTTGTCCTAGTATTTTAGCTGATTTCAATAATATTTCCCTCTGTACTGTAAATGTACAATTCTTTCGTAGAATCACTTTAAATACGCATTGCATATAGGACATTTGTTTAAAAGCGTTCTGCATAAGTGGTTATAAAATATAAGAAAAAGTTAATACACAAAAACAGAATGCACACTTTACTCTCAATCTATTTTTTATAGTTCATTGTGAAGTGCAGTAGCATATTACAAGTGTGATGGAAGAAATGTTATCACTTTAATGACTTTAAATACACATTGCATATAGGACATTTGTTTAAAAGCGTTCTGCACAAGTGGTTATAAAATATAAGAAAAAGTTAATACACAAAAACAGAATGCACACTGTACTCTAAATTAATTGTTTTATAGTTAATTGTGAAGTGCAGTAGCAGTAGTTACAAGTGTAATGGAAGAAATATTATTTTTTTAATATCCTGTTCTTTGTAAAAATAGAAATACAGAGTATTTCACACTCTACCTTAGAGTTATGCTTGTCCTAGTATTTTAGCTGATTTCAACAATATTTCCCTCTGTGCTGTAAATGTACAATTCTTTAGTAGAATCACTTTAAATACGCATTGCATATAGGACATTTGTTTAAAAGCGTTCTGCATAAGTGGTTATAAAATATAAGAAAAAGTTAATACACAAAAACAGAATGCACACTTTACTCTCAATCTATTTTTTATAGTTCATTGTGAAGTGCAGTAGCATATTACAAGTGTGATGGAAGAAATGTTATCACTTTAATGACTTTAAATACACATTGCATATAGGACATTTGTTTAAAAGCGTTCTGCACAAGTGGTTATAAAATATAAGAAAAAGTTAATACACAAAAACAGAATGCACACTGTACTCTAAATTAATTGTTTTATAGTTAATTGTGAAGTGCAGTAGCAGTAGTTACAAGTGTAATGGAAGAAATATTATCTTTTTAATATCCTGTTCTTTGTAAAAATAGAAATACAGAGTATTTCACACTCTACCTTAGAGTTATGCTTGTCCTAGTATTTTAGCTGATTTCAACAATATTTCCCTCTGTGCTGTAAATGTACAATTCTTTAGTAGAATCACTTTAAATACGCATTGCATATAGGACATTTGTTTAAAAGCGTTCTGCATAAGTGGTTATAAAATATAAGAAAAAGTTAATACACAAAAACAGAATGCACACTTTACTCTCAATCTATTTTTTATAGTTCATTGTGAAGTGCAGTAGCATATTACAAGTGTGATGGAAGAAATGTTATCACTTTAATGACTTTAAATACACATTGCATATAGGACATTTGTTTAAAAGCGTTCTGCACAAGTGTTTATACAATATAAGAAAAAGTTAATACACAAAAACAGAATGCACACTGTACTCTCAATTAATTGTTTTATAGTTAATTGTGAAGTGCAGTAGCAGTAGTTACAAGTGTAATGGAAGAAATATTATCTTTTTAATATCCTGTTCTTTGTATAAATAGAACTGCAGAGTATTTCACACTCCACCGTTACTTTTCAAAGTTTTGCGAAATTATGATGATCCACCGTGTATAAACGTCTATGCAGATGATCCACACACATGCATTACCATAATATCATTGTACGTATGCGGTGCGCTGTGTTCATAACCGCGAGCAGGGACAATGAGCGAGAGGCCACGAGAGTATGGAGGTTGCTTTGCGGCTCACCCCTTTAATCTTTCTATCTCACTTGCTCACGTTGCTGGTACCTATGAAGCGTACAATATACAGCAGGCTCTTGTAGGCTCTCTCGTGGCCCCGGAGGCCACCACCACCACCACCACCGCTAGCAGAGAACCACCAACTCGCCGAACAATGCCCGCTCACCGAAAGACAAACTACAGTTTCATTAGTGCTCATAACTGATGAAATTAAAGCGCGTACAATGTAGTACAGTAGAGCGCGAGGAAAAGCAGCAGCGCCTGAGCAGTAGCAACGAATCCTAGTTCCTAGATATCAGCCTGGAGTCTAGAAGTAATATTAACGTTCGTGTGGAATATATCGTGAGTTCCCTGGCTCCGTACATCAGATGATGGCAGTGGTTGCAGGTGAAGTGAAGTAGTTGGTAGACAGCAGCAGGTAACCGAGAAAATGTGCGCACCAAGGTCTCCGAAGTTAATGAAGTAATTAAAAGCGACGGGGTGAACGTGATTATCAAGAACTGCGAAAAGAACAAAATTTTATGAAGTTCCGACTCGCGCTGCTTGTGCTTCCTGAAAACTTTTTCCTGAAGTCGTAACATTGAGCGAAAAAGGGACGTTTAACTAAATATGCTGGAGAGGCATGGACGAAGTATTACAGACGGTGGAGTGAGTTATTGTTGATTGATGTGGGTCGTTTTGGTATGAACGTATTTCTTGTACGACTTCGTATTATTTTATAACTTCTTGTAATTGGATGCTTGAACGGTGCAAAGTCTATATAACATTTTTCTATTATTTTAATTGAATCATACTACTGCTTCTTTGATAAATTGAGTTTTCTAAAATGTATTCAATTGCAGCGAGGAAACTATTTAGTTAAGGCAACTAAGCAAATCTGCGTGTGCTGCATCTCAGTAATAAGTTGTGTAAGTCAATTAAGTAATTTGACTGATTGTTAATCCAAAGGAATTACATAATACAACAGATTGTTTATGCCAATTAATTAGATGATCCCACTGATTAGGTAATCCAGTCAATCCAAATGGTCAGTTCGTCAGCGCGGTTGCCACAACTGATTATGCAAGCTTCGCAATTAATCTAACTAGCCAGTTTGTTAGTACAGTTAAAACCTTGCTCTTTATATCGAAAATATATATTACTACTATTATATTTTTTTTAGCTCGGAGTATTTTATTCGCAGACGTAAAATAATTCTCAATCTCAATCAATGTAGACATCAGAGATTTACATATTTTAATCTTCTTAGTGGAATCAATTTGTAAAACTTAAGATGCCAGTAACAGCGAATTAATATCCGTGTTTCGGTAATGAAAATAATAACTTATTAACATGTGACATTATATTTATACCGCGAGGAGCTGAGTGCGGGCGGACATGCACTGGGCGGGACTATATCTCTACCTCACGTGATATATAAAATATATTAGAGGGAGGGGAGGAGGAGGGGGAGGATGGGACCAACGTGATATCGATCGTAATGGACTCGATATAGCTCGAAGGCGGTTTACAAGCCGGGCATCTGTCCCGCGGAGATTATAGCCTCTCGCTATTAGTGGTACGAGTATTAATAGCAAGAGAGAGAGAAAAGCAGTACACATGTATACAGCGGTACAGAGAGCGAGACAGAGAGAGTAGATAACGCGGGAGCGCGACGGTACAGGGTACTTAATGACTATATCGATTTATCGATCCGGGGGCATGCAATGCAAGGGTGGAAAGCTACTCCTGAGTCTCTCGTATACACAGAGGAAACGGTCTGGTGAGTTCCGATTTATGCGTGCTCTTCGCGACGATTGCAAGACGACGAGACGTCGTTGCGAACTTTTTTTTTCCACTTCCACGGATCCCTTTCACTGCAATCAAACGAAACGGAGCCGGTAGACGTACTTGAAACTAAACACCTGCGATACGAGATTGGCACCTTTTGCTAGTTTTAAGTAAGCACTTTCTGCATCTTGATCTTCTCATAAATAAAATAAAGCTGCGTTGAATGAAATTAGATCAAATTTGTTTAAAATTGGTACGTACAGTCGGATAACTGCATTTTTGTTTTGGGTGAAGTTCTTAACAGGTTGGAACATTTTAGACTAGTCACACCGAGAGAAAAGATTTCATTGACACCAATGAAATGGGTGGATTGATTTTTTTTTCATTGATTTCAACGAAATATTTCTTTGATTTTAATGAAATAGTGCATTTGAATTTCAAAGAGAACATTTTATTGCCTGTAAATAAAGATTTACTTAGTGAACATATAATAAAGACATAGTTTCATTGTTTTAAAGAGACGTTTTCATTGGTTCAAAGAAAAGTTTTCATTGATCTCTCTCTCGCACGTAACCTCAGTTTTTTATTTTCCGGTTCTCCCGAACGAACGGCTTTGAATTTCGAGAAGCCAGAAGCTTAGCCTATTTCTGCCGTACTTACTTACATACACACAAAATTTGAGCTTTATCTGCCGCGTACTTCAGGAAAAAATAGGTTTCGAAATTTTGAGCTGGTAAGAAGTAGGTTTCATTGAATCAGAGACGATATCTTTGAAATCAATGACAAAGGTTCATTGGTTTAAAGAAATGTTTCTTCGAATCAATGTCACTACTTTTCATTGAGTTTGAGATCATTCAAAGAAATGGTAGCATTCAAATTCAAGTATTTCATTTCATTGGCAACGATTTCCGTGAATCAATGAAACTTTCTCTCTCGATGCAACACAGTGCCAATTTTATAAAAATATTTCTACAATATTTGGAGGTTTATTTAAGTGTTTATATTCGTAATTATGCAATTCAAAGAAAAGTTGACCAATAAGTATGCATTTCCAAAAAGTTTTTTGTTCATTCTTTCATTTTTAAGTATGAACAATTGTATATCAGTTCGATTATAATGAGTGACAGCGTTATTTGTCAATCATATTCTGCGAAACTTATACTTCCTTTTTAGGTAATTTTCCCTTGGAAACTCTCGAAATTAGAAAGATGAGAAAATTGAACAAAAAGTACGTATCTAAAAGTAGCACCAAGTGCCAATCGATGCCCACAAAACCATCGATGAAAAGTCTATGCGTGACTTTTGATTAATACGCCGAGACCTCGCGGTAAAATTTCGACTTACACACTGACCGTGACGTCGACCTTTGGTACTATCGTCAAAAAAGTTAATCACGAACGACTTGATTTTTTGTTAAGCAAATACTGAATTCATGCTCTTATTTTGATTTATTTTTAAACTACATATTCGTCCAATGCAACGGAACAAATTTTATGGGCTTTTATGGGCTCATCACTATTATTATCATTCGACAACACATGCTTTTTTTAAAATCCATTTTCGTTTAAAAATGGATATCGGTCTAGTATGAAAGTTGCTATGCAATGGACTCTATGATGTTGTCTGGGTTGCTAGTGAATCAGAGGACGAACATCAACAGCCTCGCATTCGAACTAACATATCATCTACATAGTCGCACAGTCGCAGTATCAAATTCTCGATAATTAATGCTTTCGATTAATTATTCCGAGTGATCGTATAACGGCCTGTAGTCGTGGATTGTATGCATATTCACGTGTCGCACAGCCAGTGCACTGTCGAATGTGAAATTACCCGTGAATTTCGACGCGTGTATGGAAATCACAGTGTTTAGCTTCGATCATACAGGCGGGTATGGTATATATAGCGAGCTTTGCCGAGCAATGGGAGATTCAACACAGTCGTCGCCGTTGACGTCGTCGAGTTTCGTACGGCCTCACACGACCAGTGAACGCGAATTTAATCCACAATGACGGAGTCATTAGCCCCGAGGACAATATCAGGTTCTCTGACTCGTGTATGTGGCTAAGCGTGTGCCGGTGGTGCAAATCGAACCGGAGAATGATCGTTTGAGAGGGCTAGATGGTGCAGCCCATGTTTTAGACACTATAGAGAATATTACCGGTAGTAGTAGTACTATATTCCAACGCCACTATTACCGATACCAGTGGTTGTAGTGGTGGTATAACCGAACGGTGAGGGACCAGAGTACAGTATGTACCCACATCGCCCGTATTATTAGTTTGAATTGCTAAAACCTGCGAGTTATTGGATCCCTTTTGTACGTGATCGGCACGTGGTAGTGGACGAAGAGGAGGCAGAGGAAGTGGTGGAAGTGGTGGGCACACGAGTGAATCTGGCGGTGAGCTGCTGCTACTGACGACCATTCAGACTCGCGTTTACGTAACTCGATCATTTCCTCTTCTCTCTCTCCCTCTTCTCGTTTAGCCAGCACGCTACGATTAAGTCGAACAATGTACGAGAACCCGAACGACTGTCGGGTTATTTACGCTGGCTAATTAACGCGACGGATTTACAACAATTGATACATTGAATTACTTTTACTGTTGGTTTTATTTAAAGAATATATTTATATAATTGAAAATATTACATAACTGCATTATTGAGTATACGAGGTATGTGGTAGTGATCGTCAGCAATAGGGATTTTGATCTGGAGGACGATGCATTTTTGACAAATTAAGGAAAATTGGAAATGTTAATATCTAGAATTTTAATACTTGTTTGCTCAAAAAATAGTAGTTATATATTAAATGAATATATCTTATACGATTAAATTAAAAAATTAAGTAACAACAATTTTAGACTTTTTTGGCGATGTATACTTTTTCTATTTTAACCCTTTGGGTCACAGTGGGTCATTGAGCGACTCACCTATTTTCACTGAGATTTAAATGTATTGAACTAATTTTTGACAATAATTAATGAGTTTTTCATTTTGGAAACGAAATATGTATGGCTCAAAGCGTTAAATAACTTATAAATGAGTATAGTGACTTTTGTAACTTTAGAAGTAGCATCTTGTGTTAAATTCTGATGCCTATTAAAACAGGCCGAAACCCACGTATACACGATGGGAATAAAAGTACCATGACCAGGTGGCCTCTACATGGAGTGAAAGTTGCGGGTTGTGAATTGGGGGTGAAGGTCACGTGCCCCTGATGCGAAAATGGCCCGAAACGCTGGTTCCGGAATAAAATTGTGACTATTGACTCTGATGAGGTATTCTCAAGTGAGTCACATAATAGGCGTAATATGCATTACAGACTTTCCAACAGCTCCATTATTCCATAGTTCCATTATAGTTCGTAAGGCTGTAACAGAGTCTGAAGAGCTTCCGAATAATGCTAGCGACTGTATTTTCGTTCCGGTCACTCGATAGAAAATTCCACACTATTCGAGGAGATTTAAGATCCAACATTTTTTGCCATTTTTTCCACCCAAATAACTTATAATGAAGTGCAATAGCTTTGCAATTAAAAAATTTGTATCTTGACTAAAACACGTTTTCCTTTGACAATAAACTAAATGCCATATATTCGCCATAGAAATAAAACAATTATGTCCAGATGGTCTCTTCATCAAGTGAAAGATGCCGGTTGTGAGTTGGGGGTGAAGGTCACGTGTCCCGGATGCAAAAATGATCCTAAAATCTAGTCCCGAAATAAAAGTATGACAATTGACTCTGACGAGGCATTCTCAAGTGAGTCCATAGAATCACCGTAATATATACTATAGACTACCCAAGAGCTAGTGTCATTAGGTCTCAAGGCGTTAACAGAGTCTAAAGAGCTTTCGAATGATGCCAGCTACCGCATTTTCGTTCCGGACACTCGACAAAGGTGTCTAACACCGGTTGACGAGACAACACTCCAACCCAAACCGCATGAATAGTTTGACACTCGAGGACAATGACTAGTAGCACTCAAAGGTGCAACGAAGAAACGACATATCGATGAGGTCGCACGTCGCACCGTTTGTATGTCCAAAAAAGAAGAGCCAGCCGAAATCTCGAGAGTCGCCCACCGATGTCGTCGGATATGCCCAATACAGAAGTGATTCGACATGAACCCTCGTAGCAGAAATGTTGTTGGTCCAGTCGAGCAGAAGGAATTCAACAGAATGACACACACACAGCACCAGGCATGTAAAGGCATGAAAAAAAGAGACGGAGAGTTCGAAAGAGGACAATGAACGAATCTGCGTCACGAGAAGAGCGCTGGGTGCTCTCGAGGGTCCCAAAGATTTTGGGGCCCCAGCAGCACCGCCATCAAAGTCACATAATAATACCCACACAGTCGGCTATGCGGCCCATGAACCTTAGAGGCACTGGATGAAGTATGGAGCACTATATAGTCCATTATATTCTTTATTTACTCGAGCGAAGAGTCTCTCGAAGAGCTTTCGAATGAACTAGCTCGTACAATGAAAGGCCGAGGGTATCCCTCACGGCTCTGGTCCGCTTGCTACTGAGCGCAGTCTGCCTAAAGCATTCATACACGTCCTACGGGTGGTGCCAATTATATTCTCATGTACCCCCTGAGAGTTCCTTCTCGCTATATTCATCTTTCTTTATCCATGGCGTTTTGGTTCGTCCTCGGTTTGATCCTCTCAATATCGTCCACCACCGCCCAATAGCATCGTCCTATCCGCTGGCGTTAATAATCTTTTGATGGAGGAGCATCAAATGGTTCAATCATCTGAGGATATGGTACAGATATTCACGCAGATATTTTCGAGGGGTTTCGTGACATTCTGTTGACAGACAAAGACTTGTCGCATATAGCTCTGTGCAATAGTTTGATGTTGGAGCATTTATCAGTGCGTTTTTGCAAGAAAGTCACGCGATATTAAATTTCCACGAGGTGTAACGTACCTCCTGCTGTGGAATGTGGGGTTGTACTTGGAAATCTTAGTATTGAAATGGAAGTGGAACTTACACTCGGAGGGACTATGGTGCTCTTGGCGACTATGATGAAAATTCATCAGCCATTCAATTAACCTTTTCTGAATCAACCTACTGAAACACTCAGAGAAATCGTAATAGTACAGCCAACTATAAAGTGACAACTATTAATTTTTAGTCCATGCAACTATTTTCATAGTTACGGTAATCATGAAAATAGTTATGGTAACTATTTGGTAGTTATAGTTTTTATTATTTGGTAGTTGTGACAACTCTTCATAAATTGATCGTACGAACTAAAAATGAATAGTTGTCACTTTATAGTTACTAATACCATTATTTTCTCTCAGTGAAGAATAGCAGTTTCGGAATATCCGATACTTTTTTCATTTTTTTAAATGAATGTAGTGTGTTTTGCGCAAATAAAAAAGTTTAGTATGCATTTAAGACACCAGCCTCGGAAAAGTATCAGCAAAAATCTCGGCAATTGTTTCCACAAGGGTCTCGTCGAGAGCCTCGTGCAGGATCTTGGCAAGAGTTTTGGATTTCTAACGAAGAGTCATGCATAGGATCTGATCCCAAAGTCGTTCTACAATCCATTGGAGACAATTTCCAGATTTTTTACTACCGATTTGAAAAACTAGTTGTTAGCTAAGATAGATGGACTAATTAATAGTTACAACGAATAAATATTAGTTAAGATACCTCGGAGCGTATGGAAGAATACATAATACGAGAGAATCTATTTTCAATTCTCATTCAGATACACTCGTTATAGTTAGTTGCTTGGTTATAAAATCCTTATACAGCGCTCTAAATAGTTTCGAGTGCAAAGGATAGATAGTCACATAGGTCTTGTCAAAGTAATTTGTAGCGTTCAGCACATATTCACAGAATGCAATTCCACAGTTCTATACATTAGAGGACTATAGGACGCGCTTTACAATATTCCCGCGACGACCTAACGCGATATCGAGGAAACACACCAGGTGTAACTTGTGCCTCAACAGAGAATTGTTGAACCGAAGTTCTACGCAGCTTGGTGTTCGTATTATGTGGCTGTACATTCGAAATATATACCCGCGGTCTATCTCGTGAAGTGCGCCTCCTGCCCGACAATACATACAATGCCTACCCTCTGAGTCATTGTGCTTGATGCTCCATTGACGTCAAAAGGAATTCCGTGACGTCTGGAGTCCTGGCAACGAGAAGCTAGCAACGGAGGCCTTTGCACAAATCTCAATGTCTTCGTTTCGACTTCAAAAGTTTAAGTGGAATATTATCAACGTATGATTGGTGAATCAAGCTGAAAAAGAGGGAGACCGGCAGTTTGAACGAGGTCGCCAAGTTTGATTCTCCAATCAAGAAATAGAGACATCGAATTCACAATCGTATGTATTTGAATAAATGTAAACATATATATATATATATTTAATATATACATGTAAACGAAAGCCATAAAACTCGTTCCCGTTTAATCTCCATAGTGACTACACATTATCGATTATGCCGAATGCAGAGGCGTGAATTGCTCTGGCGCCAGTGCTCGAGTCTCCTGAACTTCCTTTCACTTTCAATTCGAGGGACCTGAGTAGGTAGACTTACGAGTGTTCGGAATCAGTGCTTGCTTACTTCGAACGATTATCTCATTATCCCTATTATGAATTCCCATATAAGTTTCAGTGAAGCCTAAAACATTGAACACAAAATTCTAAGCTTTAATAGTAACCAATTGATTGGCAATGTTATCCAACCGATTGAAAATGATAACCAACCGACTGATAGTATTAATGATCATATATACGTAAACAATAATTTGTGCTTATGTGATCATTTAGAAAAGTTCTAAAAGCTTTGGTCTATTTTTTTATACACTATGAGTCGTAATTTTTTTTGTTCATAACATAACTTGACATATTTTAAATACGTAATTACTTATAATTATTTCATTTCTAAGCATATATTTCATTCTAAACAATACACAGCTACCAAGAATTGTATGCATAAAATGCTGGTATTTAGTAGATATCCCAACGTTTTTTACCGTTAAAGATTTTGTTATGGAAATTTCACTGTACAACTAAGATATCAAGGTTTTCCCATATTAGGTGGTCGGTAAATGCCCATTCTCCACAACTAACCAATTGTCTTAATCTAGAAAATAAATTAATTGAATTCACCATCCAAAGAAAGCCTTCCTTATCTTCAATCAAAATTACTCGAGTGTTGTAGCACATAATTATAGTGTACAAACGTATCAAACTGAGTGAACACATCCATACAACGTCTCCGAAATGACTTTACATGTGGCGTAACATCGCACTGTGTGCACTGTGTAAGGTCGAAAGGGAAACGAGAACCCCTCTGCAGCGACGTACTTCTCAGTAGCACTTCCGGTGGTGCCCTAACGTGGCGCACAAGAAGGGGGTATAAGTTCCCACACCGGGAAGCACTGGCGTCCCGAGTAAACACGATTTAGATAATACGCCGTGAAAGCTGCGCGACTGCCGGCAGATTAACCGACTGCTTGTGGTGTCTACCACTACGTACATATATAACACAAATTTATATGTAGTACATGGACATATATAGTCTTTATATTCGAGGGGACTAGCAGCTTCACTGCTATGGCAAAGCTTCTCAAATCCTGACCTTATCCAGAAGTCAACGGAAGACAGATATAAACTACTCGTTATGGCCCACTTGAAATCTGTTGCCAAGAGCTTATCGAGTGGACCCACTCGTGGTTACGGTAAAATATGTTCGTTCTTTATATTCCCACGAGATTCATCATAGTTCTGTTCAGCTTCGGACTGTCTTACTTGCAACTCGAAAATTTAGATACATAGATACAGGTATCATTGATACTTGCATTGGGTTCCGTAATAAGGGTAACGAGATAATTGTTCGACATAAGCAAATGCTGCACCGAGAGAAAAGATTTCATTGACGCCAAAGAAATGGGTGGATTGATTCCTTTTTCATTGATTTCAACGAAATATTTCATTAATTTCAAAGAAATAGTGCATTTAAATTTCAAAGAGAACATTTCATTGCCTGTAAATAAAGATTTACTTAGTGAGCATATAATAAAGAAACAGTGTCATTGTTTTAAAGAGACGTTTTCATTGGTCCAAAGAAACGTTTTCATTGATGCATCTCTTGCACCTAACCTCATTTTTTTGTTTTTCGGTTCTCTCGAACGAATGACTTCGAGTTTCGAGGATCCAGAAGCTTAGCCTATTTCTGCCGTACTTCCTTACATACTCACAAAATTTGAGCTTTATTTGTCGCGTACTTCAGGAAAAAAATAGGTTTCGAAATGTTGAGCTGGTAAAAAGAAGGTTTCATTGAATCAGAGACGATATCTTTGAAATCAATGAAAAAGGTTCATTGGTTTAATGAAATGTTTCTTCGAATCAATGTCACTATTTTTCATTGAGTTTGAGATCATTCAAAGAAAAGATAGTATCGAAATTCAAGTATTTCATTTCATTGACAAGTATTTCCGAGCATCAATGAAACTTTTTCTCTCGGTGTGATTGCTAACGGTCGTAAATGTACCCGCCTGTCGTTACAGTAAAATATATTCAATCTTCATAAGCCCACAGCATTTGTCGAAGTTACACGGAGAATAAAGGTTATTTAAAGGATTAATCTTTTAAATTCTCGGGTTTAGTTAGAATATTTGGTTAACTAGATTCCTTAAAATCAATCTAGAATTTATTACTGGCCGCTGGAACCATTTGCTCCTCCAATCACATTAATTGAATGCCAGTTCATTGAATGGGTGCACAAATAGTTAACTGAAGTACACTGATATATTAACCCAACCAGTTTTGGCTTACACCAAGCGTACGAGGTTAATCTGTATTCCAATAATTTTTCATGATGCTTTTAGTTTCAATTGATTTCAATGGACAAATTCTAAGGTTGATTAAAAACATTTGTACACTGAGAGGAAATGATGGTATTAGTAACTATAAAGTGACAACTATTCATTTTTAGTTCGTACCATCAATTTTTTAATAGTTCCCACAACTATCAAATAATTACTATAACTACCAAATAGTTACCATAACTATTTTCATGATTACCGTAACTATAAAAATAGTTGTATGGACTAAAAATTAATAGTTGTCACTTTATAGTTGGCTGTACTATTACGATTTCTTTGAGTGTCTAAACTTCCATTTTTTCTTTTGTTGCAATGGTGTTTATTGATCTTCCGATTTGATAGAAATTCTTCAGTTGAATTTGCTTAAGTGAAACTCTACCACTGTTATTTTCTCTTCAGAATTTGAATCATTTAATAACTTTCCTTAACTCATGAATTCAGCGGAGATCAAACAAATTCGTTCAAAAAAAAGTTTATTCAGAAAAAGTAAAACAAAATCTTTTTTTCTATTCTTATTGCTTTTCAATAATTTGTATGAGTTTAGTTAATGTAGCATTTGATATTATCGGTGAAATTTAAACGTGGGATTAAAATTAATGCATTGCATTTATTATTGCATATTCGCCGTTACATATAATCATAAATTATATACCATTATAAAAGTGGAGGAAAAAAAAGAGAAACGACGAAGAATGATTGGAATTTCATGAAAGTCGGTGAATCGTTTAAGTTGCACATAGAGTATCGATTAAAAGGATAATTGTAGTTGTTGTGCTACAGATATATTGAGGCTTGCATCGAGCCCTACGTGGATTCTCTCACGCGTGAGAGTTTGCTCGCGATTTTACAATCCGCGCGTGCAAGGGATTCTCCGGGCGTAGTTAAGTCTCACTATATACTAGTCCTATATTCAAGCTCGCGTTCTTAGTGTAGCATAAGCAAGGAAAAAAGTGAGAGGAATGAGAGGGGGGCAAAGAAGGAGGATAACTTTTCCTTCTTTCCACATTCTTACCAGCCGAGAAGTAGAATAATATCTTGAAGAATTGGTCGACGGTCGAGCGAGATTTTTTACGAGGATCAGCTTGCACAGAGTTCACCGAGGAATGAAAATTTAATTTGATTCGTGATCATTAGTCTGTCTCAAGAAGCTTCTTCGTCTCAATGTTACTCTACGTATTTAAAAATATATATTTACAGATAAACACGTATTTTTCGTGTGCATTTTTTATTGATTTATTAAATTTATTAGTGTTCTCAAATATATGAATAAAATCTTTCATATTTTTTCATGATAAATTCTGGTGCATTATATGTCCATAAAAAAAAAGTGATTTTGTGCAATATTTGATGTCCGTTTTATGAAATTTGCAAATAAGTTTTATTTAACTAATAGTTTCTTTAATAAAAATTATTGTTTTATTCCGTTTTTTAAGTGACCCCCTTAAAATTTATTCTTTTTCAGAAGGACTGGCGCCCCCGGGGATCTCCTAGGTTCGAATCTAAGACTCTATATGAGTCATCGTTCGGCTCGGAAGCCGAGAAGAGCCCCGTGCCAGCGGCAAAGATAGAAATCTAGCTGCGGCGCGCGTTCCTAGACAAATTCCGCCCACAAAAGTGGCCCCCGGGTATACCGGCGACCACATATACTCGAAATTTTTTTCTTTTTTTTTTTTGGTCTCCCCGATCATTCCACACTTTTTCACCGCGGGGAATATATCTTTTCGACGAATTATCATAATGATTCGGGGCAAAAACGTTGGATACATTCACGGTTTAGGGCCGGGATTCTCGCAGATAAGGATTTAAGTGGAGCCTAAAACGTTTTTCTTATCGAGGTTTCTTAAGATATCGATAGTGCGGGGTGGCTCTTTAAATGCAAGTGCGATAAAGGGCATTTAGAGGATAGTGACCCTTCATTTAACCCATGTCAAATATGCCGCGTCGAACAATTAGTATTTAAATAATTCCAATGATAACGATATTTATTTGAACTAGTTGAATAATAACAATATTTAATCTTAGCGATAATAATAACTTTTATAGTAATTATTAGAATTTATTACTCGCATCTTATAACTTTTATTATAAGTTATTTGGATTTAACTATTTTAGCAAATAAAATTTATTAATTTTAGCCCATAGGATGGAATAACGTTGATTTTTTATTATGTTAAACTTGCACGAGGACGTATTGAACATTTTTATCACACAGAAAAAAATGGTTAATTTATATTCGACTGCCTGATTAAATATGGACCAGCCTACTATAATTAGTTAGGTCAATGGCCAGCTGATTAGTAGGGCCAGAAATAATATTTGGTTCTAGAAAAATTACATATTCTCTCTCTTCTATGTCGAGAACTTTAATAGAACTCAAAACTAAATACGAAGAAATCTAATCTCTATATTTTTCAGTAATGCTAGTTACAAATTCAGCGTGTTAATAGTACTAAAGTCGCAATTTTTCCAAATCTGTATGTTAAAATTATTCGATTTTCACCTCAAATATTTAAACACCTTTATATTCGGGATCCATGTCTGAAAATCACCAAATCATTTGAGAATCTATGCACAATTAGGGCACCAGTGATATCCAAAAAACGTAAATGAATTTTGTTTGTCCAATTTAATGTAAAATGAGTTTAGAGTTTTGAGGTTATAATGCAAATTAGTGTCAGCTGTTGAGTAACGGCCATTGATGCAGTCTACGTTATGAATCCACGTGATTAAAATAAGAATAAAATGTTACCAAATATGGCCCCAAATAAATCGGAACTCCAGGTATCTACTAAAGTTTTCATTATCAGCATACTTGGTCTGAAAATTTGTAGGAACAGGTCCTTTTGGCCCGAGGAATTTTTGGTAAGGAATTTCGTCAAGTATCGGATAGGATATGGGATAGTAAGAGCCTCTGTGCCTTGAAGCTCTTTCCTCGGCAAGATGATTCGATTTCACCTCAAATATTTAAACACCTTTATATTCGGGATCCATGTCTGAAAATCACCAAATCATTTGAGAATCTATGCACAATTAGGGCACCAGTGATATCCAAAAAACGTAAATGAATTTTGTTTGTCCAATTTAATGTAAAATGAGTTTAGAGTTTTGAGGTTATAATGCAAATTAGTGTCAGCTGTTGAGTAACGGCCATTGATGCAGTCTACGTTATGAATCCACGTGATTAAAATAAGAATAAAATGTTAACAAATATGGCCCCAAATAAATCGGAACTCCAGGTATCTACTAAAGTTTTCATTATCAGCATACTTGGTCTGAAAATTTGTAGGAACAGGTCCTTTTGGCCCGAGGAATTTTTGGTAAGGAATTTCGTCAAGTATCGGATAGGATATGGGATAGTAAGAGCCTCTGTGCCTTGAAGCTCTTTCCTCGGCAAGATGATTCGATTTCACCTCAAATATTTAAACACCTTTATATTCGGGATCCATGTCTGAAAATCACCAAATCATTTGAGAATCTATGCACAATTAGGGCACCAGTGATATCCAAAAAACGTAAATGAATTTTGTTTGTCCAATTTAATGTAAAATGAGTTTAGAGTTTTGAGGTTATAATGCAAATTAGTGTCAGCTGTTGAGTAACGGCCATTGATGCAGTCTACGTTATGAATCCACGTGATTAAAATAAGAATAAAATGTTACCAAATATGGCCCCAAATAAATCGGAACTCCAGGTATCTACTAAAGTTTTCATTATCAGCATACTTGGTCTGAAAATTTGTAGGAACAGGTCCCTTTGGCCCGAGGAATTTTTGGTAAGGAATTTCGTCAAGTATCGGATAGGATATGGGATAGTAAGAGCCTCTGTGCCTTGAAGCTCTTTCCTCGGCAAGATGATGGTGTCTGCTGTGGCTCTTCTCGCGCGCGTTTGCCTCCCGCACTCCTCGAAGAGTTGGCCGGGGCCAACGCAAGAGGATCGAAGAAGGCAGGCCTACTCGAAGCAAGAGAGAAAGAGAAAGAGAGAGAGAGAGAAGGCACGAGTGACTCGGAGAGGAGAATCGAGGCACACAGGCGGTCGGTCGGTCGCTACACGAGGAGAGGAGGCATCCCGTGTGCCACGAGAGCGCGGTAAGGACCTGAGGAATGCGCTCGTCCGATCCCACGGCTTTTCCCCCCACTTCTCTTGCGCAGCTCGTCTCTTAGCTCAACACAACGCCGAGTAAACCGAGAAACCTTGCTGAGATATATATTCTACTCTCTACCCCTATATATGTATGTACATAGTACACAGTACTACAGTACTGTGATACAGTAGAAACCCGATTAAACGGCGCGGTTGAGTCAGAAAAATCGGTAGATAACTATAGATATACTCACATATAATCCAATTAAGAGAAAGAAATTATTTTGTAAATAACAGGAATAATCAAGTACAATTAATTGTTGCCATAAATATTTAAAACTTGAGGAGCTGTGCTGTATCGTAATACTGATATTATTTGCATCGATTTTTTGTACATTTGCCGATATCTTACTGAAGAAAATAATTCATCCCACGATTGCTATTTCCAGAATTTTTTTTTCCTAACTCTTTAATTGCCAATGTAGCATATTTAATATATTGAAGGAATAGCTATTTTTCAAAGCACCTTTTTTGATTTCGTTGAAGAAATCCAAAGGAATATAAAACGAAAAGTGAAAACGAAAAATCGTAAAATCGTAAATATTTCGATTCAGTTCGAGTGTTTAAAATTTAACATTATTTCATTTAACCCAGATTGACTAGGAACGAGTTAAATAAATTCAAAAAACTCCTACCTCAGTATTATAAAACAAGCCTTATATCACTACTATGAAACTTTAATGTCCAGACAAAATTGCTAAGAGGTTCTCATAAAAATTACCAGTAGTTGAAGGCAGAGAGGTTAAACGAGGTTCTACTGTATATATATTTAGTAGTATTAATACTCTACGCTATTGTACCGACTATAGTATACTACAGGAGTTCCTAGTCGTTTAAACTTATCCCTGAACGTCGTGGCGGGCGTGCGCGTATCGCTCGATCCCCGATCCATGTGATCTTTGCGCCGGGCACATGAGTACGCGCCCAGCAAGACCTTTTTCTCCATTTATGTATTTATATATATATACATTGATGTGTAAGTATATATTGATAGATCTGTTTCTTCTTGCGATATCGATAATTGCTTCGTGTTAAGCATCAAACTGGTTAGCCTCGATATGCCATAGTAAGAGCACTTCTAGCGTCAAAGAATCGCGGGTCTGAACGTTCTTCCACTCATCATTTTGCAGGTATACGACGAAGAAGCAGTACCGAGGATTCGCTCTAATAGCCATCCCTTTTGTCTCGAAGACAGTTGAGCGTAACCAAGAGAGCAATTAGGGCTTAAGAGTTACTATTCCACGAAGCGTTTAATGAACTATCAGTCGTGGTGTACGTGAAGGTGGTGCGCAATTTTTTGTACTTTTTTGTTGTTGTTTTTTCTAAGTTATTGTACCTGATAAAATTGAGGAATGTATGCAACCGAAGAGTTCAAATTTGAATGTAAGAAGCTTGATTTAAAAAAATAATATTGCCATGAAATTATCAATAAAATAGATTCAAATCAAAATGATGAACAAACTTTTAGAACAATTTCTTTGCGTGCAAATAATTATTTGCATTATAAAATCCTTATTCGAAATCATATTCAAAACTCCCTATCCAAAAAAACACGGAACTTATTTCATAAGAATAAAAAAATAGTTCGTCTTAAAATTATTCAATATATTGTTCATAATTTAGTGATAAAATTTCGCCATTATTATTTTTTAAATCGTTGTTCTTCGTATCTTCATTAACGTTGATTACATTTAAGATTTTTCTCCTAGTCGCTCAGTCATCAAAATCGAAT
Organism: Ephialtes manifestator; assembly: GCA_963970395.1. NCBI lineage: Eukaryota > Metazoa > Arthropoda > Insecta > Hymenoptera > Ichneumonidae > Ephialtes > Ephialtes manifestator. Next base: position 5,101,509 of record OZ019972.1, read on the forward strand.
CTAATTAACCTTTTAGGATGAATGTATGCATAATTCTTAAGACAACCTCGAGTTCTCTTGTTAGTTAATTCTTACAGTTGTATATCCATTTATATTTTATTTCGCTGAGAGAAATTGAGATGGTCCTGGTAATTATTCAGTGATAATTACATTTTATTGGTACAGGTGACTATTTTCGTAGTTACATTAACTCTCTTCACTGTTAATGTAACTACGAAAATAGTCATCCGGACTAATAAAATACAATTATCACTGAACAATCCAGGACCCTCTCAATTTCTCTCACTGTTTCAATCTTTAAAAAATATACACTTATCAAGTTATACCTACACTGAGAGAAAAAATGTAGAAATTAACTAAATCGGCGTTTGCCTTCGTTCAAACGAATTTCTCGTTTAGGACAACCAAATGTTTAGTTTCTTCAATAATTATTTGATTCAGTTGACTAAAATATATTTGCGGCAACCAACATATTTGTTATACAAACTAAAAATTCATTTGAACGAGGGTGAACGCCGATTTAGTTCATTCTATCATTTTTTTTCTGAGTGTAATTGTATTTTTATGTTCTGATAAAAAGAAAACTTACTTCGAATTTCTGTGTGTGACCGCACCGACAGCAGCAATACGACATGTAATCCGGAAGTGCAGGTACAAATTTGAGTTGCGGCTCCTGCGGCTGCTGTGATGATTCGTCGACGAGTTTTCGGTACTGTACGCGAAATATTGGTTTACTACTGTTCGTAGGTGAGTGTTGATGCTGATGGCCCTGCGCGCTCTTACCGAGCCGTCCCATAATCCCGGTGAACGCTGCCAGGCTTTTTCGCCTGCGTGCTAGCCTCCTCATGCCACACCACGAGCGGCCAATTCGCGCACGAGTTCGACGACTTCGAGCCGGTGCGTACCGGCGTCACCGGTAGCAGCGGCACCGCAGACACAACGGTGCGATCAACAGATATGTGCCGGGGCCTTGTTAGCCCGGTTTGGTCTTTCCGGAAGAATTATCACTTTGAATTTCTCTTTCAAAACGCCTAAACTCTTTTTCTTTCCTCTCTTAACTATAATAATTACCACGAAAAAAGAAAGAGAAGTCAACAGAAACTCGACGAAATCACAACACCTGACACAGTTTCCCTAAAGAACCTTTCGACGCAACACGATGGCACAAAGCACACTTTCTAATTCACTATCTCAGCTCGTGCGGTTCTCGTGAATGTACACGAGAAGTGCGAACGTGTATAAGACACAAGGAGCACAAAATACCGATCTATACTTCTCGATATTGCTGCAGGCAACTTTTCAGTTGGTAGACAATAATTTTGTAGTACGGGTATATTGACGTTTTTGTTTTATTTTGGGACGTTCAAACTGGCGATTATTACGTAGCGATGGTTTCACACCGTTCTACCTGCAGGGACACTCATCGACCTCGAATACACAGAGACTCGCCTTTCGGTCTTCAACAGTTCCATGAATACCACGATACTTTTATAGATCCTACTTCTCACGGCTTATTCCTCGACAGCAGCACGGAATCTCTCACTCGCTTACTTATGACCTCGAGAAACCTACTCCTCGCTCGATTCTCCAAGATCTTTATTTTTGCACTCCTGAAACCACCGAAGTTTCGTAACTATTTCTGCAACTCACTTGTTACCCTTCGACAATTTACACACCACAGTAATTTGTAATCCACTTATTATTTTCAAATTAAATGAAAATCGGTATTTTCACTAAGGAGTAAAATTATTATTATCCAGCGACGAAGGATTTCGTAATAACTCCTGCAATTTCACAAGTTTCGCTTCGATTTGCCCGCGTAAAGAACTCAGAATTAATTTGCAACTGAAATGAAAACTGTGATCCTTATATCAACTGAATTACATTCAGTATATTATTACACCACAATTTTATCAAATGAAAAAACCATTTTTTTAAATTCAATTGATAGTTTCATCGAAAATTGAGAAGACACGAATATTGATGACACTTCTGCAAATCAATTTTTCTTCGATTTTGACACCACAAAAATACGTAATTCACGAATTGTTTATTAGAACAAAATGATTTACTGGAAATCGATTGATAAATTTGATTATTAAGCGCAAACACGGTTTTATTTCTCACACCGTCCGGATGCGAATCGGAAGTAAAGGCAAATATTCGTGGAGTGTGAGGACCTGCGCGAGCGCGGGATTTCCTGAGGAGGAGAGGATATCCTCCTCGTGGCACGGAGTCTCGCGGGCGCGCGCCGAGACCGACGACTTCACTCCGGAGAACGATCGCGGACGCTCTGCATGCCGGTACACAGCGGAGGCTGGCGTTCGCTCGCCCCGTTCCTACGAGAACCGGTTAACGACTCTCTTTCCCTTTTCCCTCACTGACTTGCTGAGGAACTTGAGGCTCCACGACTTATATATATCTATACATATATATATAAGTACACACGTAGTGAAGCACGCAGTGATACGTGCCGGGGAACAGTACACTACTGAGGTATCATACTGTACTACAGCAATCGCGCTCTTTGAAGAAGAGGGACTCTGAAGAAGAAGAGAAAGAAGAAGTGGAGATAAACTTTTTTCTGTCACTGGCAAAAACCCATTCACGTAATCCAGAGGTTTAAGAGATACAACAAATTCTACTAATTTATTATCTGCAACTTAATACTGTTTATTAAGTTTACTTTCTACTTTTGTAGTGAAGAAATAATGTTTTATGCTGCCGATTATCGAGATCTTTAGGCAGCGTTTTTTTTAGGTTCTTTTTGTTGTTCTCTCTTCGGCAGCACTGACAGCACTGTCAGTGTGAGCTGCACCGGTAGGTAGCGAGACGAGACTGAAGTGGTAAGAGAGCTCGAGTGAACATGCAGCAGCAGCAGCAGCCACCGTAGCTGCAGAGAGCACGGCCCACACGGTTCATCCCCTCCAACACAGAAAGTGTAGGTAGGCAGAGTAGAGTGTATTGCCGGGGATGCGGCGGATTCTCTTTCGTGGTGCTGATGCCTGCGCCTCGCTTGCTTACTTACTTGCTCGATGGCTCTGTTGCTTTATACCCTGGGTTGGTGCTGCTGCTGCTGCTGCTGCTTGCTGGTTGCTTTCTTGCAGCTCCCGAGCCGGCATTGAACACGTTCAACGGCAGCTGGCGAATACCACCTCGGAATCGCAGCGAGCGCAATATCCAAGAGCTACGTTTCTGCTGCTGCTTCGTTTCTCATCACTCGAGTATGACTCGAATATACGCATCACGATCGTGTATGCGAAGTTCGGCAATAGATTCACAAGCTGGCGTGTTGACGATTTTCAAGTAGTCGGAATAGCTAATCAAATAAGAGTTGTGTCATGAAAATGTTGAAATATCCATGTTTTAGTTTGGGTTATGAAGTCATTTTTTACAAACTGTAAAGTATTAGGACAGGCCTCATCCTGATTTTGTTGATTGATCGCGAAAACATTTCTAAACATGAATATAACTTTTTCTTTACTCGTGCATACAAAATCCTCGTTTGCCCACCGTTCACAGACATGCAAAATGGTCGGATGACGCACTAGTGTGCAAAACATTTTGCGCACTGGCTCCCTCATTTTGCACACTGTTCCCTGGATTTTGCTCACTGCTTGAAGTTGCAGCTCATTTTGCATGTCTGTAAACGTCGGACAAACTCGGATCTTGCATTGCACTCGTAAAGAAAAATATGGTTCGATACACGAGGCCAAAGGCCAAAGGCGAAGCCGAGGCTTCATACTGTCTTCACACGAGCAGTGTGCAAAACGCTCATTTGGCCTCTTGTATCGAAATATACTAATATGGTATAAAGACAGCAAATTTGAAAATGGCCTAATCCAATTAGTTGGCATAGCTCATAAATTAGTAGACTCAAATTGATGATGTCGCCATATTGGTCTATAGTGAGTTCTATGTTTGCGGATTAGGCAATAAATTCACAAGCTAGCGTGTTTCGTGACGATTTTGAAGTAATATCGTCGGAATAACTAGTCAAATAAGAGTTGCATCATGAAAATGTTGAAATATCGATGTTTTAGTTTTGATAAGATAGTAATGCGGTGAAATATGATTTCACATATGGACGAGACTACTGGAAGTCATTCTGTACAAACTGTAAAGTATTGGGACACGCTTCATACTGATTTTGCTGATTGATCGCGAAAACATTTCTAAACACGAATATAACTTTTTCTTTACTCGTGCATACAAAATCCTCGTTTGCCCACCGTTCACAGACATGCAAAATGGTCGGTTGACGCACTAGTGTGCAAAACATTTTGCGCACTGGCTCCCTCATTTTGCACACTGTTCCCTGGATTTTGCTCACTGCTTGAAGTTGCAGCTCATTTTGCATGTCTGTAAACGTCGGACAAACTCGGATCTTGCATTGCACTCGTAAAGAAAAATATGGTTCGATACACGAGGCCAAAGGCCAAAGGCGAAGCCGAGGCTCCATACTGTCTTCACACGAGCGGTGTGCAAAACGCTCATTTGGCCGCTTGTATCGAAATATACTAATATGGTATAAAGACAGCAAATTTGAAAATGGCCTAATCCAATTAGTTGGCATAGCTCATAAATTAGTAGACTCAAATTGATGATGTCGCCATATTGGTCTATAGTGAGTTCTATGTTTGCGGATTAGGCAATAAATTCACAAGCTAGCGTGTTTCGTGACGATTTTGAAGTAATATCGTCGGAATAACTAGTCAAATAAGAGTTGCATCATGAAAATGTTGAAATATCGATGTTTTAGTTTCTATAAGATAGTAATGCGGTGAAATATGATTTCACATATGGACGAGACTACTGGAAGTCATTCTGTACAAACTGTAAAGTATTGGGACACGCTTCATACTGATTTTGCTGATTGATCGCGAGAACATTCCTAAACACAAATATAACCTATATGGTATAAAGACAGTAAGTTTGTCGCCATAATTTCACGATCGGTAATAAATTTGAAAATGGCCTAATTCAATTAGCTAGCATAGATAATAAATGAGTGGATTTAAATGAATTATCTCGGCATATTGTCCTATGCTTGCGGACTAGTGACTGACATGAATTACACAGTTTTAATAAAAATATCGGGTAACCTGACTTTTTTACAATATCACTGTAATCGTTGAAATCTGCGGATCACGTTAAACTTCTTTTCCTACATTCATCTAATTGCGAGATATGAATAAAATTGAATAAAAGAGCGATGGTAAAGCTTCCGCAAAATTCATACTATATTTTTCGATTTATTTGGATTCATTTATTTACCGTTAATAGTCGGTAACCTTACTTGAGTTCCTAAACACAGGGTTTTCTATGCATTATTCGTAGCATGTAAAAAAATCAGTATTGTATACAATAATAAAGTTTGCCACCATGTCATAAATATTAAACTTACCATAAACTTCTTACCGAAAAAATTATTTTCGGAACTAACTGAATTGCAGATATTTACATCATTACGAGTATTTTTTAATGACTTCTTTAACCATATTTTTAAATGCGTAGATCATTTTGCTTCCTCATAGAGGAAGCTTTGTTTTCATGAAATTTTTTTTTTCGAGATTTTCATGTCAGTATGCTTAGAATCACCTAAAACGTCGAGAAAAGTGGTTTAGAAAAAATGTCCGTATGTATGTATGTGTGTGTGTGTGTGTGTGTGTGTGTGCTGGGCTTCGAAAATTCAATCTCCTCTCACTTGGTAACCGTTCGAGCGATCCGGCTCAAATTTGGCACGCAAGTAGAGTAGCTGCCCCTCTTTGAATGTTGTGATTTTTGCCAAAATATGTGAAGTCATTAAGATTTGATGTTGATTTTAATTTGTTGAAAAAAGGGCGTGGTCGCTCTAACTTTCGTAAAAGTTCGCCGATTTGGCTAAATAGTTCTTCATAACTGAAGATACGTTCAATGTTGTATGGTATTGAATTTCGACGAAATCGGTAAAGAGGTTCGGATTTTATAGAATTTTGAATTTTTCGAAAAAAATAGATTTTGATCTAAATTACGTCGAATTTCAACAAATGAACAGAAATTTTGTACAGACGAAAAATAACATTCAGAAATGCCATGTACCAAATTTGGTGATGATCGGTAAAGTCGTTCGGATTTTACACCATTTTTCATTTAAAAAAAAATGTAGATTTTCGCTATAACTTCCGGAAAAGTTGAGAAAGGACGACAAAAATTTGTATCTAATCAAAATTAGATGTAACGGTGTTTGCAGAGGTGATTTATAGCTGTATAAAACACCTCTGCAAAAGAGACACAAGGTATAAAAAAAAGATGCAAAGTAGAACCTTGCACATTGCTTCCTCATTATTTTTCGCTTTTTACAAAGCTTCCTCTATGAGGAAGCCAAAATTGAATAACATACTGCTTCCTCACAGAGGGAGCTTTGTAAAAAGCGAAAAATAATGAGGAAGCAATGTGCAAGGTTCTACTTTGTTTAATGTATCATTCACTATAAATTGCCAATTGTACGTTTTCTCCATGCCTCCAGTGTATGAACCAAGAATATTGGCTTTGTCTCTCTCTTTCGGTAATACGATATCGTTCTTCTCTGAAGAGCCCACGTGGCGCAACCCACGCACCGTGTACACACTGCAAACGAAGGGACTCACCCTCTGAGTCAGCGCGTTCAACCGATCGAGATTTTTCCATCAAGATCAGAGAGTTTAACGTTCGGTCGTGTCGATTAGCAGCTGCTAGGTAATTTGATATATATTTTCTGATCTGTGGGTTATGATGAGATCTGCGCAGGAAAGTAACCCCTCTCTTTCAGTGAATCCATCAATTTCGATACATTTATGATGTTAAAGACTGCAGCTATAAAAATAGTGGTAAATATCTCACATCGCCCAAATAATGTCGCAGAAATCGTGATGATTTTTCCAACCATTTCTTTAAACCCTCTAACTATAAGATTTCAAAAGTTACCTTATAACTATTCCACTGCATGTATGGTAACAATAAAAAAAGCCTGCAAAGTAGAACCTTGCAAATTGCTTCCTTATTATTTTACACCTTTAACGAAGCTGCCTCTATGAGGATGTACGTTGATCGATTTTGGCTTCCTCATACAGGAAGCTTCGTTAAAGGTGTAAAATAATGAGGAAGCAATTTGCAAGGTTCTACTTTGCAGGCTTGTTTCAGCTTGAAAGACTATTCAGAAAAATGCTCGAAAATAATAAAAAATTTGTAAAATTTTAACCACTGTGCCGATTTCTCTCAAATTTGTACCCACCCCTTGTTTCACGATAGTCAATGTGTGGACCAAATTACAACCCGGTATCTCGTAATTCGCACGATCCAGCGCTTGAACGAGATTTTTCAAAATATTCTAAGTGTCATAAAATTTGAACGGATGGACAGATCAGCGTCAAATTTGTACTCAAAACGTGGTCCATGGTTGTCCATATGTGAGCCAAATTTGAGATAATTCTGAAAACATTTTTTTACCATTTTTCTTTTCATGTCGGCTTTTTTTTGTTTCTCATGCCGCAAAGTCAAAATTTATTGACATAATGGCCGTTTCCTTGACGAAATTCATCACGGATAATCAATGAACGCAATGATACATTTGAAATTGCAATGGGATGTCTCATCATTTACAGGAGCTGAAATACTTACAGACATTTGAAAAAAAATTGAAATTGCAATAACATTAGAACCGCTTTACCAATTGTCGCCAAATTTGGTACAGATCATGGTTTGATGATAGTCCATTAACGTGCAAAATTGCAGCCCGATATCTCGCAACTTCCGAAAGTTATAGCGTGAAAAAGCGTGAAAACGATTTTTTCGAAATTTTCAAAATGCTGTGAAATCTGAATTTATGAACCGATTCGCGTCAACTACAATCCCAAACAGTAGTCTATGATAGCCCACTTGCGTGCCAAATTTGAAGAGCATTCATCGAAAATTGCGACAGTTATCGTGTAAACAAAAAAATGAACACATACACACACACACACACACACACACACACACACACACACACACACACACACACACACACATACATACAGACATTTCGTACAAACCACTTTTCTCGACGTTTTGGACCATTCTGAGTGTACTGACATGAAAATCTCGAAAAAAAATTTTTTCATGAAAACAAGGCTTCCTCTATGAGGAAGCAAAATTAATACAACTATAAAAATAGTCGCATAGATTACTAATTACCTAATAGTTGTCACTTAACAGTTACTGGGGTAACTTCTCTGAATCCAATGACACAAAAAAAAAAGTTAATTGATCTCGTCAATAAATTTATCAAATAAGTTTTCAGTCAGCGTAACAACATTTTACACTGACAGATAAATTTGTTATTGGTAATTAATATAAACAAGCTAATATGATGTGCTCAAAAAACGTTTTTTTAAATTTAAGTCACAGCTAACATAATTATTTAATAGTCAGTAATACCCAATTACTACAACTATTAACTAGTTGGAAAATATTATTCTATCTAACTATAAGAAGCAAAAAGACGATTGACTGTCTTCACTAACAGTTGCCAAGTCTACCACGATTTTTTGAACCAACAAATCTCTCTCCTCAATATATTGTAGCTTGTGGTATGTACACTGAGAAAATAGTTTGTTAACAGTTAATAAATCTTGGTTAAATATGGCGAAATGAACCATTTAGTTATTCTTATTGAATCTCACTTGAGCCAAATAAGATTTGTTAACTATTAACGAATGTCAGCGATCTTCATTTGCGACAAGCAAATTTTATTTAGCTCAAGTGAGATTCAATAAGAATAACTAAATGGTTCATTTCGCCACATTTAACCAAAATTTGTTAACTGTTAACAAACCCTTCTCTCAGTGTACAGTTTGTTGCACTATCGACTACTGGCATATTGGTCATGTCTGGGTCATCCACCTCATATAATGTAACAGCATCAATTTTATGTGCGCTTCGACTGTACGCAGTATGTAGTACGTGACGTAAGCTATGGCACGGGATAAACGACGAATGGATAATTTAGCTCGTTTCGGTGAGGTCTTTGTCCCTTTCCAGCGTGGCGACGACGAAAGCATCACGACCACAAGGACCAAAGAAATTATTATTGGTCAGACCGTTCGCGCTCTCGCGGACTACGTTCCATCGTTAACCGCTCGCTGACACGAACGTATACAGCATATTCTCTTGATGTTCACAGACGAAATCGTCCGCACCTCCGTTCACGAGTGCTTTGGAATCAGCCAACCGCGAGGAGAACATCGTCGGCGTGAGACTATTTCTTAATCATCAGAGCTTGGCTCTTGAATGGCTAAACAGTTACGTGTATACGCGTAGCCATCAGGGCAAGCTGTTGTGGCTTCAGTATATATATACACTGCCTTGGTCTCAGACACTGAAGTCACCGAGAAGTGACAATGAAATCGTGGTGACAGTACAAAACTATTGTCACTCAACACGTTGAGGGAAATAAGAAGAAATTAAAAGGAAGAATAAAAGCTTGACTCATCTATCAACGTTAATGAGCTCAGTGATGGCTTTCGTTTCCGTTTGTTGTCAGGAAATAATTGATGACACGCTGCTGACATTCAACAGCGCTCAGATTTCTAACAGGAAGTACCAACAGCTTACTACAACTATTTGAGATTTGTATTTATTTAATTTTGATCGAAAAATGTTAAGAAATCACCGCGGTGACTGGCAAAAGATCCTGCTGTTTTGTAAAATAAATTTAATGGAAATATTTCGTATTTGTTGTAAAATAAATTGCCTTAAAAGATCGTTTTGTTTTTTACGGTTTCGGCACTTTTGAGGGATTTTTCGAATTTTCACACAAACTTTCTTTTAAAAATAGATTGTAGTTAAGAAATTTATATGTATATATCAGCATTTTTTATTTTTATTAATACATTATCGTCAAAAACGCTATTTTTCTGATTTCTTTTAACATCAGAAGTTTAATGAGAATGTTTTGATTTTCGAAGTACATTTCTTTGATGAGTTACACGAAAAATAAAATATTATTTATGTGGTGCCATGTACCTCATTTGATGAAATTGTAGGTTAAACATTAAAAAACAAAGAGATACAAATGTAGATAATATGTTCCTGAAGTTCTGTACCAAGTTTCTAACCGGACAATACAAATTTATTTTTTAAATACTAAAATTAATTCCCAGGAACATTGATTTTCCAATCGGATAAATGTTTGTGGAAATTTTATCGTCTACGCATAAAAAACAAATATAATTGGAAAATGTTAAAATGTTCAATATTACGGAATAATATGAGTATTAGCGCTGAAGGACCGTGATCGATGGCCTGTTGATACGTTGTTTATAATAGTGACAAATACTGCAATATTTATGGCTATTATAATAAACGTTACACATCTTTTGTATTACACTTGATCGTCATGTTGGTGCAAATATTGTAACTTTTCATGAACAAATTAATTTTTCTTGCTCCCCGAACCGAATGTATCCTCTTACGGGCCGCATTAGAGGCCGGGAATAGCGATTTTTGTGGCCGACTTTTATGGCTCACGCTCTCGCTTTCTTTCTTTTGTTTTCCCATCTCTGGTTTATTATGATTTTATGTTTGGTGTCATTTGCTCGCGCGTGCTTCGACTTTCATTTCATTACTTTTTTTAAATCTTTCTTCAGTTAATTTCTTTAGATAACCTAAAAGTGAGTGGTTCGAAAAAAATGGGCGACTCCTCGTCTGAAGGTACTGTCGACGAAGAAGAAGTTTTAAGAAATTTTGACGAGGAAGCGAAAAAAATAGTATAAAGTGAAACCTACCCCCCCGCCCCCGTGCTTTCGGTCTGGGATCAAGAAAAACAGTATACGACCCACGGCCAGGATGTTGGATCCCCCACACGGAGAGAAATTTCTGTGTCATGACAACAAAAATCGTTTTGTTACCCTAACAAAAAAAATTGGTTAGCCCAGCAAAAAGATTTGTCAGCCGAAGAAAAGATTTATCAGCATAGCAAAACTGATTTGACAGCCTAACGTAACGATTTTTGTTGTCGCCTTTTTATGTTGTCATGACACATAAAATTCTCTCCGTGTAGCATACGCTAGGAAATCCAACTTTCTGGCCTAGGTTCGTAATATACTAAATTATTACTGCATTACTATGAGTATTATCCAGTTTATTGCACTTGAATGAGCGCTAAATAAAAATAACAATAGTTTTAAAAAATCTCTTTTTACAAAGTGCCATTTTTATATTTCCTAAGAAAAAGTGTTCTCCTTAAAACTTTGCAAATAAATCGCGCATCTCATGAAGAACGCTCTGTCTAAGATGCATTTTTGTCCACTCAGTTCATATATAAGTAGCCTCGTCAGTATTTTTTTATAGTAACACTTAAAAATTTGTCATGTCAGCGTAACCATTGTAACTTTTCATCAATAAATTAACTTTATTCCTTCATTACTATGATTATTATTCAATTTATTGCACTTGGGTGAGTGCTAAATTAAAAAAAAAAGTAAAGAAAATCTATTTATGATGTAACAATATTTTGTAATTCCTAAGAAAAAGGGTTCTCCTTAACTTTACGAATAAATCGGGCATCTCGTAAAGAACGGTTTGCCGCAGATGCATTTTTGTCTACTCAATACATATATAAAGCAGCCTCGTCAATATTTGTTATAGGAACACTTAAAAATTTGTTATAGCCTGGAATGAAGAATAAGGTAAAATGCAGAAAGGAACGTTGATGGCCGGTGCGAATCATCGTTCAACCAATGTGCAGGACCGCAACTTCGAAATTCAATTACCGCATATAGTTTCCCTGAGGGCAGTAAAACGACGAAGCGTCGAGAGGGAATACGTAGAGTGAGGGTGAAACGTCCACGAGTGGATGCTGCTGGCGGCTGCTCGTAAATAATGTCGGGTTAATTGTCCTGGCCGTGCGACGTCGTCAAACCCGAGAAAGAGATTCTCTATTCTCTTTACTGCAGTCTGTCGGTTTTCCTCATCGTTTCTTCCTCGCTTCCTATCTCGACTCTAATATATGTCAATCTTTCGTGCCCATCTCGCGAGTTTCCGCGCAAACTTTGTCTCCCCGTTTGAACGATTCGCAAACGAATTGCATGGAGCCAAAACCGTGAGAGAGAGACCATATCTTACAGCTCTTTCCTCCTTTGTCGGTTGAACGAACAATTGCAGTAGAAATGTGTAGATTTCCATCAGAGCAATAAACGTATCTCATTGCAGGAAATTCATGAAATTCCGGACAGAGTTCTGGCATCTCTACTCCAAAACGTGAATAGTTTTCTACTCAAACGAATCCAATTCCAATCAACCCAAATTTTAGTGCTATTATACAGTACTGTTCAATAATTCTTTGGTTAAAACATTAAAGTTTTATGAAATTTTTAAGATTTTCGAACATTACCATTAACATTCAAACTCAAACAAATTGGGATCTATTGGTTTGAAACTTCGTAAGAAACTTGAACGAATTGATACGATCTTCGGTATAAAATTTTGGCGAAATATATGAGATCGTTACGGTTTTATAGAAAGTTGCATAAACTTTTGTTGAAAATGCTGGAAATCGAGAACGGTCCATATCTTACAGAATGTTACATTTTTTTTTGTTAAAAAAATCACAAATTTTTTAACCGTTGTAGTAAGGTCAATGACTTGACATATTAGATGTTAATCAAGCTATATTATCGAATGTTCATACTGACTACGATTATAGTTAGAGTACAATAAAACCTTGCTAAGAACAAAGTTGTGAAGTAGAACCTCGCTCATTGCTTGCTAATGTTTTTTATCTATCGTCCACAAAATTGAGCAGAATACCATCTGATAGAGGAGACTCTGTGGAGTCGATACAGGGAGGAAAAATTAGTTAGCAAAGTGCAAGGTTCAACTTTATTTATTTATATGAATTCTATTTTTGGATAAATCATAAGGTTATGAATTCCATGAATGTGGGTTACAGGTTAAGTACAGAAAAGAGCATAAATACATTATTTATGACTCAAGAATAACTCGTCGTAAACGTACAATTGTAAGTATTTATTTGCAGCATTCTGATGAACAATACAGCTTTCCAATATTGCAGATTTCTCATATCCCATTTATGCAGTTGAAAATGCAAGTATTTCACGGCAATAAAACAGTAAAGAATAATTTTACAACATGTGGGTGTTATCTATTCATAACAACGTTTCTTTTTTATTGAACAAATTTTTCTGCAAGTTCGGTGAATTTATAAAAAAATATTTCATTTAAAAAAATCTAAAAATTCGATAATTTTTTTTGCTTTTTTTAGGTATAACCAGAAATTTACTTTTTTTATGTAATCAATAAAAAATTTCTGCACATGTTTTCATCTATAAAGACAAAAACTTTTTCTTAAAAATAAAAAAAGTTAGTTTATTTTAAATTGTGTATCACTAAAAAATATTTTCTTATTCCTTTTTCTAAGTGACTCTACGACTTTTAACGCTCAATTTGCAGATTCTGGATGTCATTATGATCGTTAGCTAGAAGAAACTGGAAAATAATTAGAACTTTGCACAGCCACCAAACAAAAAAAAACTATATTCTACCCTAGAACCTTCGTCACTCCGCCGAGTGCCCATGAGTACTATATAGTAGGTACACCCGTGCTTAAATAAATCGTCGTGGCCGCTGGGATTAAGAGATAATGCCGTAAGTAATCGGTTATGCAGATTGGGATGTTAAAGTTTCAATGAGGTATGCAGGTTGCAAAGCGCGTGAGCGGACGAGTGAACGAGCGAGGGAGAGCCACAAGACTACTCAAGACTTCGAAGCTCCCAGCACTTCTGCGCTTGAGCATAGCATAGCAAATGTTGCGTGCCTGGCTCCGACACGAAATTCGTCTTTCTTCCGGTTCGATTCTAAGAGTTGAATCGCCTCGCGGAGGCGTTACAGCAGCGGAGCTACAAACGAGACGGGCAATTAGTTTGAGGCTTAACGAGAGTCTCCACGCGCTTCTTGCGCGCGTGGGAAGAGAAAAAAAAAACACGTGAGCCTTTTTTCTGTGCCAGGCTATTTTAACTAAATGAAGAAATAGAATAACTCCGCATTCAACTAATTTCTATTATATTACATTGAAATATCCAATAATAATTACATCACCGGGTGAAAAAAAACAGAATTTAACGGTTTCTTTTTTATTTTTTTGAAGATTCAATGTATGAAATTTTATCCTGTTTCACGGATTTATTTCTAATGCTTCGGGAAAGAATAATTTTCTCTTTCTTCGAGAAAAATATTCCGACGGGCGTGGTCAGCGGCTGCAAGGACTCTGAATTGACAATTAATTTATTGGTTTTCGATATGGTCGCCAATTAGTTTTGAGGAAACTAATAAACTATCTTTCATATTTATTCTTTTATTTTCTTATCGGGCTAATCGCAGAGTGGGTAAATTGGATGACCAAATACACAGAGACGCAAAACAAGAAGCAATAACCGAACTAACTTCCAAGGCAAGAATACAAGATTTATTAAAACTTACGTGAATATTATCACTAATTAATTTCGTTGATACCTTGACGAACTTGGCAACCGCATACGGTTATTTTCCTTGACAATATCTGGCACAATTTGGCGGTTCACATTTTTTATTCTGACAGTACTTGACAAAATTCTACTTATCGTCGATCTGGACGAAAATTTGACAAATTTTTTCTATACCGTTACAATAATAAATTACTACGCAGAACTCCTTGAGGGGTGACTTCAAGCTCTGTCCTAGCGCTACACCGAGAGAAAAGATTTCATTGACGTCAAAGAAATATGTGGATTGCTTTTTTTTCATTGATTTCAATGAAATAGTGCATTTGAATTTCAAAGAGAACATTTCATTGCCTGTAAATAAAGATTTACTTAGTGAGCATATAATAAAGAAACCGCTTTATTGTTTTAAAGAGACATTTTCATTGGTTCAAAGAAACGTTTTCATTGATCTCTCTCTCGCACCTAACCTCACTTTTTTGTTTTCCGGTTCTCCCGAACGAACGGCTTCGAGTTTCGAGGAGCCAGAAGCTTAGCCTGTTTTTGCCATACTTCCTTACATACTCACAAAATTTGAGCTTTATCTGCCGCGTATTTCAGGAATAAATAGGTTTCGAAATTTTGAGCTGGTAAGAAGAAGGTTTCATGAAATCAGAGATGATATCTTTGAAATCAATGAAAAAGGTTCATTGGTTTAAAGAAATGTTTCTTCGAAACAATATCACTACTTTTCAGTGAGTTGGAGATCATTCAAAGAAAAGATAGTATTAAAATTCAAGTATTTCATTTCATTGGCAAAGATTTCCGTGAATCAATGAAACTTTTTCTCTCGGTGTACAAAGATCGACGTAGAAGTGATTTTCGATGCCGGCTCGTTAACCGGCCGATTCACGTGTTAGATGCGTGTATGAATACGGATCTGCACTCAATTTGACAATCGATGAGACACGTTAGCGTCGTCAGCTCTCACGTTGTCTTACTCAGTCTTACACGGAGAGAATAATCTAAGAAAATTTACCAGACGCTGTGGTGAAAATTATCAAACGCACCTGGTATTGGGAAGCTATAGCCGGCACCTGACGAAAAGTACGAGAACTATGAGAATGTCTACCATATACATAGAATTTTTTGCCATATTTCGTGGTAAAAATTCTCGTAGTTTTCGTACTTCTTGATAGGTAGCGTCATGGCTCCCCTGTACCAGGAATTTACGACACTTTTTACTAGAAATATGGTAAAAAGTATCAAATCCTTCTCTCCGTGTATGTGTTAATTCCGATCATACATGGAAACTTCACGACACTTCTTCTCTATACATGGAAAAATCGTGATCGAAAATAACGGCAATATATTTAACTATTTTATTTCCAACGAATGCTCGAGGAGTCGGGTAGAACGTTGACGTCGAGGAAAATGTAGACAGTGTAAATAATATCTGCGATGGTATGCAGATTGATGACTTTATAGCTCGATTATTATTGGACGCACGTATTGATATATTTTTAATGATCTGCATTCAGGTACCGAGAATTCGCTGACGTCAATACGCTTGCTGTGAGAATGAGGATGTCACAGTGACGCTTTTTCCTGCAGTTTTTTAGGGCGCGAACAGTCTTGGAAGAAGGGACAAGAAAGGAAGGAAGAAGGAAGGGCTAAGGCACTAATAAAAGGTTACAAAAAGCCTGCGGCTGCATACCTAACATAGTCGCACGCCTCCACGCGACTCCCATCACGAGTCATCTCTCACTCTGGCTTACTACTAACTCGGTTTTCCTTTCTCTCTTTCTCTTCCTATCGTAACAGTCCTTTTATTGCTTTTTCTCTTTCACCCCGTTATTTCCGTCTCACTCACATATCTTGAGCGTTGTGACTCGTGCTTACGTGGGCTATCGATGCCGTATTTGCTAATACCGGATAGAAACGTCAGCAATTAATATTCTAGTGTTCTGATCTCTGATGATTTAGGATCTCATGCAATTTAATCTTTGTTATCGCAATTAGCGCATCAGTCGATCGTGAATTCAAGAAAAGACAACTTATCGTTCATGGCAATACCCTCACAACTTTTCTTGGTTATGAGACTAAAACACGTATTTTATTCGCATCAAATTTATTTTAATTGAACAGTTCCTATTAAACAGCATGTAGAGTTTTCGATACCCGAGACTTTCGGTGTCAAAAAATCTGAGACTTATGGTACAAAAAAATCTTCACCTATTTTTTTATGGGTACTGGACGTTCGAGACAAACAAACGGATACCTAATTTGCATACATCTGGAAAATTTCGACACACTGAAAAGAATAATTGATTGAATAGGCTCCAAGCGATAAAACTGATTGAACCAATAAACTAGTTGGTTACGGAAAAAATCAATTGGTTGGCCAAATAATGAATTGGTTGGCAACCTAATTTGCATACATCTGGAAAATTTCGACACACTGAAAACAATAATTGATTGAATAGGCTCCAAGCGATGAAACTGATTGAACCAATAAACTAGTTGGTTACGGAAAAAATCAATTGGTCCAACAAATGAATTGGTTGGCAACTAACGAATTCGGTGTCACAAGTAACTAGATTGTCGGAAGATCAAAAAAATTTGTTAACCTAGTCAACTCAGTAGTTTGGAGCGTATTTTATCACACGAGTTAGTTATGGCAACTAATTTATTTTTTTCCGTGCACTTTTTAAAAAATAGGTGATCTGTTCTGGATACCGCCCGTGGTATGTCCCATAACCTTAAGCAAAAAAGATTCACCAATCAAAGTGTGGAATTCCTTACTTGAAAAAAAAAATGAATCTATTAAATGCTCTAAGAACTTTGCCACACGATGCAAAAAGTTGAAGTCGTTTTGTGTTTACGTATGTAACAAGATAAATTAGAACTTGGCTTGACACGACTGCTTAGTTTTAAAAAAAACAGTCTGTTCGCCATTATTTCGTTTTTTTTCAGTCGTGGAAAAAAATGTAAACGAGAATATGACACGCGCAATAAAAAGGGGTGACTCCAGCCTGAGGGAAGTAAGGGAACGAGGATTCACAATCTGGTCTGCTCTGGTCTGGCTCTCCACTCTCTGGCAAACTCGCTATTATCTATACGAGAATGCCAAGGTCAGCCTCATTCCGAAGAGTGAGCCTCCGAGTAGTCTGGCCATTGGTACACGCATTCCCGGCGATGTATAGCAGCCGCAAAGCACGTTGAAGCCAATCCATTGGTTGCAGCACACAGCCTGTGCATCGGCCGGTGCATTTCCTCGCTCTTAGGATTGCACACGGCGCTGCGTAATGCGGAGCACGCTCCTGCGTCCCAACGATGCATCGTACCGGGTTCCCTATCCCGTACGCGTTATCTCGCAATTATCCCGGCCTCGGGGACCCAAGAAGGAGCTCTATCGAACCGCGACTAACGGAATATCGTGAATTCTACGTGAATCCCGAAGTTACTTGCTCGCGCTTTGCATAACGATCAGAATGAACGAAAATCACTTCTGCACACAATCGGAAGCTTCAGCTAATATTGGTCTAATACTGAATATTGATAAGCCTATTACTGAACTTAATACACTGAGAAAAGAGATTTGTTGGTTTAACAAAGCAAGCGGTTATCGGCTGTCAGATAGATTGTTTAGACAACTTAACAAAAAAATGTCTCACCTTAAACATCTGCTGGTCTGCTGAACCGAGAAACTTTTGAAGAAATATAACATTTCGTTGCTGTAAACAAATGTTTATTTGACAACCGGTGACCGCTGGATTTGGTTGACCCAACTATCCCTTTTCTGTGTATAGTAATTATTGTTATATTAATATTGATTTGAGAGAGAGACCGCATATATTTTCACTTTTACTCTTTAAGAATACATTTAGAAGAAAGTGTAAGAGCCCTCGCCTATAGATAAACACCCAGTCATAAAAATGTATGTATGACATACATGTGCAAAAACTATATGTTCCATACATTTTTTAATTTATGTACCGTTCACCCAGACTTCAGTCACACAAAAAAAGTATTATATCTTAAAATTGTTCTAATTGTCGGGGTTCGGGTAAAATGACGTTTCCGAATTTTGACGCTGAAAGTACATAATTGGCTGAATTACGCCGATTTTTTTCAATTTTACTTTGAACGAATATAACTTGTGACAGACCTGGGCAAGATACAGGTAAAAAATGTATTTGAAATACAAAATACAAATACTTGTAAATACTGTTTTTAAAATACTTAAACAAGACACGTATTTTAAGATACTTCAAATACTCAAAATACATTTTATAAGTTCTAGAAATTTATAATTGATAATGTGAGAAGAATAAAGGTATTAGGCAATTATTAAAATAACACAGCTTATGAACATTGTAATTATTATCTTTTTACCATTTACATGGTTAACGTAGTATATTTGTAAAACCTTTATGTACGCAACATTTTTAAACCACTGTCGGCAACGGTGTAAAACGAACAAATAAACGACTGCTATAGATTCTTAACCTACGTAACAGCATTACGTATACACATAAACTAAATGATTAACGTAGTATCACAACTCACAACTATCACACGGTCGTTTTTCCTTATAAAACTAAAATCTTATAAATCTAAAATCTTATCGCGTAAAAAAGATGCGGTGTCCAGGATGGGATACAGGACAAAATCCAGGATGATATTGATGGCTGTGTAGGATGGATTCTGTACAATCCGGGATGGAGTCCGGGTAGTCCAGGATGGAGAATGGGATTTAATCCGATCCCATTGTCCATCTTGGACTCCATCTTGGACTGCCCAGACTCCATCCGAGATTGTACAGAATCCATCCTACACAGCCCAGACTCCATCCTGGATTCTGTCCTGGATTCCATCCTGGACGCCGCATCTTTTTTACGCGGGTATTATGATATTGAAAAGTATTTCGCAGTATGTATCTTGCACGAACTTTTCAAAATACAAAATACTTAAAAAAATAGTATTCCAAATACAAATGGGAAATACAATGACGAATTGTATCTGAAATACCAAATACGAATGCAAATGTATTCCAAATACGTATTTGAAATTTATAATTGATAATGTGAGAAGAATAAAGGTATTAAGCAATTATTAAAATAACACAGCTTATGAACATTGTAATTATTATCTTTTTACCATTTACATGGTTAACGTAGTATATTTGTAAAACCTTTATGTACGCAACATTTTTAAATCACTGTCCGCAACGGTGTAAAACGAACAAATAAACGACTGCTATAGATTGTTAACCTACGTAACAGCATTACGTATACACATAAACTAAATGATTAACGTAGTATCACAATTCACAACTATCACACGGTCGTTTTTCCTTATAAAACTAAAATCTTATAAATCTAAAATCTTATCGCGTAAAAGAGATGCGGTGTCCAGGATGGGATCCAGGACAAAATCCAGGATGATATTGATGGCTGTGTAGGATGGATTCTGTACAATCCGGGATGGAGTCCGGGTAGTCCAGGATGGAGAATGGGATTTAATCCGATCCCATTGTCGATCTTGGACTCCATCTTGGACTGCCCAGACTCCATCCGAGATTGTACAGAATCCATCCTACACAGCCAAGACCCCATCCTGGATTCTGTCCTGGATTCCATCCTGGACGCCGCATCTTTTTTACGCGGGTATTATGATATTGAAAAGTATTTCGCAGTATGTATCTTGCACGAACTTTTCAAAATACAAAATACTTTAAAAAATTGTATTCCAAATAAAAATGGGAAATACAATGACGAATTGTATCTGAAATACCAAATACGAATGCAAATGTATTCCAAATACGTATTTGTGGAATACAATACTTGTATTCCACATACTGCCCAGGTCTGACTTGTGAGCAATACATCGTATCGAAAATTATCAATAGTGCAAGTTTACATTTTTTTATAGTCTACGATGAAAAATGAACCAATATCTGGATGATCGAATTTTTCTTATCTACTGCAAATTAAATATGAATTTTGTGAGAAAATATAGAGTGCAACAACCAGATCCATGTTATGTATCATTACATATACAAAAAAATCTGTTGAAATATTTACATCAATGTCGGTGCTTTAATTCTGTGAACATATATTATTTCTAGACATAAAAAAAATGATGGAAAAATTGTTCAGAAAACTAGCAAGACAAAAAAATATTTCGAGCATCTGTCTAGGAATCGAAAGTTCCACACATGAGAAACCACTGTCTAAACAATTTTCTATGTTCAAACAGAGCCAGCAGTAAAATCTACGCGAGTTTTTCAGCCCCAACGATAATAAAGTATAATAATAGTCAGGACGTTCTTATGGGTGCCAGCAAGAAAACTAAGTGGCGCGTGTGTTAACGCGAATTCTTTCTACAAGTTACTCGCGTGGCTCCACTTACGTTATTTCTAAACACCTTTGGAACGCCTTGTCGAGGTAATAGCAGGGTAATTAGGGACTGTTCTCGGGTTCTTGCCCCACGAAAATGATGAAATACCAACCGTGGAAGCTTCCTGTGTGATACAGCTGCCTTTTTGGAATCCACAATTCCAATTTCCTGTTTTAACCGATATAAATAGCTATACATACTAGGATGTTCGATAAAATGCAATTTTTAAATTTATTTCTTCGCATTAAAATATTCATAACGTATCACATTTTTAAGTAAACAATATGGTTCAACAAAGATCTTTTGTCATAAATGCATATGAAATATAGCAAAAATGTAATGAAAAAGTTGCAGATTTGAAGAGCTCGCCCGCGCAAAAAAGAAAGTATTAGAATAGTATTAAAGTAATATAAAAAATCGAAGTATCAAAGTATGTCGTATTGGACTGCCGGATACTCCGTTAATACTCCGCTTTAAGTATTAAGTATTAAATATAAGCCTCAAGTATTAAATATTGAAAAAAGTAATAGCTTTCGATTTATAAATAATTTGGATCTCTTGGACTTAGAAATATTTCGTGCTTCTCGCGGGCTTTGAAACTTTTTCCCTTAATGGACTTAGAATTCTAAGTCCATTAAGGGAAAAGAAATTCAAAGCCCGCGAGAAGTACGAAATATTTCTAAGTCCAAGAGATCCAAAATTATTTGTAAATCGAAAGCTAATACTTTTTTTAATACTTAATACTTGAGAATTTTTTTGAATATTTAATACTTGAGACTTTTATTTAATACTTAATACTTGAAGCAGAATATTAACGGAGTATCCAGCAGTCCAATACGACATACTTCGATACTTCGATTTTTAATACTACTTTAATACTTTTTTAATACTATTCTAATACTTTCTTTTTTGCGCGGGCGTGCAACAGTGGTATTCTTTTATACTGAACCTTTCGCTACAATTTTATTTTGAAGAAGAAAAGATTGGAATAAGCAGTGCAGTAAAACAATGAGTTGATTTTTTTAAAATTACCCTATCCTTGAAATGTCTGCGTGCGATATTCGACATGTATTCTTGCTTTAGTATTAACCTAAAATGACTCTAATTTACAGAAAATAGTTTAATCATAGTAATTGCTTAACAGCAACGGTAGTGCGGTGAATGTCGAGAAATGAATGAATAATCAATTGTTATTATATAATTATAACATATTGTAACACTTTTAACATAATAAATACATATTATAACATATTGTTAAACGAGATTCATTTTGTCTTAAAACTGTATATAAAATTAACGAGGTAAAAAAAAATGTTTTTAATATCGAAATGTAGTGGCCAATCTCAAAGGTCTAATGCCCATACTCATTGAGCCCATACTGCGTAACCACAATTGCTCCCTGGAGAGAAAGGTTGGGGAATTGATTGTACAGATGGTTGGCAATAATTTGTCGGTTGGTTGTTGGTTCTCGTGTTCATCCTCGATAAACTGTGGGGCGATCGTGACCCCGTTAGCCGGTACGCGAATAGGCGCCGTTTGTCAAGAAAAGTGGTTGCGAACATCGAGCCCACACGCTTGTTCGTGGATCCGGCATCGTCGAATGAAGGTAAATTCGCAAAGACGGTGTAGATGCGCAGGCGAGCAAGAGAACAGCGAATATCTCGTCGAATCGAGCGAAGCGTAAGAGGAAAGGAGAAAGAGATAGTAGACAACGGAGGCTGCGAGTGAAATGGGAGTAACGATAGAGGAAGAGACTAAGAGGTACGTGCGGTAGACCTGTGAGGATATGGCAAGACAGAGATAGAAGAGTCCCGGTTACGGTTTGCCGCTCCTGTAGAATGTTAATGCCGCGATTCTAACGGATGAGAGTGGCGCTTTGCAGAAGGGATATCTAACCACTTGACTACATTGCCTACACGCTTCGTGGCTTTCCTATTTTGTCCTCCTACTTCGCCCTCACTCCCTCTTGCCTTTATCTTCCCTTGCGCCTTCGTCACGCTCGATTAGAGACCGGCACGACGTCATTTTCGAGGGCTCGCACGACGCACTCCGCTGACTTCACAAAGGATTATTCGCGACGGCAAAACAAGCCCAAGCATTTACGCAAGTGCTGTGGAAGAAATGCACCCTCGAATTATGGAGGTACTAAGAAATTATTTACGCGAGCGATATGCCCTCATGTTATTCAATGGTAAACTGTTAAAAATCCGGTGTTAAAAATCAATACCACATTGCGTCCAGATGAGTCAACATCCACAATTGGTATGGATGAACAATGTTCAATAGCTAGTGTATATTTTTATTTGTATACTTAGCACTCACTCAATTCATTTGCCTTAAGAATAGGTTCATGAAATTCAATGACGTTTTTTGAGCTTATTCGTGTCACAATTCTCTATTCATTGCTAAAGATTTATAGATTCTCACCTAATCGTTTTATGTTTTGGTGTTTTGCGAGCTCAACGTTGAACGCCGGATAATTTGAAGATACTCAAAGATGTCTACTTAAGGGGAGGGAGTCAGGTAAAAAAAAATGATTTTGGAAATTCAATATCATCCAAATCCTATTGCATATAAAAATACCCAACCCACTATATTGTTGTTACTCGATTAAAGGATTTTTTACTGTCGTCTGACTTGCATATGCTTTTAAATATTATCTTAAGCAAAGATCTTAGATTTTCCATTCTGCGCATGATTCAGATCAAACTACTAGGATTGGAATGGTCGACGTCTCATTTTCTTCTTCATGAACAGATACACCGGCTAAATGGAGCAAATATTAATAAAATGTAATATTTTTTAAGTAACATAATTATTAATAAATAAATGTTATGCTATTTTCTAAATCAGTGATTAACTTTACTTTCAGAATGAAAAAAAAACAGTTTGCTCCATTTAGCCGGTGTATCTTTTCATGAAGAAGAAAATGCGACGTCAATGATTCCAATCTGCCTAGTAGTTTGATCTGAATCATGCGCAGAATGGAAAACCTAAGAACTTGGCTTAAGATAATATTGAAAAGCATATGCAAGTCAGACGACAGTAAAAAATTCTTTCATCGAGCACCAACAATATAGTGCATTGGGTATTTTTATATGCAATAGGATTTGAATGATATTGAATTTCCAAAATGCACCCTCGAATTATGGAGGTACTAAGAAATTATTTACGCGAGCGATATGCCCTCATGTTATTCAATGGTAAACTGTTAAAAATCCGGTGTTAAAAATCAATACCACATTGCGTCCAGATGAGTCAACATCCACAATTGGTATGGATGAACAATGTTCAATAGCTAGTGTACATTTTTATTTGTATACTTAGCACTCACTCAATTCATTTGCCTTAAGAATAGGTTCATGAAATTCAATGACGTTTTTTGAGCTTATTCGTGTCACAATTCTCTATTCATTGCTAAAGATTTATAGATTCTCACCTAATCGTTTTATGTTTTGGTGTTTTGCGAGCTCAACGTTGAACGCAGGATAATTTGAAGATACTCAAAGATGTCTACTTAAGGGGAGGGAGTCAGGTAAAAAAAAATGATTTTGGAAATTCAATATCATCCAAATCCTATTGCATATAAAAATACCCAACGCACTATATTGTTGTTACTCGATTAAAGGATTTTTTACTGTCGTCTGACTTGCATATGCTTTTAAATATTATCTTAAACAAAGATCTTAGATTTTCCATTCTGCGCATGATTCAGATCAAACTACTAGGCGGATTGGAATGGTTGACGTCTCATTTTCTTCTTCATGGACAGATACACCGGCTAAATGGAGCAAATATTAATAAAATGTAATATTTTTTAAGTAACATAATTATTAATAAATAAATGTTATGCTATTTTCTAAATCAGTGATTAACTTTACTTTCAGAATGAAAAAAAACAGTTTGCTCCATTTAGCCGGTGTATCTTTTCATGAAGAAGAAAATGCGACGTCAATGATTCCAATCTGCCTAGTAGTTTGATCTGAATCATGCGCAGAATGGAAAACCTAAGAACTTGGCTTAAGATAATATTGAAAAGCATATGCAAGTCAGACGACAGTAAAAAATTCTTTCATCGAGCACCAACAATATAGTGCATTGGGTATTTTTATATGCAATAGGATTTGAATGATATTGCATTTCCAAAATGCACCCTCGAATTATGGAGGTACTAAGAAATTATTTACGCGAGCGATATGCCCTCATGTTATTCAATGGTAAACTGTTAAAAATCCGGTGTTAAAAATCAATACCACATTGCGTCCAGATGAGTCAACATCCACAATTGGTATGGATGAACAATGTTCAATAGCTAGTGTACATTTTTATTTGTATACTTAGCACTCACTCAATTCATTTGCCTTAAGAATAGGTTCATGAAATTCAATGACGTTTTTTGAGCTTATTCGTGTCACAATCCTCTATTCATTGCTAAAGATTTATAGATTCTCACCTAATCGTTTTATGTTTTGGTGTTTTGCGAGCTCAACGTTGAACGCCGGATAATTTGAAGATAATCAAAGATGTCTACTTAAGGGGAGGGAGTCAGGTAAAAAAAAATGATTTTGGAAATTCAATATCATCCAAATCCTATTGCATATAAAAATACCGACGCACTATATTGTTGTTACTCGATTAAAGGATTTTTTACTGTCGTCTGACTTGCATATGCTTTTAAATATTATCTTAAGCAAAGATCTTAGATTTTCCATTCTGCGCATGATTCAGATCAAACTACTAGGCGGATTGGAATGGTCGACGTCTCATTTTCTTCTTCATGGACAGATACACCGGCTAGATGGAGCAAATATTAATAAAATGTAATATTTTTGAAGTAACATAATTATTAATAAATAAATGTTATGCTATTTTCTAAATCAGTGATTAACTTTACTTTCAGAATGAAAAAAAACAGTTTGCTTCATTTAGCCGGTGTATCTTTTCATGAAAAAGAAAATGCGACGTCAATGATTCCAATCTGCCTAGTAGTTTGATCTGAATCATGCGCAGAATGGAAAAGCTAAGAACTTGGCTTAAGATAATATTGAAAAGCATATGCAAGTCAGACGACAGTAAAAAATTCTTTCATCGAGCACCAACAATATAGTGCATTGGGTATTTTTATATGCAATAGGATTTGAATGATATTGAATTTCCAAAATCAATTTTTTTTACCTGACTCCTCAATCATGGTATCAATATATATTTTCAATATATTTGTCTTTTTATCCGTCTATTTGTCTATGCCATCCTAAAAAGCAATAACGTTCGGAAAATACTATGGTCCGGAGTGACTTTTGTGTATGTCTTGTAGTTTGGATATTGAACATCAATCCTAACCCTCCACTGCTCTTTTGCCGTAGTAATATCATGACAAGAACGTTACACTGATAACAAATGTGATGAGAAAATCAGGTGTTACGAATACGAAAACACTCAGAAAAATTGTGGGTTGTTTTAAAATAATAAGATGTCAGCTATTGGTGATTATTACATGCGACGGATTTATATTTTTATTATCGTTTATTATTGTAACAACTAACTAGTTGTTGTATAAGTAGAAAAAGCATCTAAATTATTTTCTTTACTATTTCAAACCAATACATTAGCTGGGATACAATTGGTCGGTGTTTAGAGGACTTCTCAAATTTCTGTATAACATACGAGGAAGGAAAAATAAGACTGTCAATGCAGGTATGCGTGAGACCCTCGTTAGCACGAAAATACTCGAAGCAGTAAATTCATCCTCGTTCTACGTGACATTTGGGTGCCAGATGACACGATCTATGCTTGGACCTCACCGGCAGCATACGGATCTGATTACATTGCGCATGTTCTTGACTTTCGTGGACTACGTAAACTATCGTTACGGGTATTAGCAACCGTCGGTTTTCACTTCCTTCCTGGATAGACCTGTGCTTGACATGTTTTACAAGCCAGAATAGTCCCTAAATACTTTCCGGACACTTATGTGTTCTCTTCTTTCCATCAACTACAGTTAGTCTTCACTATTTTTTACCGACTCTCGTGTGATTCCACGGAAACAAAAAATGTCCAATTCTAAGTCTACGATGCTGCGTATACACCGAGAAAAAAAAGTTTCCCTGATTTAAAGAAATCTCTTTGAAATTACGGCCTATGAAACATTTTTTTATTATTAATGAAATAATATATCTAATTTAATACTATCTTTTCGGTGAATAATCGGAAATTCAATGAAATATAGTGATATTGAATTAATGAACAGTTTATTTGAACCAATTAACCGTTTTTCATTGATTTCACAGTAATTGTTTTTGAGACACTAAAAAAACGCATTCTGTAAAATGACATACTACGAGAGAAAAAGTTCCCTTGCTTCAAGGAAATCTCTTTGAAATTTCGGCCTATGAAATATTTCCTCGATGTCAAGGGAATAATATATTTAAGTTAATACTATCTTGACCTTAAATTATTTCAAACTCAAAAAGATTTAGTGGTATTGAATCAATATTTTTCTTTGCACCAATGAACAGCAATAGCCATTCCCGGTTTCTTTGAATCAAGAAAACCGTTTCTATTGAATCAAGGAAATTTTTTTTTCTCGTTGTACAGTAAGAAAACGACTTAGCCGATCGTCATGTGACACTTTATAACTCTTCACTCAGAGGGAAAATATATTGCTTGCCATTCCATTCAGCACCTGCAAGTATGTTTGAGATGAGTGAAAATATTGCGATAACTTGAAGTTCAATTTACAACCCGTTACCGCCGGATACGCCGAGAGAAAAAGTTTCATTGATTCACGGAAATCTTTGCCAATGAAATAAAATACTTGAATTTCGATACTATCTTTTCTTTGAATGATCTCAAACTCAATGAAAAGTAGTGACATTGATTCGAAGAAACATTTCATTAAACCAATGAACCTTTTTCATTGATTTCAAAGATATCGTCTCTGATTCAATGAAACCTTCTTCTTACCAGCTCAAAATTTCGAAACCTATTTTTTCCTGAAGTATGCGGCAGATAAAGCTTAAATTTTGTGAGTATGTAAAGAAGTACGGCAAAAATATTCTAAGCTTCTGGCCCCTCGAAACTCGAAGCCGTTTGTTCGGGAGAACCGGAAAACAAAAAAGTGAGGTTAGGTTCGAGAGAGAGATCAATGAAAACGTTTCTTTGAACCAATGAAAACGTCTCTTTAAAACAATGAAACTGTTTCTTTATTATATGCTCACTAAGTAAACCTTTATTTGCAGGCTATGAAATGTTCTCTTTAAAATTCAAATGCACTATTTCATTGAAATCAAAAAAATATTTCGTTAAAATAAATGAAAAAAAAATCAATCGACCCATTTCTTTGGCGTCAATGAAATCTTTTTTCTCGGTGTATATTTGAACTAACTAATCATTTTTCATGAGGCACGATAATTCATTATTCTCTTTCATAAAATGTCCTTATTCTCTTTTTGATAGCTGTTATTAGTTAATACTCTATTCCACTAAAAGTTGCACAAAACTTTTGTCTCTCAATTTTATCGCATCAGCGCGGATCATTATCTCTGAAAACTCGGTAGATTGCACAACCGTCGTTAAATATGTCCTTTTATGAGGCTGCAGACGAGATTTAAGAGCCATAGGAAGTTGAACGACGTTGGGTATACGAATCGTTTTCTCGTGACTATCTTCGACTGAACTCTTTTATTCTTTCTTTTCACCTTTCGACTACAACGCTGCAGATACTGCAGTATTTTCTAGTGTGGCAGGCTCGCGCAAAGTCTTCCATGGTCGCAAGTAAATAAAAGGCTTAATGGTTCAACCCCGTGGCGGTGGCGATGGCCGAAGCGAAAATACCTCGAATACCTTGGGCATACAGACGGAGCACAGACTTTCATTTCCGCTCATCCTGAGAAGGAAGGAGTGGAACAGAGGGAAGTCTTGTATCCACACTCTTCTTTGGTCTTCGAAAGAAGCCGCTGAAGACGAGTCTTTTACTGTCTTATTCGTAGTGATTCACGAGAAGTATACGAAGATACTCGTTCGAGAAAAGAACTGAAGTACGCGAGATTCGGAAGAAGTGCATTGTTTCTTTGACGTCATTCTGAAAAAAATGTGCTATGTGGATATTGGAAAGGCAGGATTAGAATTAGTTCACTAATAATATATACGAAGGGGAAAATGTATTATTTATAACCGTAGAAAAAAGGTTAAAAAATATCAACTATATTTTTTGATTGCGGTAAACATTTTTGCTGCGATAACTACATAGCATGGTCACCGGAAAAAATTATAAAAACAGTGACTAAAACTAAAAATAGTCTCATGAACTAACATTTAACACTTACCACTTAATAGTTGCCTATACTACGATAATTTTTATAGGTGTATGAGGAAAAAACGGGAATCAAACAGCATGCATCAAGCATACATTCCTAACCACAAAATGTCATCGATTAAAATTGAAGTACTTCGCAAGAGAATAATAAATAATAAAAAATCAACGTCATTGGATACTACAAAGATAGAAACCTACAAGAAATAATGACAAAAAATTATCAAGATCAAAAATGCAAAAAATCTTTTAAGAAATATATGTTTATAGAAAAACTAATGATTTGGTTTCATAAAAAAATAAAACTTTTCTAAAAACTGGTTAAAATAAGTTAATAGATTTATACAAGCGCCTCATTGAATATGATAAAAAACAGACATAATAATAGTCAATTATTCCACTGTGCTGGGCATCAATAGTTAATATAAAAACGATATCACTCGTAGATTTTTTACAGTAAGTGTGACCCCCGAAACCCTCTTTCTGGTAACTCCTATTACGGATACTGTAAAAGGAACAAGCCACCCAAGATTCGTTTAACAGACTATCGGCACTTTCATGCCAGAGCCTCCTCGTTCTACTGGAAGAACAGAAATAAAGAAGTATACGATGTTAACACATTTTATTCCCCTTCTCGTTTTTTTTTCCAATTTATTTTTTTTACAGTTCGCGAAAGCGAAAATCGATCTTCCAGTAAAAGAACTGAGAAACACGAATGGCACCCTCGTTCGTTCGGTGCAATACATCCGAAGAGCTTTCGAACTTTCGGAAAACGTACAAGAAAATGTTCTTCAGCCCAGAGTCATAAAGAGCATTCGATTTGGCTTCTCGGATGAATTTCCCTGAGAGTGTCTTTCACTTTATCTTTTTTTTTCTTTTCTATCTTACTGATTCCCAAATACTTCAGTGTCTTTTTATGTATATACAAAGACTCGGCCTTTCTCGTTTCGTCGTTTTCTTTGTAGCTCCGCGGGGAATGATCGCGAATCTTATTAGCGCGAGGGCCGTTTAATCGTCGGTAAGGAGAGTGTCGAAGAGTGAGAGAAAGGTGAAGCGTTCTCAAGGAAGCGGTCCCTCGGCTGTGACCCAAATCTTTGCTTCCTACTTCGTCCCACGTTACAGCTGTGGGCGAATCGACGGAGAAAATCGTCCACTCGACTCGGCCGTGAAGTGTTCAAACTTTAATCTGCAAAAGTGCCATTAGGATTGACTAAACGTGCTCGCGAGTACTGAGCAACCGAGAAAGCTAGATAGATCTGCAGGGATCGAGAACTCGCGAGGGCGTAAACTTCCAAGTGCAAAGTCTACTTCTCTACAGACTTTGTCCCGGGGCCTTTTCCTCGTCACCATTCCACTTCGATCGCCCCTTTCTGTTCAAAGTTGTTGGGGCTTCGTTTCGGTATTCACAAAATTTTACTCGCAGCGGCACTCACAGAAATATATGAGGTATTCCATACCACCTCGACCAAATCTTAAACATTACACAATATAGGAAATTATAAATTCGACGCAATGTACAAATAGACAGTTAAGCTGTTTGAAATTTCCAAACTCCGTACAAAAATGTTTCTGCAACTCCGGAAATTTTTTCAAATTTTTAATACGGTAATACTAACTATTGGACTTCACAAGCAAAGAGGAAAAAAATATATCCTGAAGCCAAGAAGACTTTATACATTTGTCGATAGAATACCAGATGTTTGACACTTTAAATTTACATTAGAGGAATAAGTATTTTTTGACATATTTTCCTAAATATGAATTTAAAAAATCTGGAAAAATTTGTCAAACAGTGAAATTCCATAAAAAATGTAACCTACATTTTTATTCAATGATTAAAAAGCGTATTTAAGTGAAAATATCTAAAGAGTTATTTTGAAAAAAAATTGAATGTTTACTTTTTTGTGGGGCTTAACGAATTAAGAGTTAATAATTCATTAAGATTTCCGAAAACATTTTCGTAATCTCTATCGTTTTCGTAAATCAATAACTACGTGGGAAGGCTACGTGGAAAACATCTAAAATAAAATTTGTGTTCCCTTTCACCACGTTGTTCCAGTTGATATGGAATGCCTTATATTATACAATATATACATAAACACGGAGATGGTCCATCCATCAGACAACATAAAGAGGCTAAAATCCCGGAAAATGTCTTGCAAAACTATCCGGAAGGAATTAAAAGAAACGTTAAAAGAGGTGAAGAAAAAAAACTTCGTTAAAATCTCTCCCTGTATCTGACGAAGAGGCAACATTTTTGTTTGTGTATTATCTTCAAGCAACCAATATGCATTTTTTCTAGTTACGTGAATATAGTGGACGTATATGCGGTATGTCTCGTGCGGTCGGATTATGCACACACCGATAACTCGATATACTACTTATACTATAACCCAAGAGACGTCGAAGCAACCGCGAGGGCGGTTGAGGCAGACGCTTTGCTCTTTCCGTCGCGAAGGCGATCAAAGTTTAGTGCTCTCTTCCGTCATACTCGTATCTAGCATCACACCGTAAACTCCTCTATATCCACTTCCCTTTTACTTCACATAAGTATATATGTATATCCGCTACTCCGGAGGTGCAGCAAGGCCTTTCGCACTTTTCACCATAAAAGTTCTGCACGTTTTTTTTTCTCGTGATCCTCTTCCCATCTTTTCCAATCCAATCCATCTTAGTTACTTATCTATCGGACGCCTCCTCAAATGCAACTTGCTCTTTTGCAACAGAATTGCTGTTAGGATATCAACGGTCGATTCAATGGCCTCAACTGTCGAATTTTATGAAATTGGAATCATTCGACAGGAGACGAATGATATTCTTTATTCAATAATACTGAAACTTATTCCAAAATTATCCAAAATTTGGGCCTTCCAATCATTGTTCAAAACAAAGTAATCAATTCCGAATTATACCACGAAATTCTTTAAAAAACCATGTATCTTTGAAAATAGATGTTATGAACATTTTGCTTCCTCATAGAGGAAGCTTTGTTTTTGTGAAATTTTTTTTTTCTCGAGATTTTCATGTCAGGATACCCAGAATAGTCTAAAAGTGGTTTAAGAAAATGTCTATGTATGTGTGTGTGCACAATTTTTTGTTAGCACGATAGCCGTCGCAATTTTTAAGATATCAGGCTCAAATTTGAACCACGAGTAAACTGTCGTTAAACAATTGAATTTGGAGTTAATCCATCAAGGTATTAAACATTTATGGCATTTTTAATTTTTTGTAGAATGTCGGTTCGTCTCTAACTCCCGCAACTTTTATGATATCCGGCTCAAACTTGGGCCAGAAGTGGACTGCTATCAAATAGTGTTTGGGATTAAATTTGGTGTCAATCCGTTAAGGGGTTCACAATTTATGGCATTATTAAATTATTTGAAATTTTTTGTTCGTACTTTAACTTTCGAAATTTTTAAGATATCGGGCTGAAATTTGATCCACAAGTAGACTGTAGTTAAACACGGTATGGGATTGAATTTGGAGTGAATCCATCAAAAGGTTCTAAATTTATGGCATTGTGAAAAAAAAATTGAAATTTTTCGTTCGTGCTCTAACTTCCGCAATTTTTAAGATATCGGGCTCAAATTTGATCTACAAGTAGAGTGCGGGTAAACTAAGTATCAGTTCGAATCTGGCGAGAATCTGTCAAGGGGTTCAAGACTAATGCCATTTGAAATTTTTTAAAACAAGGCTGCAAAGTAGAACTTTGCAAATTGCTTTCTCATTATTGTTGGATTGTTACAAAGCTTCTTCTATGAGGAAGCCAAAATAGATTAACATGTTTCCTCATAGAGGTAGATTTGTAAAAATCCAACAATAATCAGGAAGCAATTTGCAAAGTTCTACTTTGCAGCCTTTTTTTGGTATTGCCATTACACAAACTCAATATTCTCAGTATTCTCAATGGGGTTCTTTTTTGAGATTTTTTTTTGTCTCGAAGTATTCTAATCGATTCAAAATTTTAGTTGCGGATTTACGTATGACTTATTCTCCCTATTTTTCGTAATAAATTTGAATCGTATTTACAATGAGTGTGAAATAAAATATATTCTCGTCTTATGGCAAAGTACTAAAATTCGGATCAAATCGAATTTTTGTTTGGGTATGGGTAAAAACACCCTTGATACGATGAGAAAAGTCGTCCCATCGATTTGGCTAAGCTCTGCGAGGAGGCAGATGAAGCGAAAGCAAAATAGTTAACGTCGCGTGCAGTTCACAGAGTTGTATACAAGTGCATGTATTCTCTATTGTATGTGTGCCATAAGACTTCTCCGTGGGCGTCTCGAGTGCACACCGCGGCTTCGAGATCCCTGGATGAATAATTCAGGGGCACGCTTGCCCGAATAATTGATACACGAGGCGCGGCGAACTCAATAGACGACAGCTCGACCGTATTTTCCGGATCGTCGGTAATGCACCCAAAATGT
Source organism: Ephialtes manifestator (assembly GCA_963970395.1). NCBI lineage: Eukaryota > Metazoa > Arthropoda > Insecta > Hymenoptera > Ichneumonidae > Ephialtes > Ephialtes manifestator. The sequence continues at coordinate 5,135,129 of OZ019972.1, forward strand.
TTCATGGTAGTAGTAGCAAGTCGTGCGTTCTCGGCTTACCCCATCTATACGGTGCAAATACGGTGGTATGAGTTGACCAGGCGACCAACCGAAACACCCGCACGTTCACCAGCCACTCAATAGCAATATGTCGTAATACACATATATATATATATATACACATGTCGCATTCGGATCCTTAACGAAACTACGATACAGGACGTATTTAAGGGATCTTTCTAGTGTGAAAAAAGTCGATTTTTTTAATGGTCTTATCCATTAGTATATACGATCAAAAACACCCTCTCAAAGTTTTAAAGCGAAATTCGAAATACTTCGCTGGCATATACTTTATGGACCTGGCATCGCCGATTAGTGGTACACTGAAAAAAAATTTTGTATGAAAATTACTATACCGGTATTGGAAGCTCGGATGCATATACCGCATATGAATTTTCATATACATAAATCTGTAATATTTAAAGAATCGGTATACGATAATTAAATAGAAACCTTCGATATTAATGGAAAAATGTGTTCGAGGTTTACAACATTTTCACCAATTATTATAAGTAACGTACATTAAAATTCACAAACGGGTGAATAGTTTTTTTCACGTACTGTATACTAATTTCAATATGCATTCTATTGTAAAATTTAGTATGGTAGTAGACTAAAAAGGGATGTACACCCGGGAAAAACGATTCATATATAATCATATATAATCATATATAAACTGCTCATATATGATTGTATATGAATTTTGTCTCTATATGATCATGCATGATCATATATAATCATATATAAACTGCTCATATATGATTGTATATGAATTTTGTCTCTATATGATCATGCATGATCATATATAATCATATATAAACTGCTCATATATGATTGTATATGAATTTTGTCTCTATATGATCATGCATGATCATATATAATCATATATAAACTGCTCATATATGATTGTATATGAATTTTGTCTCTATATGATCATGCATGATCATATATGACTATGCATGATCATATATAATTGTATCTGAGCATATACAATCATATATAGTTATATGTGATTATATAAGACGATGCCTAAATAGATATAATCTTCTGAAAGTTGGAGAGTATATTTGCAAGACACCAAATCTCTTGAAGAAAGTAATGTAAAAATACAATGAAGTTGAACTTCATCACGATATACGGTTAAGAAATATCATTACTAATGTTATATTTCGATTATATGTACAACGTATAAGGTCCCGAACTGTTCGTGTTAATTTCTGTGCACTATTACAATAAACGATTATCACGATCCTTTTATGTTGATATTATTTAGTATAGTAATCTTGATCATTCTTATTAATATGCGACCGTTTCAATTCATCAAGTGGAAGGTTTTAATGAAACGTCCGCCCAGGAAAGCCAAATATCTTCATTAATCGTTGCGAATGAGCATGTGATTATAAAGAAAAGAACCGCATATGCAAAAATACCTATAACTTGAGCGCTTCAAACAAAACCGGATGATTCACGCATTTACAAAACGGATATTAAATGCTTAGTTATATAACCATATAACAAATTTTACATCCGTATATAAATAAGACGTGAACATCGAAATAATTCGTGAATATTATATAACAATAGATTATGGAATACCATATAATCATACGTGCACGATCATACATGAGCTGTCAGTTCTCTGTGCGCAGTCATATATGATTGTATATGATCATATATTGCACAGTCGACACACAGAATAGATCTCATATACAATCCTATATGATCATATCTGTTTATATATGACATGGTAAACAGGCAGTTTTGGTGTTATATATGGTCATATATAGGGTCATATATGCCAATGTATATATACATATAAAGTTATATACGCTCATATACATTTGTATATGGATCCACATACAATCATATATGCGCTAAAAATGGGCGATATATAGTTGTATATAACTATATATGATCATATCTGTTCATATATGACATCGCAAGCTGGCGGTTTTGGTATTATATATGATCATGTATACCACTGTATATGTACATATAAACTCATATATGCTCATATATGTTTTCATATACAATGATATATTACGTTATATACAATTATATATAATTATATACAACTATACATGAAATTATATACAATTATATATGATTATATATGAACCGTTTTTCCCGGGCACCTCTAACAGTAATGAACCAGAGTGCTTTATTTATGCAACACTCTTTTCTATTATTGTAACCAAAGGATATTAAAAGTCATATATGTGCGAATAGTTTTCCTCGTATACAGTATACTAATTTTAACATGCATTTTTCTTTAAATTTAGTATGTTGGTGTAGCAAAGAAATTTAATTAAAAAATATTTATTTGTACGTGTTCAATCGAGTTTTTCTCCACTTTTAATTACATATTACATCTTTGTCTACATGTTGGTACATATTAATCGTTGAAAAACATATTTAATTTTTTTTACATTGTTCGGGAATCGGACCTGGGACCCTCCGGTTGGTGTTGTTGCGGTGCGCCTTAGCTCACTCGGCCATTCAGATCATATGATTGAACAATTTTTTTTTGTCTATTTGATTGTCGGTAGGATGAAATATAAAATGAAATTAGTGTAATATAGACAGATATTTTTAGATTTATGTGTTTGCGCCTGATATGGTAATAACAAAAGCACGTTCAGTTATTTTTCACGGCAATCGGTTATATCAAATAGGGTACGTTGTTACTATCTATAAATATATTGAACGAAGTTGTTTGTTTCATTGGTTGCGCGAATTAGTTTATTAGTATTTGGGTGAATGACTCTCTGACTGACCTCAGGGTCAGTACTAGGACGCGTGACCGCCTGGCTAATAAGTTCGTTAACCACCTAGTTTACACTGACGGTCCATACTGGAAATCGTTAAACGCGGTTATTAATTTCCAATAACGGTATATGAATACCCAAACAAGTCTTTCTATAATCACATTGGATGTTAGTTTTAATATACTTGTGCCAACAAAGTTTAAAAGATTCTGACCCTTTACCAGTTTGGTTAAGTTATTGAAATTTAAAGAATAGGTGACTCTTCCTATTCATATAAAAAGGTATAATATTTTTATATTCAAGTACAGAATTTTACAAAACTCTGCACTGATTTTAAAACACTGGTCTATAAATAGTTGCCTTGGCACACGCGTATTCAAAAATTAATATCTTTCTTAGAATTGCAAAGTATTAGCACCGAAAATTCCAACGCGTATTTCTTAATTTCTAATGACCGTATATTAATGTTCAAATAGGTTTTAAGATATCTACAACGCATGCTAATTTTAAGGTATACTTGTGGACGAGATTTCGAGGTTTTTAATCTTTTAATTTTGAAATCGTGTTTTAGAAATTTAAACTATCATGAACACCTACTTTTAATATGTAATTGTATATTAAATATTTAGTCAGCCTCTAAATTTGTGAACTTGTACACTAATTTTAATACACCGGTCTATGAATAGTCTTTCTAATAGACATGTATTGTAATTTTGAATGTCAGTTATATGAAAATTCATTTACTTTTGCTAAATTTCGTATATATGCTATATTTATTAGACAAAGTATATCAATTTCTATTTTATATACCAGGTTGTGAAATTTCATAGTTGTTGGTGTACGAAAATTCCTTTTTTTTTTACAGTGTAAGTACACAATTTAGGTATATGAAATTTCTACACTCAAAACTTTAAACCCGTTTTTCTCGAAACGACATTTTTCAAAACGGTGGACATTCTCCAGGGAACAGTTTTCAAGCGATCGTTTTCAAATTTTAAGAGAAAATTCTTCACGCTGCTCTGTATCGTGCTATGGAAGCTTTTTTTTTAATCTTCCCATTTTTTTAAAAGAAAAACTGTCGAAAAAAGGCAAAATTTGGTACTTTTTGTTCAAACCTCCGTCATTTTGTCAATTTTTATAAAAAAAGCCTGCATAGCGCGATAGCCAATCGCATACTAATTAATAATCCTTTGGGTTTTTTTTTTAGATCAAATTTGCGACCCCTAGGATGTCCACCATGAGGCTATGTTTTTTATCAACATTATTTTCAACAATTAAAAAAAAATATTTAAAAGATAAAAATCGTCTTATAAAAAATCATTTTCTGTCATTCATAATTACCTTAATATGTCATAAAAATTTCAGATTGATCGACGTATAGTAACTATCCGAAAAAAAATCGTGAAAATAGGCAATTTTTTTGCCGTCACACTGAAAAGATCCCTTAAATAAATGGGGAACCTGCAAAACATTTTACCAAATGTTACATCTTGTGTTTTTTTGTGGAAGTATTTGTGTAAGTATCTGGGCAAACATTAGTGTAAGTATTAGTGTATGTATCTGTGTAAGTATCGGTGGCTACAAAATAACATGTGGTAAAATTACCACGTGACAGAAATTTCAAAGATTGATAATTACTTGGCGAAACTACTTGAAGATATTATTGACTTACCGAGGACAATATTTTTCGTAGCAAGGTCGAAAAGTGGGGAGAAAAAATTATGCGCACCGGCTAATGAGAATCGCTGAAGATTTAATAGGTGTAGGAGTGATCTAAATAGATACCTATATATTCTCAATAAATTTGGATATATTTCAGTATTTATCAATAATAGAATTGGACATATTTTATTGTACTTTGAGATATTCAATAAAAATTATTGTATCTTAATGTTTCGATATGTCAGCAGTTAAATTACAAGGATATCTGAAAAAGGTATTTTAGCTTCACCCTAAGTTTGAGGACACCGAAAGCAAGAATCCCAAGTGCTGCAGTACAGGGATAGACCTTTAATCCATGAAAATGCATTAAAAATACTATTTCACTTGGTGTGAGAATCGCGTTTTTACGCTTCACGTGCATAAATTCTCATTTTCATACCTTGTGAAACAAAATTTCGTACGATATTCGTACGCTAAACTTTTGTTTAACTCATCTGATTGCAACTCACACTTGTCAGAAATTTTTTTATCGCACTAGTATCGTAAAGTACTATTTCGCACAACATAACTATAATTGATTATTATACAAACTAAATATTTTCACAATTCTGCAATAATTGTAAATAATTTACATGAATTATTCTTTTACAATGATTTCTAATATTTAACAGGCTGATTATAATCTTTAATTATTTTATCACAAAAGTATTTCAAATACATTTTCATTGAATGAATGCCCATCCCTGCTGCGGTATACTGTTAACTATTCGACAAGACGTATATATATATATATATATATATATATATATATATTGTCGAATGGAGGCGGTGTCCTATAGGTACAGCGTTAGTCCCCCCCCCCCAGCCTCTCCCCAGGAAAATTACGAGGAGCCGCTGCCGTTGCAGGGTGCACTTCTCTTGCGCCAAGCGGGCGGGTTTGCTCGACCTTTTTGCACATTAGCGTCTTCGGCAGAACCCCGCAAATATCTCAACGTCGTGCAGAGCTCCTCCTCACTGCGATGTGTACGCGGGGTGTTGACTGTGTCTCTTCACCAAGAAACAGTAATAATGTGGTTCTGGTATCCCGGGTTCTTACTCTTGTTCGTTCTTCCCTTTACCTCTTTCGAACACTTACAAGAATTGTAAATCGAGCGAGATATGACTGGCACATGCGTTAGCGACGCATGACTTGCTTTTACTTCTTAAGAGGAGAAATAAAAATGAGAAAAAATAACAACAACAACAATAAGTGTGTATAAGAAGAGGAAAAGGGGAATCGAGACATTCCAACCATTCGTAACGGCTTGCGAATCGTTAGTCACGGTTTTAAGGTAGCTACACTCTAAAAACCAAATGTGTTATTTCTTATCTTTTACTGTACGACGACTTTTTACACACTTTAAACGTGTTGCATTTTACATATTATTGTGTAAAATATGTAAAATGCAACACGCTTAAAGTGTGTAAAACATCGTCACAATGTTAAAGATAGGAAACAACACACTTGCAACACGAATGGTATTTAAAGAGTACTGTGTTTCATACTAGTGAAATGAATATCAGCAAGAAATGGTAGTGAAAACAAATTGTGAAGACAGAAATGACCGGAGTATATTAAAAAGCTAGGAGAAAATTTCTGAGGACAGAAATGGCCGAAAATAAAAATAACTGACTTACGTCTCCATCACCATTCTTTCTTTGTGTCTTATAAATAATTTTCAGATTGATTAGTCCTCGTATATTTCATGGATATTTCGCTCGTCATATTTTTTCCCGAACATACTTTTGCCGAGGATATTATATTCTTCACATATTTTTGATGTTCTTTCCAATTTGTGGGTTTTCGCCCCACAGATAGTTTTTCATGGATCAGCCTTTGTTTCCATAGGCTATTTTTTCTCAGATACGATCGAAAATTTTTACTTGGTAGACTTTTTTTAGTATCTGTTGTTATAACATGTAATAAAGTATAGAATATTTTTCAATGGGCGAAAAAGTTCACTCGTGGAAAAGTGGATTGAAAATTGGTCTACAGTTAAAAAAAGCCCACACGATGAATGAGTACAGAAATTTTCAAACAAAAATGAGAAAAAATAACAACAACAACAATAAGTGTGTATAAGAAGAGGAAAAGGGGAATCGAGACATTCCAACCATTCGTAACGGCTTGCGAATCGTTAGTCACGGTTTTAAGGTAGCTACACTCTAAAAACCAAATGTGTTATTTCTTATCTTTTACTTTACGACGACTTTTTACACAGTTTAAACGTGTTGCATTTTACATGTTATTGTGTAAAATATGTAAAATGCAACACGCTTAAAGTGTGTGAAACATCGTCACAATGTTAAAGATAGGAAACAACACACTTGCAACACGAATGGTATTTAAAGAGTACTGTGTTTCATACTAGTGAAATGAATATCAGCAAGAAATGGTCGTGAAAACAAATTGTGAAAACAGAAATGACCGGAGTATATTAAAAAGCTAGGAGAAAATTTCTGAGGACAGAAATGGCCGAAAATAAAAATAAACTGACTTACGTCTCCATCACCATTCTTTCTTCGTGTCTTATAAATAATTTTCAGATTGATTAGTCCTCGTATATTTCATGGATATTTCGCTCGTCATATTTTTTCCCGAACATACTTTTGCCGAGGATATTATATTCTTCACATATTTTTGATGTTCTTTCCAATTTGTGGGTTTTCGCCCCACAGATAGTTTTTCATGGATCAGCCTTTGTTTCCATAGGCTATTTTTTCTCAGATACGATCGAAAATTTTTACTTGGTAGACTTTTTTTAGTATCTGTTGTTATAACATGTAATAAAGTATAGAATATTTTTCAATGGGCGAAAAAGTTCATTCGTGGAAAAGTGGATTGAAAATTGGTCTACAGTTAAAAAAAGCCCACACGATGAATGAGTACAGAAATTTTCAAACAAAAATGAGAAAAAATAACAACAACAACAATAAGTGTGTATAAGAAGAGGAAAAGGGGAATCGAGACATTCCAACCATTCGTAACGGCTTGCGAATCGTTAGTCACGGTTTTAAGGTAGCTACACTCTAAAAACCAAATGTGTTATTTCTTATCTTTTACTTTACGACGACTTTTTACACACTTTAAACGTGTTGCATTTTACATGTTATTGTGTAAAATATGTAAAATGCAACACGCTTAAAGTGTGTGAAACATCGTCACAATGTTAAAGATAGGAAACAACACACTTGCAACACGAATGGTATTTAAAGAGTACTGTGTTTCATACTAGTGAAATGAATATCAGCAAGAAATGGTCGTGAAAACAAATTGTGAAGACAGAAATGACCGGAGTATATTAAAAAGCTAGGAGAAAATTTCTGAGGACAGAAATGGCCGAAAATAAAAATAACTGACTTACGTCTCCATCACCATTCTTTCTTTGTGTCTTATAAATAATTTTCAGATTGATTAGTCCTCGTATATTTCATGGATATTTCGCTCGTCATATTTTTTCCCGAACATACTTTTGCCGAGGATATTATATTCTTCACATACTTTTGATGTTCTTTCCAATTTGTGGATTTTCGCCCCACAGATAGTTTTTCATGGATCAGCCTTTGTTTCCATAGGCTATTTTTTCTCAGATACGATCGAAAATTTTTACTTGGTAGACTTTTTTTAGTATCTGTTGTTATAACATGTAATAAAGTATAGAATATTTTTCAATGGGCGAAAAAGTTCATTCGTGGAAAAGTGGATTGAAAATTGGTCTACAGTTAAAAAAAGCCCACACGATGAATGAGTACAGAAATTTTCGGTAAATGCTGTCCGACATGAGAGAGCTCGGGATATCTCATCAGTAAGCTACCACTTCAAGCGACCTATTAGCTGCGCTCAATTACCGAAAATTCCAGGGATACGTAACCAGGCTACAAGCCCTTTGACCTCGAAGGCGATAGGTTCTCGCCTGTGGGAGTACCGCGTCGATAGTGTTGACTCTGATTAAGCCGATTTGATCCTTGAATGGATAGAAATCAGTAGGGGAATCTCTGTACGCCATCGACTGATGCCGCGCGATTGGTGTTAAATTACTTTATGGTATCAAAGATATCCGACATGAAATAGTTGTATGTATTATAATAATCTCAAACGGAAATTTTACACAATAAGTAAAAATTATTGAAAAGGCACATCTGCTAACATATATTTTCAACGATGAATTATATATATTTTTAGATATATCTGATGAATATATTTTAGAAAAAAAATGTATGTCATGTACATTTTACAACTTATGCAATAGTATATTGTGCAACAAGGGCCGAAAGTGAAACAGCAGGGTCGTAAGTGAAGGAATCGCGAACTGCGCATGCGCCAACCTATCGTTTCAACACTGCTATGAAACTAGCCACTTTCGGCCGGCAAAACTGCCATGAAAAGCACCGCTGTTCTTGCACGTGTTACAAATAGTATATTACGCCACTAGGGAGGGAAAGTAGACTATGTCCAACCGCGTGTAAGATGGTAAACACACGGTTGCGGATAGTCTACTTTCACTCCCCAGTGGAGTATACTATTTTTCACCATATCTGCAGCGGAAAGTTCGAATTACGTAATGCCCGTAGGGCGGGAAGTCGAACTTTCCGCGCAGGTATGGTGAAAAAATATATAACATATATCATGATTATACTTTTGTACAAAAAATTATGCGAATTTAAAATATGCAAATTCAGATTACAATCCGGAGGATTTTTCACTCGAAAAAGTATTTAAAAGCGCGATTTAAATACTTATTTGAGTGAAAAACTATTTGAATTATAGTTTTTATTCAATTTTACCTATCTTTGGTTGCATTGACTTGCCATTCAGTTATTTTTGTGTCAAAAATAAAAATAGGAAATAATGGACGCCACTTGAATTTCCGTTATGACATTTTCGATTTTTCTTGTACGTAGTGTATTGTGAAACATACGTTTACAGTGCTCGGTCGGTCTTTCTTTCTTTTTTTTCTTACGTCTCACGGAAAAAGAAGAAACCTTTGACTGTGCATTCGATATGGAATATAGCGAGGCGAATGACGTGTGACGCCTGATGTTTCACGGGGCATCGACGCTGAGCTTTTCGCGGAGAACGCATTTCAAGAGCCTTTTCAAAGGTTCTCCCCTCAGAACGTAGAAGCAGCTCTTTCAGTCGAGGGAGATGCATACACACACTCATAGACATATACACATATACCGAGTTTCTCTCTGATAAAAAGACGAGAGTTACATTGGCATCGAGACGACGCTTGTCAGATTCTGCTACTATACATTTCTATGGTGTATGCAGTCGATGCGCCAATCGATATGTATATGCATGCACTGTGAAGGCATTGTAAGTCTGCTGCAATGCGTCGGACCAAGGATAACAGGTGACACTAAACTAAAGAAAAAGTGAATTGTACTACTTTACTTCATTATTTTCTCAGAATTTTTGCAAACGAGTGTCATTTGTTCGTGAATGACAAAGTATGGGTCAGGATTGAGGCGAAGTATGGAAAAACTAAGGTTTTAACTTGAAACCACAGTGGTAAATACCCATTTTTTTTAAATCGCTCTGCTTGTTTATTTATTTCACAAATAAGTCGATATTTATTATTTATACAAATAATTGACTATATATAATTGACACAATAAAAATAGTACAAAATTCCCACCTATTTGCTTAAAAAAATCATAAACAAAAAAAAAATGAGCTTTTTCGTTGTGCACAATTTTTATATCCGGTGACATCGTTTGATAAAAATTTTATGGAAAATCTTTTTTTTTCATTCTTTATTACAATTTTTGTACACTGTATTACCAATACGATAGACATTGTAAAAAAATGATTAACGCCAACCAGTAGTTTGACATTAACAGCATACATCAAGAAAACAACCATGCACGGAAAGAAATGTTTGGTTATGGCAACTACGTTTTCGATTTGCTGTACACAATGTCTAAAAAATTAGTTGCCTCAACCATATCGAATAGTAACCTCAACTATTCACGATTAGTTCTCGCGAGATTAGTTAGGTTAACTAATCCAATTGTTGGAACTACCACTCGAATAGTTGGGACTCCCATTCGAATCGTCGGTATTATCATTCGAATCGTCGGTATTACCATTCGAATCGTTGATATTACCATTTGAGTTGTAAGATAAATAGAATAATCGATTGGTTGTGTCAATTCATTTCTTGGTTATGGCAACTAATATTTTTTTCCGTGTAACTAATATTTTTTTATATTCCCATACTTCAAATATATTTCGGTCATATTACCGGCACACTTCAGCCGTGTTTGAATTTCATCTGTAGTAAATTTTAATTAGATTTAGAATTTGTCTTAAGAATTAATAAAAACATTCGTTAAACCAAATTTCCATAGATGTACATTTTTTGAGGTTTTACAAAACTTTAGAAGTTAAAGGTTTAGAAGCACAAGAAAGGCAAACGAAGTTTTGCATTTCAAGATTCATGTCGAGTACCCAACGGTATCCAAACTAAATGACAAAACTTTTTTGCCCAATTTCAAATTTAATCGACGAATAAAATGAATAACCCATTTTTTTTAAATTTTGTGACCGGAGGTTGCGATATTATTCCGTCCATTAAATGTTCAATGGAAATGTTTAATCGAAATCAGCAGATATAAATGAGAAACCCTCAGGAGAGTTCGGCGCGTGCTCAGCCAATTAGCAATTTCGACATAGTTACTACTGTGTATATTGTTTCTGTGCACAAGGGGTGAAGAGGAAGCCACATAGAATGCGTGCAACGTGAGTCCACGGTAGCACGAACCAACGAGCTAGCTCCAACGTTCCTATTAATGCAGGTGCGGCATCAATAACGATGTTAATTAGGAACAATAATATTCGAGTTGTGGCTATGACTCTTAATGGCTTCCACTTCTACGTGCGTATACACGCCACAAGGATATATTAATTAAAAAGCAAGAATGCACCAAAGGCACAGTAGCTTGCAACGAGTCTGAGAAAGAGGGTATAATTATTTCGCAACTTGTAACAACGAAAGTAGCGAAACAATAAAATAATAAAAGTTTATGTGGCATACTAATTTTTTACTGCGGCGTGATAACACTTTGCACTAATACAATGTGCGGGCCAACAATAAGAATACATAATTAGGAAAGCATGAGGCAGAATTAATGGCTGGGCAAAATAACCACAGTGAGAAAAAACTTCCAAGATGAAGTCAACCGAATTTATTTTTAACCAATTGAATTTCATTGCCACGAAGTAAATGCAGATAGATGCATTTTGTTGTGAAAACAATTATCTTATAATTACAAAACACTAAAACACCGCAAAATTGTTAGTGGTTGTTGAGAGAAAACTTAAAGAAATTTGCAAGTTTGATATAAATGATTAATAACGTGAAAAGAGTGAAGGAAAATCTCCGTTACTTAAATAAATGAACCCTTCAGAGTCTTAGCACCGTTAAAAAATAAAGTCTTAAAATTAGGGACACTTTTCTAAATCATAATTATAGAAAAAACGCATTCGAAAAAAGCGTTCTTCTTTAATGAAATTACACAAATAGAAGAACGGATTCTTGCATAGTTTGTTTAATCTGACCTGAATTTATGACTTGATAGCAAAAATGATATTTTGAAAAATAGCTATTCCTGCCAAATAATAACATCCTACGTCGGCAGTTAAAGAGTCAATAGCTGAACGACAACTAAATGCTATTATACTTTTAGTTACAAGTACCCAAACGCCTACAAAAAAAATGGGCTCATTGTGCTCGACTCCCTTGCTAATCGTTGCTCTCGCTTTATTCGGCCGTTCGTCCTTTCATTCGCAAAATTATAATTATAATTAAAGATTTTAACGTTCCTCGTTATTAGAGTGCGGTGGAGCACTTGTCCCCTCTTTCACTTTCTTCGTCTTTCGAAGGTTCCCCTTTTGTCGTCTTTCGTCCCTCTCGTTTTCGCCAGGAAATCTCAAAGTCCCGAGGGACAAATCCAACGCGACGTGGCGCACACCGGGCGGTGTATAATATGCGTTCGGCCGTTTCCCGAATGGTAATTCCCGTGGTATAATAGTCACCCAGTTAAACCGAGCGTTACATTTATGGCTATATCCTCTCTTGTTTTGCATAATTGCCGTTTATGCATGTACCGCCTGGCAAGGGTGACTGCCGTGGGTGGTTGGCTGACTGTCTGTGGGTGGTAGATGGGTGGGCCACCACAGCTACTACTACGACAAACGACACTGCGACGACTTTGCCAACGTGTGCTCTTGCAGTGTTGAAGATGACGTTTCTCCATAACTCTCATCTTGTACATTTAACTCTGGCAATTCTCGGGCAGTCTAACAACTACAGTGACTATCGTGTATGCTGAATCTCGGCGACACGTCTACTTGGGACTGACAAGCTTGACAGTCTCGTATATTTCTATCTGGAGCACCGCCAGATTGGATTTTGCGAGAACAATTGTAAGCTTCGAACAAGAGACACAACAGGTGCGTGGCATGTTGGTTGGATTCATTGCAAATATGACCTTCCATAAAGTAAAGTGCGAGGACCTGGATATGGAAATTGGGAGTTAAATTTTATAACCCAATTAATTGCTAGTTGATGTGAATATTATTACATTGATGTCGACTTTGTAAATTTCTATAGTGACTGCAAGCTAGTTACGGTAACCACCAATTACTTGAGAACGGAGTTAGATAGAAATCAGTGATATTAATTGCCAAACAAGTGACAGCCAAACAAGTGAAACCTGTTTTTTTGTTGGGTGGTGAAAGCTTCGTGATATTTTGTGTCACCTTGACGATAATCATATCGTGTGTGCTGAGTCTCGGCGACACGTCTAGTTGGGACTGACAAGCTTGACAGTCTCGTATATTTCTATCTGGAGCACCGTCAGATCGGATTTTGCGAGAACAATTGTGAGCTTCGAACAAGAGACATAGGTGCGTGGCATGTTGGTTGGATTCATTGCAAATGTGACCTTCCATAAAGTAAAGTACGAGGACCCGGATATGGAAATTGGGAGTTAAATTTTACAACCCAAATAATTGCTAGTTGATGTGAATATTATTACATTGACGTCGACATTGTAAATTTCTATAGTGACTGCAAGCTAGTTACGGTAACCACCAATTACTTGAGAACGGAGTTGGATAGAAATCAGTGATATCAATTGCTAAACAAGTGACAGCCAAACAAGTGAAACATGTTTTTTTGTTGGGTGGTGAAAGCTTCAGGATATTTTGTGTCACCTTGACGATAATCATATCGTGTGTGCTGAGTCTCGGCGACACGTCTACTTCGGATTGACAAGCTTGACAGTCTTATATAATTTTATCTGGAGCACCGCCGGATTGGATTTTGCGAGGACAATTGTGAGCTTCGAACAAGAGACACAACAGGTGCGTGGCATGTTGGTTGGAATCATTGCAAATGTGACCTTCCATAAAGTAAAGTACGAGGACCTGGATATGGAAATTGGGAGTTAAATGTTATAACCCAATTAATTGCTAGTTGATGTGAATATTATTACATTGACGTCGACATTGTAAATTTCTATAGTGACTGCAAGCTAGTTACGGTAACCACCAATTACTTGAGAACAGATTTTGATAGAAATCAGTGATATTAATTGCCAAACAAGTGAAACATGTTTTTTTTGTTGGGTGGTGAAAGCTTCAGGATATTTTGTGTCACCTTAACATTTTTTTTTGCCGTTTCAATAATCGGCATACTTTTATGAGATAACCGATAGATAAAATATTCTAACATAATTATCAGCGGAGGTTGAATCAATAATGGTTTAAATAAATTATAAGTTCGTAAATTTTTAGAAGAACACAAGTTACACTCATGTCTGAAGAATTCATCTTATACATAATTGAGAATCATTTGGAAATTTTTGGCCTACCAGTTATCTTATAGAAGTGTGCAAAGTGCAAAAACAAAATAAAATGTTACAAGTGACTCAGAGTAGTCAGAGACTTTTGCCATTGAGCAAACATTTTTTTTAAATACCCGCAGCCACACAAGTGGCTATATATATATCCTTCAATTATATGACTCTCTTTCCCTAGCTTATAATAAAAAAGAGAAAAAATGAAATAGCGAAAAAGAGCGTTAATCAAAGGCGTCGAACCTGCCAAGATTTCTCTTAGTGAAGATACATTCCCACTCCAGTCGGATGTTGCACTTTATCCTAGAGTACCAAAAAAATAAAATAAATAAAAGCATGGAAATCGATACTATTGAGATAATCATCTCATAGCACCTCACCGATGCTTAGTACATATTTATTTAGATCTGTCCAAGCCACGATAGTAGAACTGTTGATTACAGATATAACAGCACTATCGTGCATCTGGGTAGAAGAGGAGTCCGAGCCACATTTATATCTAACGGTTACTGCAACTACTCGGTTGGAGTCCATGGCAAGTGAGGAACCTACGTATCCAGCAAGGACGGTCATTAGGCGAGATTGTAAATCGTATCATGATCCTGTTTGCATGAGTACGAAGAGTATGCCTCGGGGCAAATGAAGCGGGGAATGAAGATCAACTCAGTTCACAGCAGGATGCTCGGCCCATTCTCCAGAATCCATACGTCCGGTCGTAAAGCTTCTCGGGTGGAGTACAGCGTATCAGTCGCACGATTATGAGAGTTGCGAGCAACAGCATCAGTTGTTGGTGGCTCGTAGCATCAGCAGAAGGAACAGAGGCGGCAGCAGAGAGGAAATTTATACGCCCCACGGTCGTTCGATGTGCCGGAGCGCCCGCGCTCGGTAATCGGAACTTCATCGAGGTTCTAAAACCGGCATCACGACCAAACTGCTGCACAAGCCTAGACGCTCTCTTACCGGCAGCCGGGGACGTTGTCGACGACCGAGAGAATCGTTCGTGAGGCCCCGGTAAACGGCCTCAGCTGCAGTAACAGCAGAACAGGACCCAAAGGGAATATGCGTGTCGAGGACTCACCATTTCTGCTGTTCATTGGTTGGAGGTGCTGCTGTACATGAGTTATAGGGAATCTGCAAGTTATATAGCATACAATCGTCATTTCCCCATCTGTGATGTTTATGTTGTATATTATGACCCGGAGATTCTGTTTGGACATAAATCTTCTTGAGTTGCTCTACAATATCGTTGGAGGTGGGCGATAATCCTTGTGGTGTGATATTTAGCCGAAACGCCTTTAAGCCGTACACTTGGAGGACAGGACTGTATCGGTTGATTCATACATAGAGAAAATTTTGTAGTAACCTCTAATAATGCGGTAGGCGTGGTAATTCTTAGGTGAAAACTATTAATTATTAGTACGTGCAACTGTTTTTATAGTTCGGTGAATTATTCTATTATTATCATACTTTAATTAGATGTCACTTTCAAGTAGTTAATGCGACTATGAAAACTGGAAGTTCAGAATGTCGGGATTAAAAAAAAAACACAACGAAGAAGCCTTTCCATGGTTGGGTACCATTGAATTTAAAAAAAGTATTTGAACGCTTGTTTCAAACACCTCTTCAAACGATTTTTGACTCAAAAAAGCATTTCAAACACAGTTGAAATATTTTTTTGAGTGGAAAACCATAGTAATTTTAATTCAATGGTGGCTAATCGCGGGTTTCTAGGAGTAGCCTTTTTAGTTTGTTTTCTTTTGTCTGATTTCTAGTAGGATCACCAAGCCATGCTACGTTAACCATATAAAATAATGTGTTGTAACGTAGCATAGCATAACGTAAGTTTGGTTTTCTGGTCCTAGGCTCTACGGTAAAATAAATCACACAATCATTTTTAAATACGCGATAAATTGTAAACAACATTTCTGTAGAGTTCTGGACAATTTAAACCATATTGGTGCATGAAGAAGATAAATTGGCTGTTGCTGAATGAACGATCAAATAAATTTTTAGGCAGCACAAGATTTTGTGGTTGATCCAACCGATCTTGTTTCTTAGTATGATTTCTTTCTATAGGTCAACCCTAAATCTGGTGAATGATCTTCTTTTGAAGGACCAATTAGGACTAGTATCCCCATATCCACTTCAGCAAAAACCGGAAAAAAGCCTAATATAGCAATATAGTCCAGCCGAAATGGGACGCATAACAGACATAGCGTTATGATTTCTGGGCGTCGGCATATTTCGCTCCCGACATGCCTTCGGGATATCATACCACAGAATCTTTCATTCATGTCTCCCGCAATCGACGTCCCTCGGTGCCGGATCTTTATGCTTCATCTCATAAACCAGAAGCTATATTATATAGCTCCGACTAATTCTCTATGAATTCTCCGCAGCTTTGTCAGAGTTCTGCTATAATCTTGGTAACGAGATACTTTAGTGAATGGTATTATTCTCGGTCGTGGATGAATAAGTCAGTATAGCAGCGACGAATCATTGCTATTCCCTCAACGTTCTCTGGCAATCCGTAGGGATACCCTAAGCGCTTTCTTTCATAGCATAAGATCCATCTAGGTATTGGACTACACAGCACTCTTTCTACTTTTGACTCGAAAGGATATATCATGGATAAAATACGGCACCGACGCCACAAAACCTATACTGTAATAAATGTTTTACGAGAGATTGCACGCTCTGCACTCGTTGAAAGTCGCGCGTGAAGCTGAGCGTTTGGTCGCCATTCGACTTCCTCCTCTCCCTTCAGCCTCATTCTGACTTTCTTTGCTTGCTGAGTTTGCGCTTCTTTTTTTTACGTTCGTCTGTACCCGAGCATTAAAAATTCTGCAGCTGGTAACAGCCGTCGAGTTACTGTTCTGTAATGTCGGCAGTCATGTAAGGCTCCGAGGCAAAGGACCGAGAACCCTCAGCCAACGTGCCACTATAGTTCGTCATGCGGTATTATAACATAAACTATGGTTTTTTGCGTAACGGTAGTCATCGGGGATAAATGGCGCAAAATGTTGGGCCATACACGGCCGGTTCGGAGGATGCGTCGTAAAATCGAAGTGGAGACGCAAGACATGCGCATCCACGTATCTGCTACACTTAACTGACCTGTTCAGGTGATTCGGTGATGAAGGAGTGGCAATATTGGATGGTGAAGTGGGCCCTCGGCTCTCTCGCCAGGAAGCTGAATTGGGCGTGCTGAGGCTCACAGGTCGCGTACGAGATGCGCCTCAACGCGTGTGCCATTTGCACGCACTGGAAAACAAAAAAAATAACAAGAATCTTAAGTATTGAATATTCCTGGAACTGGTGCGCCTCATCCGAAAATGAAGGAAACAAATTTCCTGACGATTTCACAATTACCGGAAGAAACTAAGAACACATTTGTTGTTGAACGTTATTTTGTTTTTATCAATTCTATTACCTCGATCTTCTCGCTTAACATACAAAAGTACAATCATATTATAACAGAATTCAATGATAATGAATTCTAATTCCGGAACGAACTAGGATTTAAATCGAAATAAATTCCTCAATTCCACTGGAATTTGGATTTAAATCAAAACGAAATCTAAAAAGATTTGAATCCGTCGATCCATGTTGAGTGAAAGGGTTATGAAATTTTATGGCAAAAATGAAAAAGAACCCATTAAAATAGTTGCATGCATTAAGAACGGTGAACTATGACAAAATCATCTTTGATCCAAAAAAGGTATCGTTGAGGTAACTTACGTTCTGAAAAAAAAAGGATTTCAAGTAGAAATATGCGCCGTCGTTAACTTTCTTAAAAGGAATACATACGATGATTTATTCTCAGCCATATAAAGTGAAGGAAAAACGCAAAAGCAGAAGGACGATATTAAACATGGCTGTCCAGTAGATGTCCAGCAGGTGTCTTTCGGTATAGGCGAAATGTCAGAATGTAATCTCGAGTTATGTGCCTTCAAGGATTGATTGAAGTGCACAAAATCTGTTCCCATTCTAAGCTTACATTGTAGCATAAGTCTTCACAGCTTTTTAGTATTTCCAGGACATCGAATTAATCTTCTTCCAGGAAAAAACGTCGCAGTAAAAGTGCTTTCAGTAAATGTAGCGTTGTATTCCCGTTTTAAAGTACGATCTAAGTACGACGAGAGAATATAATGTACGCCTAAGTAATTTTCGATGCATGCTGTCCGTTGCCCGAATAGAGAGTCATTATGCGGATAACGGGTTTTTCTCTCTGGCGTCCCGACTTCGGATAAATAACGACGGAAAGAGGAGTCCTTGGCGCGATTCTTCGCTTTTCTCGTCGTTTCTCTTCTTCGCTCGTTAAACCACGGAGATGGGCATTTAAACTGAGAGCAGTGCGTGCGACAAAAGAAAAGTATTAACCACTGTGTACTGCGAGGAATAGATTTGTTGCCGAGATTATCAGCGCTCTTAAAGTCACGACAAAGTTAAACAAACTATTCATTCTCAATAAAAGCCTTTTCTGTTATCTTAACTGGCTTTACGGCAATTAATCAAAATGCCATTTTTATGGGAACAATGAAAAATGTAAATTTACATAACCATTTCCGACTCAATGGCCATTTCTACTAAGGTTATACCAGCTAAACCGTTTTTCGGTGAGTGGAATGCTTTATTATTCTGCTTTCAAAAGAAGCTTTGTTTCATAAAAAGTTTGATGAAGAGAATTAAAAAATCAGGGTCTTGAAATGGCCTAAAGTATCGACAAACGATGTGAAAAAAAATATCTGCTACTAAAGAGCGACTTTGTCAATAGATTTCAAGTTTTTGACGGAAATAGACCAGTTACGCGTTTTCTTTTTGTTTACGATTTATGTAAGGACTACAACAGTTATTTAGATTTTCAAAGATTTTGTATTTTACGAAAAGAAATTAATTCGTGCTCTAGCTTGTTTGTACAAGTACGTTTATATTTAAGGACGTTCGGTATTAAATTTTGATTGAATCCAGAAAGAGGTGGAGCTTTTATAAGATTTTTCGCAATAATTTACATTGTTGCTATAAATTATGTTTATAGATAACTTTCACAGATATTTGATATCAAATTTGGTGAATAACACATTTTATAGAATATTCAGTTTTTATTGATTATTTTCGAGGTTTTCAAAAATAAAAGGTATATAATGCGTCAATGGCAAATATGTTACTCCAATTATGGTCTAAATTCTCGTTATTTTCTAGTATTTTCAGTAGTAATACCTCAAGAGGTTCAAAATTATCGGGTAGTTCCCGATAACTTCGTTGCATACAAACAAGAGTGTGAAGTTTTGCAGGTTAAAAAATCCCGTGCGCTTGCGCAAGGGAATTTTTTCCAAAACTTGACACGATGGTTTGTATGCACGGAAGTTTGAGAGAAATACACGATTAATTTTGAAGCTCGAGGGGTATTTGTCGGATTATTTTTTCCATCGGAATTTCGGGCCATTCTTCAGATCACGTTCCAGTTCTAGTTAGAAGTTTGATAGATGTGAAGAATACTCAGGTTAAAAGTTGTTCAGTAACTGTTTTTATTGATTAGCAACTTGTTAGGAAATATCCGAAAAATATCCGAAATAAAATGCACTAGGTTTCTCCACATGAGGCCAAATGCGTCGTTTCTATTGGCCGAAATTTCGATGGGAAAAATAATCACTTGTAATACCACAAGAGCTTTGAAATTATCGGATATTTCCTGACAGGTTCGTTGCAAACAAATGAACGAGTCAAGTTTTCCAGGTTAAAAAATCACGAGCGCGTAGCGCGAGTGATTTTTCTGGAAAACTTGACGAGTTTATTTGTTTGCAGGGAACCTGGAGGGAAATATCAGATTAATTTCGAAGCTCGAGTGGTATTCGGGGGATTATTTTTTCTATTCAAATTGCGACAAATGGAATTGCACCATGAGACAAAAATTATCATTCTGACAAGGAAATTTCATAATCAGAACAAAAACCTATGTTGCATCCAACACATATTTTCTCTCTGCACAAAATGCAGTGAATTGCGCCCAAATCGATTTTTTACTCTTTTCTGTATTTGCCGGGACATTTTGTTTTATTTTTTTAGCGATGTTCTGAAGCGATTCATCACCAAATCGCTTTTTTGACTCACTCATATTGACGACCGTTAATAGTACCTTGACGTTTTAAAGATTCGCAGAGGTTACAAGTGTCAAAAAAATTATTGTTTATCGCTTAGCAACCGAGCCGGGAAATTTTCGAAAAATTATCGATATAATTTTACCCTAGCTGTACCACGTGATGTTGAATACCGCGCTCTGATTGGTCGAAATTGGAGTTGAAAAAATAATCAGTAGTAATACCCCATGAGCTTCAAAATTATCGGGTATTTCGCGATAACTTCGTTGCATACAAACAAGAGAAACTTGACACGATTGTTTGTATGCAGGGAAGTTTGAGAGAAATACACGATTAATTTTGAAGCTCGAGGGGTATTTGTCGG
Source organism: Ephialtes manifestator (assembly GCA_963970395.1). NCBI lineage: Eukaryota > Metazoa > Arthropoda > Insecta > Hymenoptera > Ichneumonidae > Ephialtes > Ephialtes manifestator. The sequence continues at coordinate 5,155,969 of OZ019972.1, forward strand.
ATTATTTTTTCCATCGGAATTTCGGCTCATTCTTCAGATCACGTTCCAGTTCTCGTTAGAAGTTTAACAAATGTGAAGAATTCTCAGGTTAAAAGTGGTTCAGAAATTGTTTTTATTGCTTAGCAACTTGTTAGGAAATATCCGAAATAAAATCGCCTAGGTTCCCCCACATGAGGCCAAATGCGTCGTTTCTATTGGCTGAAATTCCGATGGGAAAAATAATCAGTAGTAATACCTCAAGAGCTTCATAATTATCGGGTATTTCCCGGTAACTTCGTTGCATACAAACAAGAGTGTCAAGATTTGCAGGTTAACAAATTCCGAGCGCTTGCGTGAGAGAATGTTCTGCAAAACTTGACACGATTGTTTGTATGCAGGGAAGTTTGAGAGAAATACACGATTAATTTTGAAGCTTGAGGGGTATTTGTCGGATTATTTTTTCCATCGGAATTTCGGCTCATTCTTCAGATCACGTTCTTGTTCTCGTTAGAAGTTTGACAGATGTGAAGAATTCTCAGGTTAAAAGTTGTTCAGAAATTGTTTTTATTGCTTAGCAACTTGTTAGGAAATATCCGAAATAAAATCGCCTAGGTTCCCCCACATGAGGCCAAATGCGTCGTTTCTATTGGCTGAAATTCCGATGGGAAAAATAATCAGTAGTAATACCTCAAGAGCTTCATAATTATCGGGTATTTCCCGATAACTTCGTTGCATACAAACAAGAGTGTCAAGTTTTGCAAAACATTCTCGCAAACCAGGTCTCTTAACCAGGTCGCAAAGTAGAACATGGCGCATTGGTATTGCTTTTATCAAGAGTCGCGGTAGCGACTCGACGCCTGGTTAAAAATTAATGTTGCCTTTTACACTATTCGCAAAGCTTCCTCCAGGAGGAAGCCAAAAATGTTTAGCATCCACGGAGAATGAATGTCATGAATGAAAATCTGTGACAGCTAATCAATTGAGATTAGACCAACCAAGTTATTACGTAGAGTAACCAAGTTCTTTGGTTGTGTTGCCATCAATAATTTCGTTGATGAAACTGCAATTAATTTTTTTCGCGTAGCTTCCTCATAGAAGTTGCTTTGTGAACTGTGTGAAATAATGAGGAAGCAATGTGCAAGTTTCTACTTTGCATCTTTTTTTTCCCTTCAATTAACTCGATGAGGAACGACGAATCGAGGAGGCGCGAAAGTGCAAACACGAGAAGAGCCTCTTGCAAGAAAGTGGCCATCCTCATTAAGGCTACATCTCATAAATATCACTTATGTGTATCAGAGTAGCTGGAGTACACGCGCAGAACGGCGGATGGTCAGCACTGACTCGCTCGCTAGCATGCACGGCGAGTATTCCGGGGCTCGTTAGTAAGCGCCGTAAATCTTCTGCAAGTCCGATCTGACGAGTGTGGGATGAGACCCTTAAGCTGTGAATAAACGCAGAGAAGAGTGGATCGAGCTACTATACTCAGGGCGCTGCCTGTTCGCCGTGCCGGACAAGCTTCATCGTACTATCGAAGATTCTCCAGTTCGTGTAACTATATACGCTAACTATGTATAAATATATCGTCAGATATTCGTTACGTAGGTATTATCGATTCGAGGGTATTTCCACGTAAGCTTCGTTAGGAGATTAAAAGTTTGCTAACGAAGATATTAAATATTTATGCTTCATATTTTGAAAAAGAAAAAGCTAAAGAATCGACGGGAGTTCGATACTCACTTCTGTAGAAACTAAGATTTTTTTTTTGCTCCCGATCCTCCTACTCGACGTTTATCTTTCGCAAATTTGCCTGGGCCAACTTTTAATGGCGCTGTGGAACGCGGTCCACGACTCACGAAGCACCGGGAAAATTTGATGAAAAGTTTTGCCTCTCTACCTCGACGCACCTCCAACACTAAACTGAAGCTAAACTCCGTTGAGTACGTTGCTGGCTTTCACCTACTTAGCCCAAGAGTCGCGTAATATCGTAGGCCTTCTCGGTCCGACATTTTCTCCGCATTAATAAATCTATAGCAGCTTAACAAAATTTAAGAAAACACTAAGGTTCTAGCATGCACTTATATTAATATTTTCGTCAATTTTACCTACGAATCTAGTGAAAAGGTTGTAAACTTCCACCATCTCAAAAATATTTATCTCAAAATTGATTCAATTATTATTTTTTGCAATAATTATCGGCAGCTCTAAAGAAAATAGTTCGAAAATCATAACGCATTATGGAGATATTCTTTTTTTAAAGTTGGGCAATCTGGTTAATGCATTGAAAAGCAAATAGAAGTCCGTAACCCTTCATTATTTCTCATGATATAAATAATTGTAACAAAGATAAATTACCTTTATATTTTAAATTTTCATTTCCAAAGATAACGTGGCTTTTAAATTTGGGCTAGTCGCAAAATCCGTTAATCAAAGCTATTTCGGTTAATGCAAAATGCATGAATTTTCGTGACGCATTTAGTTACTATTCGATATTATGCAATTTGTAAAATTGGGTAAAATTCATGCGACAAAATTCGACATGCGGGTGAGTCAGCAAAACATGAATTATAATATAGTTAAATAGTAATTGTAGAGTTATAAATGTACCCTCTATTTTACCGATATTTCAACCCGCGAATTCTGCGGGCGGAAGCTCGTTTAACTGATATTTAATTATAACCGTTTCATGACCCGGTAATATTTATAGATTCACCATTACGCCCCACCCCGCTCTCCAGCATCTGTACGATCGAACGTCTTTTATTAGTACGCAAAAAGTATAATTCATGAGGGAGATGATAGCCTTAAGGGTGCATTCGGGTGATTATCTCTCCAGACAGGAGACAGTAGTGGTAATCGAGAACCCGTTTAAATTTCTTGCTACCGGCAAAACCGGTAAATCGTTCGTTGCCTCTCGGTGTTTCCTGCGAGGTACAACACTCTTTCGCTCAACGCCCGGGATAATGAAATTTCGTTCATAAGGCCTGGCATTATATATACGTGGGAGCTCTTACCAAATTGGCTGAGCCTTCCGAGTATACCGAGAAGTGCAACGCATGGTCGTCCATCGTAATAAGATTAATGCGGGTATAAGAGGGAATAAAAGAAAAAACGAGCGAATTTAGCTGAGCTCGTTGTCTGCTCACACGTATGAGTGTGGATGTGTGTGCGTTTACAAGGGTGAAAAACGGCCCTTTTTCTGTCCCTTCCACTGCTCTGTAATTTATGAATAGCAAATACTGTCTACGTGAGAGATAAAAAAGTGGGAAATCCTCCCTGCGTACTTGGCTCATCTGGACACCATCTATATTTAGACTTATGCATATTGCATTATTCCTGCATGTCCTGTGCACCTGCGTTGCATTCGCAAATACATGAAAAATCGTCACATCGAGTTTCATCTCGATTACATGGATCCAGACGTTGCAGATTAATTTGTCGCATCACACAAAAAAGGGCTCGATTGGAACAACCTTCACGGAAAAAAAAATTTGTTTGTGGCAACTACGTTTTCGATTTGCTGTATACAATGTCTAAAAAATTAGTTGCCTCAACCATATCGAATAGTAACCTCAACTATTCACGATTAGTTCTCGATTGGATTAGTTAGGTTAACTAATCCAATCGTTGGGACTACCATTCGAATCGTCGGTATTATCATTCGAATCGTCGGTATTACCATTCGAATCGTCGGTATTACCATTTGAGTTGCTAGGGAAATAGAATAATCGATTGATTGTGTCAACTCATTTCTTGGTTATGGCAACTAATCTTTTTTTTTCCGTGTTGTTTAAATTGCAGGGTTCATATTAGCGAATGGCTAAAATAGCGAATTCTAAAATAATGTAAATTTGAATCTAAAATTACCATAATTATGGAGTTCGCTATTTCAGCCATTGGCTATTCTGATCATTTGCTATTTTTAACCCCACCCGTTTAAATATGCGCCAGCCAATAAATTGGTTAGACCAACCAAATTCTTAGTTACGCTAACCAAGTTATTTTAGTCGTTTCATTACAATGAACTTGGTTGTGCTAACCACTAACTTGGTTGGTAGAAATTTTATAGTGTTCAGAATGACTACTATAAAATTTCGTCAGTTGTCAGTTTTCATTTTTTATGTTAAGTTGAATCGCATGATTATTTTTCATCTTTCGCAAAGCTTCCTCCATGGGGAAGTTAAAACTAACCGTCAGACTTTTTCGTGGAGGTGATTTTGTGAATGTAAGAAAAAAATGTAGTAATAATATGCAATATTTGACTTTTCATCGGTTTTTAATTTTTTACAGCGATGTCCCATAGGTACTGTTCTAAAACTATAAGTTACACTTTAAAATGATGTAACCGAATGCTGTTTTTGTAAAACAGAAACAAGTAAGACATAGAAAAAATATCACCGATTTTAACCTATCCTCAACCCTTTAAGAGGATATCCATTTCATTACATATGAAACCAAGAAAACAGGATTTCTTACGAATAAAAATGTCTACCCGGAAAGATTAATTTTCATTTCCGTCGTTCAACTCCTTCTACTATGTCCTGTGTCTTATGTGAAAGGCGAAAACGTGCCGGAAACAACGTACGTTATACATCATGTTAGAGACTGGGCATAAAAGGACTTACATGGGTTTGTTTTCCTCATTGTATCCATCGTCGCGCGTGTAGTCTTCACCTCTCAGCCACGAGTTTATTTTATACGAAAACCCGTGATCTGTGTATTCAGTCGAGATGGTGGCAGAGTACGTGAGAAATATATAAACGATGCTGCGACATGGAGACCATCAATAACGCGCCACGCCTCTCACTTTCTTTTTGTTTCGTTCTCACCATCTTTTCTTTTCTTTCTTCATGCACTATACGAAAGCAGCATTTCTTAGCTTGTCTATCGCAGTGATACACCGGTAGTCGTTGAGCGCAGTCTTAGCAGTGGTAGATCTTCCATCCCACTTTTTTCTGTCTTTCAGCACGTGCCACGGCTGACTATAGGAAGAAGCGCGTAGGAAAATCTCTCTCGCCACTTCGGTATTCTCCGTCATCGTACGACACGTTCGCACTGCGATTTCTTTTCTTCTCAACGAAAAGCGTGATCCCTTCTACCATACCTTCGTTTTCTTATACCCTCGGACGTATTTTTTGCCTTCTACGGTAGTATTCTCAATGCCTCCTCGCGCCCTCGTTTCCTTCCTTCTCGAGGTTCTTCCCGGGGGTGTTATTAAAAGTAATTGCTCCCAAAGATCCGAAGAGAAGATAGCCCATCTTCTTGGCCAAAGCGTTTCCTTCTCACGGTGACCCGAATATTCTTATTCCTGATTTAAATAAATTTCAAAGATTTTTTTTCCCTTAATCCACAGAATTTTTTGCTTCCTCAGCGAAGTTTTTGTTTTCCTGCTCTTTTTTTAAATAAAATAAAAAAGTTCTGACTTCGTAAAAGGTGGAAAATAATTAGCGAGCAATGTGCAAGATTCTACTTTGGAGTCTTGTTTTACGCCAGCTCCAAGTTTACCAGAATGATCATTGAAGCGTGCGAAAGTTTTGCGAAAATACTCTCCCGGTACAACACGGGGGAAAAGTTTGGCACGTCAGTTTCGCGTCAAGAGGGGTTCTGTGTTATGACAGGAGAGGAGGAGAAAGTAGGAGAAGTGGACGAGAAGCCGAGAGTACAACGCAAGCTGCACGAAGCTCCTTGCTACATTTTTCTTCGTTATTTCTGTCGTTAGGAGCTCTGTTGTGAAGTGGAGAAGCCACGAGAGTGGATGTCGTTGTAGAGCCTAGTGTCCGGGTGGAGGTTACGGTGACCAGGGGTCAACAAGAGTACATTGGGAAACTCGACTTATTGTCACCGTGGACACGGTGAAAATGCGCCGCAACGCTACTGGTCAAAGGTTCGGGAAACGAGAGTGTCTCGAGAGGCCACACTTGTGTCCCGGACGAGACGAAAATGCGAGAAGAGTGCACTATCAGATACATCAGCACCGTCTGATTCTATACGATGTACTTTTTTCAATGCAATTTGTTCCTTACATTTTCATTCTCTGTCTGTGTAGTACAAAAGTATGTGTGTGCTTTTTTAGTTCTTGGTTGGTGTTACATATGCGAAACGTTATCTGGCTTTTCAGCAACTCTTTTTCTGACCCGTTGGAATATTTCTCACAATTAGTCAGATTTTACTTTTCCACTTTTGTTCTTTCGGTGCTATACTAGAGTAGGTTCTAATTGGTCGAATGCTACGTCTGCTTGCAGCAGCAGCGTTTCAAATTTGATGTTGCGAAGTAAAGTTTGTTACAGAATACAATTGGACGTACTTCTATCGCTGTATATCATATTCAAAGTTTATTCTGTTTTACTTTTGTATATCAACCACTCACACTCACACTCACAATTTATACTAACATTTATACTTACATTCACACTTCATTCACTTCCCTTATTCCGAGTATTTCAATGATTGTCTAAACGATTTAAAAAATATGGAGTTTATCTTTATAGATTATTTCTGCACTGCATTAAATGATAAAAAGTCTAATTATTTGAAGTAAATTTAACGAGTGTTTCTTGCGAATAAATCTGTCAAGATTATATACGGTGAAAAAAAAACCATAATTTTCAGTTCAGATATCGACTCAACTAATGAATGTGAAAAGAGCCAAAATAGTATACATTAAAAGATTCTACCTATCATTTGTATTCTCCACTTTCTATACCCTGCTTCCTCTAGCAAGTTAGGTCGATAGCATCAAAAGAAGCAAAACAAGAAGTAAACATGAAAGCAAAAGTGAGACGCAAATGAAACACCCACAGACTTCTACGTGACTAACGCGTTAACTTTTCTCGCGTTGCACTAACGAAACGCAAATAAATAAATCGTTAACGACGTAAATTCTACCCGACTGCGGTAGTCGTAGTCTCGGGGCCGGCAAGAGGAGTAAAAGAGTTTACCGTTAGCAGAGCATCCACCCCTCAACCTCAGCGAGAGGAAGTCGAGTAGAGATGCACAGTAGCAGTCGAGAGCAGCTCGGCATCCTCTAAAAGCAACGGAAGAGAGGTACACGGCGGCAGAAAGACAGGCAGCACGAGGACATAGTGACTCAGGGTCTCAGACCTCATCGGTGACAGCTTGCTGGATAAACAACTATACGAGCGCAATCCTGTAGCCCGAAGAGTCTCACTGGTCTCGAGCTAATGCGACAGACCCACCACACAAGTTTTTTTTATTCTAACGCTTTTTTCTCCTCTGCCGTATAAGAGGAAAGGACTTTTACCTAAATTAATGTTACCATTTACTTTGCGTTTGCACAATTTTCCTTTCTCCTGGTACAAGCTTTGTTTTAATTAGAATTTTTTATTAAGATTTAAATGTCAGAATAGTTGTAATGAGATTCATAAAAAGTGGAATTTGGAACACAAGGAAAACCGGGGCTATGTCTATCAGCCATACGAATATAGACAAAAATTTACCAAACGATAGCAATTTCCGAAATGTTATCTATATTAAGTATTCAAAAGGTATATAAAATATCCGGTCAAATAATAACTTTATTTATGTCAACTTAAAGATATTTTCAAGTTTATCTTAAGTATTTTTTTAGTGCAACTTTGTCGAGTATAAAATGGTAAAACAAAGTATAGAAATTTTGACAGCTACCATGGAAATTTTTGACACAAAAATTACAAACTATGAAATTCAAAAGAGAATAGCTTTAGTTTGTTATGTGACTTTTGCTCGTTGACTCTAAAAGCTTTGTCGACTACAATATTGCACTGTTTCTTCGATAAGCTTCTCGAACTTTGCATACATTTATGCACACGCGCTCCAGCACACTGCATCGAGGAGCAACACACTTTACAACAGTATTACATGGGATATATATATATACACGATATATAAGTGCGAAACGAAGAGATTACCGCAAAAGTTCACGTTGTGGAAACGAATCGCGAGTATATGGTCCCGCCGGTGGAAAAGGGCTTCTGCTGCTTCGCCGCGATATCATGTTCTCTCGGTCGGAGTTTCCAGTATGCAGTTTGCCTTCTGGGATTCCTCCAAACTCTGTCGCCAAGTCGCAACTTTCGCCACGATCGCACCGAACGACCAAGTTCAGAAGGCATAATATCCCCACTTTTTGCACCCGAATTTTTTTGCGGTAAAATAGAAAAATATAAAATATGAAAAAACGAGAAGAAAAGCCAGGGTGTAATATTGCCTCGAAATATAAAGTTTTGTTTCCAGACATTTATCTTTAAACCTGAGTTGAAGGACTTTTCAAGTCTACGAGAGCACTCAAACTTTTCGCTGGAAGTTTTGTTTGCCGAACATTAAGGAGGTTCGCCCATTGCTTGTGAGTAAAATATGTTGCAGAAATGCCATGTACAAATCGTGAATTAAATGCAATATGAATTTAATTAATTGTGAAGGCTACTTACATTCTAAATACGAAGCGTGTTGCAAGTGTGTTGTTTCCAATTTTTTACATTATAATAATTTTTTACACATTTTAAGGATGTCGCATTTTACATGGTTATTACATGCGAGTCATCTACAAAAACCTTAATAATTCTTAGAAAATAATCAAAAGTCTTCGAATTGTTAATAGTTAATAATTTATAACAACGATATAAATAATATTTTATACGCCTCATAAAAATAAATATTCTGACAATAAAACGTTGCAGCCAGGCAATAACGTCCAAATTTAACATTTTTTAACGCAATCATTCACCTTTAATCTACTAAATGCTAGATTTACCAAGTACAAGGTTGGCTGTGAATGTACAAAAAATCAGTAAATGCTGTGATCCAAGTTAGTGTCAGTTATATCCAAATCTTTATTCCCTTTAAAATGGTCAAACCCTGAATCGTACTAGATTAAAACAATGCGGTCAACGTACCTTTAATTTTGAGATTGTATTTATAAATTTTGCATTCAAATAACATACATAATTAAAGCCTTTAGTTTGATTTCAACAAACGGGTGAACCTCCTTAATTATTTGCCTGTAAATCTACACGAAAATACATTTTGGTCATATGCACTACCGAAAGCCCTTTGCCCGAAAAGGCAGCTTTGAGTCAAAAGCTTGCGGTGGTCGAGACACAGACACAGTCAGAGGGAAAGGTTACTTTGATGGAAGGACCTAATTAATTTTTGAAAGGAGGCCCTCCCTGTGCTTTTCCATCTACGTGTGCAGTCGGTGGATGTTCAGTGAAGGAAAAAGAGAAAGAGTGGTGGGGCATGCCATACATTGAGGAATCCTATATAACCTGCGGGGGGATAAAAGCCATTACTCGCGACGGTGGCTAAGCTCGCGCGTACACTAGGTTGATCTGTTCATTTTGCTCTTGTTACGGCGATCTCTTTGTGCCCTGGAAGAGAAATGTTACGGGGGGAAGCATCTCTGATGCTATACTGACCATGAGACTCGTAACCGTGTATGGTGAATGCGGTTATTAGGGGATCATTCCCTTGAATAATAATCAGGGAGGTTCTCTTTTTGTTAAATCCCCTTCCTTCTAATTTTTGTGAAGCGGCTATATTAATATTCTGTTTCATTAGATGGCTCTTTTCACGGAGCTAAAAGTTTATTGCGATTTATGAAACTTTTAGTTACAAATCAGCTTTATAATTTGATTTATTGGCAATTTGGACTTGAGACATTTTCTGGTGAGGAACAACCTTGCTTATTTTTGTTTATAATGACAATATGGATGGATGCAATTCATTTTTCTTTCTTTGCACCATCAAAATAATACTACTATAATGATCATTCTACATTGCCTAAAAATGCAGTATTGAATTTAACACAAAATTATGGGTCCATCGATTAGATACACGCTTTTATCACATTGCACGCTGGCGTTAATTTTAACACCACTACGAAATTACAATAGCCGATTATTTTTGCGTAAATTCAATGTTAATAGTAGATGAATAAAAAAAAACGATGTTGATATTAAAAAAACAGAAATTTATCTCCTGAAACTTATGGTTCTAATGTGAAGCAAACATTTTCGTTATTCATAACGTTATTTAATCTGTCGTAAATGATGACAAGGCGATGTAGATTTTAACGAGGAGAATTTTTTCTCCCTCGCTTTCGTTTATTTATACAGGCGCATTCCGTAGTGGAGAACAACAATTAAAAACATATTAATAAAAGTTAACGGAAAAAACTGAGCTTTTTAGAGTCGGCGAGTTCCTGAGGAAAAGGAAAGGGTGACTACTTAAAGTTAGCAGTCACTTATTAGAGGAAAATTCACTTATGGGCAGTAAATTTGTTAGGGAGGGCAATTCACGTTAAAAGAATATTATTTTTATTTATTTTTTTTATATCTATATTTATACTCTTTAAAATAAAAAAAAACACAATTTAAAGGGAAGTCCAGACTTATGGACAGTCAGGAGAATTCTGAAAGAAAGAAATCGCTTAAACAGCAACCTCGGGTTAATATAATTACTTATGAGCAGTAAATTGGACAAAAATTAGGAATGGTACGTAGGCAACACAATTCCCGGATCCTTACCTCGTGCGGTCGTCTCTACTGTGAGAAACGGGCAGAAAGTTTCGGATAAAAAGTTCTGAATCTTCGCTGCTTATATGCACGACCGGGTCTCCATTCTCTTGCGAGAGAAACCGCATCGTCGTGGCCATCTGTCGGCCGAGCCGGAACTACGGGAGCTTTCGCGCGCTCAGGCGCGGATCGCCAACTCGGGGGGCCCGGGCCGTTAGGGAAATTTTATTTCAGTTTAGGACGGGGTTTTTATTTTACGGGAAGAAAACAAAAATTGTAAGCCAGGAGGCAAACAGTTTGGCCGCTTGCGGACAACAAATCTTTGAAAGTTCAGCAGAACACAACGCAGTTGGTCTGTTATATACCTTTTTTAGTCTTCATAAAATATCAAGTGTCGCTCAGATTTAAAAAAACTGTCCAAAAGTATTTTTAAGAACATAATTTTCTAAAATGAAATCGTGGTCGAATTTTCATGAAACATTTTAGATTTTCTATGATTCAAACAGGTGATTTATTTTAATGCAAATACTTGTTAAATAACAAACGGATATCTCATCAATTACAAAAATTATTTATGAAAATCTACAATATTATGACATTGAATTAAGGTATCGTAGTTTAAATTTTATAGGGCTGAATACACTTAAACTCTCGTATTCTTCTCCCAGTGCTTAGAAAACACTCAAGAGCAGCCGCGGTTTATTTCAGCACGCTTCCTGCATTCATTCGCCGTTGCACATTCGATGACTATACGGCCGTGTATAGTGCGGTGCACGTATTAGCTGACCCTGGCCGACAAGGGGGTGGCGCTGTCGGTATACGTTCAGAGAGATACGCCCAGGAAGGTAGAGTGCTGTTTCGTGTATGCACGAGTAAATCCGCAGGTGGAACTGAGCAAACAGAACCGCCACCAGTCCCACCGTCAGACGTACAGTTGTATCAACAACACACACGCATTACGTCGTAATACGTATGCAGTATGCTCCACGTTCCATACGCTTTTGCGTAGAGATCCGAGACTGGTGGCTACGAGCTTCAAGCAACCGACCAAATGAATGCGTACGGCCGACAAAACACACGCGTCAAAGAAAATAAAAGAAGTGTACGTGAGAACTCATACCGGAAAGGTCGAGCACGACCCTTCGACCATGGCCACCAACCACCACTCGGGCTGAGCTTTCGCATTCGCGGGAGGGTGTAATACGTACAGGTGCTCGTATGTTGAGCTCAAAAGGCTTCTCATGCTAGGCGATGTTTGCCTTCCGAGTTTTTCCTCAGCAACGAGAGCCCGCGAGTATACAGACTCAAAAGCCGCTCTAGCCTCTGCACCAGGAGTAAGCCTGTCTCCGTAGCCTTGAGCCAGTACGAATCCCTCTGCCTGTATACTGTATAAGTATACGTATAGAACACATTCGCGAATGCGAAGATCGCGATTTCTATCGCAGCCAGCATTAATGCAGGGGGAAACATCTTTTGATGTTTCACGAGAGACTCTCGTTACATCGGTCGACGCACATGCGTCAGGGTATTACGCGACCCTCCGATGGGGAATCAGTTCTGCTAGTCCTTCGACCCAAGAAATAAGTCTTCGCTGATAGGCTTTTGCTCTTTTCTTCGTCCACGTCGAAGAAAGTCTTGATATTTTTTGTCATGTAAATCGTAATTTGTTCGAGGTTAAATGTGAAATGGAACAAGTTGCTATTGATGTGTAAACATCGACGATTCGCCTAAAATTTTGAGTTGCAGCAATCTCATAAAAATGTCACATTTTTCATGTTGCGGATATGACGAAATTATGGTGGAAGTAATTTTTGGTCCTCCCGACGAAGAAACAACTGAATCAGTTGAGTCTAGTTCCGTTGTGATCCCACCAAAATGCAACGAATATCTACTGAGTGAGTTTTTTTTAAGGTTACATCCTCTTGGTGATACATGTTATACAATTATTGGAAGTAAAGTAATTTGTTGAAGAAGGATAGTACAGCAATTTTGACTTATAATATGTATAATGTTGATTGGAATTGCTAGCGAAATTGAGCTGTGAGTAATTTCTCGTCATATATATAGCTGAGGAGGTTATCAATTGCTCTTGTGATTGCAATCGTATCGTCATCGCGAGTATAAAGAGAAATTGCAAAAATGATTTAGTTAATTGCATTTTTTAGATCTACGTTTCCTTACGATTGAAGGGCTCAACACATACTATGGTGAGTACAAGCATCCCTGTTGTTTCTTAGTAAACTTCTCTTTAGAAACTGAAGGCATGAAATAAAGTAAACACTATGTGTCAAATGTACTTGTCTAATAAGAGACAAATACAGTTATGTAAGTTATGAGACCTATTATTATAAGAATTATGAAATGGATTATGGAATGATTGTCAACATATTTGATCAAATATCTGCACTGTATTAGTGACATTTGGTAAAAATTTAATCATATAGTAACCAAATAAATTATGAGCTGCAATCCTTTTACTTCATGATTTTGGAAGGTAATAGAATCTTTGTAGACCAAAGAACTTAACGAGATCTAAAATACAGTACATTTCTTCTTAGATATTATATATTTGTTCATAGTAACTAACAAACTTCTATGGGTTGCAAAGTTTCTTTTATTATCCAAAGGCGTGACATGCTGAATTCTCAAATCATCTTTGGTCATCACACAATATGTATAGATCTTAACTAAATTAGATAAGAACGGTACACATGTACTTAAACAAATGAGCTTTGCAACTTTTCAAATACTCGCATAATTTTATATTAAAAAAATTACCGGGTCACAAATTTTGTTACGCTTTATTTGCCCTTCAGTTATTTTCATTTTTGGTTTCACCAACTACAAAAATTAAGAAACAGATTTTCTATTTTGATCGACATTCAATAAAATTATAATTATTGAACTAAAGCCATATTTATTCAGTAAAATCGAAGTTGGACGAAGTCCAATTTGAAAATTTGGTTACGTTCCTCTTCTCTCATTATTTATTATTTTCTAAGCGCCGATAGAAACTAAAAACAGTTAATTTTGGTCGATAGACATTCTATTAAGAAACGTCCTTAATTTGAATTTCCTCTTGGTTCCTTTTGTATATTTTTTTTTTTTTTGCAAAGACTGGAACAACTGTTCATTATAGTAAAACCTCATAGATTAATTCCAAAGTGATTGCCGCCAATCACAAACCGTTTTTAGTAATTTGAGTTGAAGTTATAACAAATATTAAATTAAGCCATTTTATTACGCTCATTTGTTCTTGGGGTGAGTTAATCACGCAATTTTCATTTTGCTTGCAATCAACGATTATGAAGATTTATTTTTTGAGCCTTGTAGATGAGTTCCAATTATTAAAATGGACGTTCTACAATGCATTAATTTAAGCTATTTTGTTAAGCTCCAATTGTTCTTTTTGTTTGATGCAGATTTCAACAGCCAGCGACATGTTAACCGCACGGTTACAAGAACCTTTTAAATTTTTTTGACTCAACCCTTTTTCCATTGAAACCTCGTACTTAACATGTCAATGCAAATAATTCACGTTGTTTGGTCTACACGTAGGTCGAAGGAGCAGTGACTGTTTCGTCGAGTAAGTGTCGAGCACCGACCCCATGGATTTTAAAGCGAAGCTCGTGAAGCTAATTACGGATGGAATGCTTCGACTCTCGTGTGCGTTCCATTGCACGCTCATAGCCCTTGAAAAATAAATGATTCAGCGTCCCCATGCTGGCATGGCAGTATACGTGTCATGGGATTTACCCCTGGCATGTGTATAATGCAAAGCCCCTTTTTATCGGACGCGTTGGATCATTTATTTCCATTCCCTTATTCACTGATTCGTTCACTGATTTTTTATTATCGGAAGGCTTCCATTCTCCCGGTAGTTTATCAGAATTTAACGGGTTTTTCAATTCGTTGATTAAGCGTTTACGATAATTTTCACTGACGCTCCATGACATGTATGAAGTATTTTATGTCAATTCAGCACTGTTTTCTGATCGTCTGAAAGAGTTTTGACAATAAATTGGAATTTACACTCCTATTTGAGAGTTCCTTTATTTGTTTAGATTTTGTCCCTAGAATGTTTGCATTTTTAAATTTTGACAAATATTCGAGCGACAAAAAAGGGGTTGTTTTCACATAAAATGTCTAACACATGGAAATCATTAACCACGGAAATCAATGCAATTCAGTTCGTGTACCCATGCACCTTAAATAAAGAAACTATACTTTTTCACGTCCCTGTTTCCTGATTCTCTTTACTTCCATGATTTTCCACCCACCCCGTCGTTCATTGTCACCGTAAATCGCCCGTTCGGTCTGTCTCGTGTATAGCGGTCGAATCACGATCAGGCATTAAATCGTCGTCCAGAGAGGCAGCGACCGAGGTAACGGGGAAGGGAACCCAGAGAGCCGGCTATGGCGAGTGCAAAATTGCGCTGAAGGTAATTGAAGGGTAATTTGGTCGTTCGGTGTATAAATCACAATCAACAATAATTTTCCACAATTACCATTAATTGCTCCTCTCTTTTACAGCGAGCCACTGAATTCATGAGGCCTGCTGCAACGACGAGTATCATATACTATTTCTCAATGCCCGTCGAATTCTCGTTACTTTATACAGATATGAGATAAACTGCTATTTAAATTGCACAAAAATAAGAAAAATTTTCAATTTTCGATTGAAATTAGTATTGATCCCAACAGTGAAACTATTTGGGGTTAATTGAAGTAACAACTAGCCTTTAGAATATATTCTTGAATTTTTATCCAAAAATTATGGCGTAATATGGAAAACGGTAGAATTCGTTTCGGAATGCAACCAGTCCTATTATTTCATTTTTTTAATAACACATTTACACGTACACATTTTTTTGGCTTCGTTTCTGTACTATTTTAATTAAAACTAACACATAAGAAAACCTTTTTTTTCTTTTAGTCATAAAAAGAGCTTGACGGTTAAAGAGTTTATAGATACAGTAGCAGGTTATCGTGGTATTCGTCATCCTTCCTAATCCAAATTCCAACCGTGTCCGTTTTCCAAGACGTGGTCAAATTTTAGCTGAACCTGACTATGTTTTTATTTAAAATCAATTACGACGTGAATAGATAGAATCATTCAATTGTAATTTAATTTATATTTCCTTTAGGAATTAGAGAATTCACGCATATTGTACTTTTATTTTATTGTAATTTTTCTTTTTCTGAGCTATGGTTCGTTACGAGACACGCGGAGAAAAATTATTTGCTAGCATAGTGACAGCAAACTTTATTTGTTGACCTAGAAAATGTATTTGTTGGCCTAAAAAATAATTTTGCTGCCCTAGCAAATCTTTTTGCTGGTCTAGCAAATTTTTTGACAAGCCTAGCAAATAATTTTTGTTAGGCTAAGAAATAAGGCTTTGCTCTTGCTATTAGCAACTGATTTGTTGACGCAACAAAATTTTTCCCTCCACACTCAGAGAAATCGTAGTTGTACAGTCAACTATAAAGTGACAACTATTAATTTTTACTCCATGCAACTATTTTCATAGTTACGGTAACTATGAAAATAGTTATGGTAACTATTTGGTAGTTATAGTAACTATTTGATAGTTATAGTAACTATTAAAAAATTGGTCGCCCGAACTAAAAATGAATAGTTGTCACTTTATAGTTACTATTACCATAATTTTCTCTCAGTGCATGCACTATTTGAATCCATGGTTTTCACCGTGAGTGTACCTCGACTTCCACGAATATCCGGATGAATATGGTGCCAGTCGCAGAACGATAATACCGAGCAGAGGCCACGACTTGGTTCTAGCAATAACGGCACGAGCAGCAGTACGTCAAGCTCACTCCTGTTCGCTTTTACGATCACTGTTTCCCCCGTACGACTCGTAAATAACGCCGCATTCCCCACACGTCCCTATATGCACTCATTCTGCACATACATGTGCGAGAGAGTAAGAGAAGAAAAATATATAACAACAGTCCCTGTACCTTTATCGCACTTATAGTTCTCACTCCAGTGGTCTCTCCGCAGCCGCGACGAGTATACGTACGTGGCGAGGAGCATTACGAGCAAGGGATGACATAAAAATTCTTTCTGAAAAATGTATTTTACATCGTGGAACGCAGTCACTGCGAATGTCCTCTCGTAAGACTTTAGCATTTTTTTGATCATGTTTTGTTTGATAACGGACTTTAAATTATTATTTATGGACCTTAAAGGAAGCGAGCCACCTAAAAGAATGACATGATGAAAAGTTTTTGATTAATGTTACTATTTCTTTCAATAACTGTGCACTGAAATTTCATGAAGTATACAGTAGGTACTGAAAATCTGAAATTTAGGTCCAAACTATTCATCTGTAATTATTTGATGTAATTATTTAGTAAATCTCAAACTATCCATCTGTCAATACTATCAGAATCGTAAGACTGCATTATTTTATTTCAAAATATTTTTGATATAAATAACTTAATAGTCAACATTGTGCAGCAATTATCTATAACTTTTGTAAATTAAAGAATAAAAAAATTTATTAACAGTTGTTAAGAAGAAAAAAAAATCGTTATGGGCTCTATGTTATTCTCACAAATGTTCGTGAAATTTTACTGAAATTGTATTTTATTTGCGATTACTCAAAAGCTCAAATATCTTTTTATAAACACTGCAAGGTTATCATTGTCATAAACCATTAAAAAAATGTTTTGAACAGAATTATTTATTTTGCAAAGTAATAGAACCTTGCAACTCTGATTATAATTAGCCATTGTTACTCGTTTCAGCTAAACTCAGAGATATCAAGTTCCAGATCGTAACGTCCGGAAAATAAAAAAACAAACCATATTGCAAAATGGACAAAGCCAAATGAAAAAGAAAATAATAATAATAAAAAAGCAGTGTTTGTACGACATCTGGAAAGTACCCAACTGCGTTGATTGGTATGCGGAATGACAAGCCATAGAGAAAGAATGTGCGGAGTGTCAGTGAATACAGGAATTTGCGCTCGGAGTGCAGATACCTTTCTGGGAGAATAAAAGCTACTGATTCCACGATATTCACATGGTGAAACTCGCACAATGCATACGGCATCCATGGGACGCGTCACTATAGCATCCACTGCACTAGTGTATTAGCTGCGTGAATATTTTTTTTTACCGGGAGCGAAAGAGGACCGCGTATTTTACTACAGGACCCCGGAGGGCAAATGTCAGGGAATGCCGGGATTTACGTGGGTGGCAGATAGAGCTGCACTGCCATAGAGTAAGGGATGCTGATACCTCTAGGTACACACACAATTCAGTCACTTTTTCTAACTCCTCCAGATATTATTCATAGCCAGTCAGATTTTATTCACAATTTTATTTCCCGCGATTTTTCAATTGTTCTTGTTTAAAACGTGTGATTTGATTTTTTTAAATAATCAATTATATTTAATAATTATAAATAGGTTCAAATAAAAAAAGTTATAGAATCAAATAAATAGAATTTAAGCCTCGAAGTTAATAAATTGTAGTGACATCAAGTTAATGAAAATTATATTAAAATCAAGTTAATGTTTTTCATTAAAATATCACAAAATTCAAATCTATCGAAATTCTCCAAATTCTATACTGAACATTATTAAGAATTAGCTTTTTCGAAAAGTTACTGTTATCACACGCGGTAAAAAGAAATAAGTTAGATATGCACCATTCGATTAATTGGTTAGTTACAGATAATTGCAGCAATAGTCAGATTACGTTTTAGAATACGTTATTATTTAAATAAAAGGGTTCCTTATTCAGTCGTTTAAATGAATGCGTATTTAAAAGTAATCTAATATTCATACATAAATAAATATTTCTTTGTTACAAATTTTGAAAAATGCAATGTTCTATTTGTTTAAATCAATGAAACCGGTTTTCTCGGTGAATGACCTTTGAGAAAATATCACTTTTGTTTGATTTTGATTATAAGCTCAAAACTACTTCTGAGAAAAAGAATGAATTAAAATTTGTTCAAAGTTATCTCTTATTTTTCTTGCAATTTCTATTTATCATTCAGGAGATATAATTTTAATACATAACGCAACCTCCGAAGTCATGGGATATAAAATGGGAATTAAGCATAAGTCAAGCTAGTTTTTCGTACTAGTTAAATTTAGCTGTTTATAAAGAATATTTGGGGTTAGAAAAAATAACTGAATTGACAGAAAATGCCTCGTATATGCATTCGTAAAATACCAGTCGCGCATATCAATATTACGAGATGAGGAGGGTATCTAGCGCAATGCGTGAGTGAAGAATGAGAGGAGGGGTTGTTCCAAGGGTTTACAGAACGTGGGACTGCTAGATAGGCAGGAGCAATGTGTGGGAGACAGATAGACAGACCTCTAAAAGCTCTGTGCACGGTACTGTACGAGAATATGGTATACAGCCACTGTGCATTGGCTCAGGATGCACTATACCAAAGTCCCAACTATATGCCTCGTACATCAAAACCCCCATAGCGTTATCCTCCTCCCCACTTCGTCCCATGCTGTGGTAATCCCGTGGGCGCCATTGTTCTGGCGCCCATGCAAAATACAAATTAATTTCGAGAGCCCCTGTACAAATTTTCCACGAGTACGCAACCAGTAGGCAGGAAAGCATTGATAAAAGCGTAACACGCGGCATAAAGATATATATTTCAGGGACGATTAATTGAAGCAGCTTTTTTGTGGAAAAAATATTTTCGACTGGAGCAGATGTAGATAAAAGAGAGATGTATTTTTTATTAGATCTGAGATGGAATTTGGTAATTTTCAACAGAATCTCCACCAACGTGGAATTGGGATTTTAGACTGACGTCTTCAGAGATGATTGAGATACATTTCCGGCTGACATTTAGGATCCGAGCATCATGAATAATACGACTGGATGGTCTATTATTATACATCATTAGGTACGTCATATATTAGCTCACGTTTATAGGCTTAGTTCGCTTCCTGTATTGTAATCTAATAATACGACTATACAAAGATTGATTACGAAGGGAATATACCTTGAAAGTATTACTTAACACCCTTGCGATTAATTTCTACTTCATCTTGTGAACGTTCAAGATATTCAATGGACTCGGGGAATTCTTCAAATTTCTTGTTCTTAGACGTGAGAATTCTAGCTCATTCTTTTTTTTTCAAGAAACGAAGTTGTGAACCAAATTTTATAGGTGTTGTAAACGATTTTTCTCATAAACTTATAGTAATATATAAAGTAAACTGATACTGTTTGAACCATATAAGTTTCATGATAATGTCGTGCCATTCCATTGTATATATGGGAAGGAAAGAATAAAGAAATTAATGGTATAATAAATGTGTGTTTGATATTAATGTTGTAATAATTATCATAAGTGATATTTATATATTTGAACACGTATAAATGTTCATAACTGAGGTATCGCATTACATGATTTATTACATTGTATATGAGTGGATGTAAAACATTTCTTTGGTTATGATCATTATTAAATTATTCACTTTTATGGTAATCGCATTTTTGTGTTTATTTTTTTATTTACATACGTAAATTTCTGATTCTGAATGCGGTAATAATACTGAAATTAGATTCACCCACTCAATAAGAAAAATAAAAGAATAATATATAAAATAAAAATTCACTATAGTATTTAACCTTAGCATGTCAGATTTTAATAAAATCTCTTCATTAGTCGATGTTGCAGATATTTTATCTTAGACGTGAGAATTCTGGCTCGTTCTTTTTTTTCAATAAACGAAGTTACGTACCAAATTTTATAGGTGTTGTAAACGATTTTTCTCATAAACTTACAGTAATATATAAAGTAAACGAATTCTGTTTGAACCATACAAGTTTCATGATAATGTCGTGCCATAACATTGTATATCTGGGAAGGAAAGAATAAAGAAATTAATGTTATAATAAATGTGTGTTTGATATTAATTTTGTAATAATTATCATAAGTGATCTTTATATATTTGAATACGTATAAATGTCCATAACTGAGGTATCGTATTACATGATTTATTATATTGTATATGAGTGGATGTAAAACATTTCTTTGATTATGATCATTATTAAATTATTCACTTTTATGGTAATCGCATTTTTGTGTTTATTTTTTATTTTTATACGTAAATTTCTGATTCTGAATGCGGTAATAATACTGAAATTAGATTCACCCACTCAATAAGAAAAATAAAAGAATAATATATAAAATAAAAATTCACTATAGTATTTAACCTTAGCATGTCAGTTTTTAATAAAATCTCTTCATTTGTCGTTGTTGCAGATATTTTAATAGATTTAAAAATGCGATTCGTTGCTTTCATTTCAATGTATCGAAAAAAATGTATATTGAAGTCTGTTGATTTTTCTCACGTCTTGTTCTTAGACGTGAGAATTCTGGCTCGTCCTTTTTTTTCAACAAACTAAGTTACGTACCAAATTTTATAGGTGTTCTAAACGATTTTTCTCATAAACTTACAGTAATATATAAAGTAAACGAATTCTGTTTGAACCATACAAGTTTCATGATAATGTCGTGCCATAACATTGTATATCTGGGAAGGAAAGAATAAAGAAATTAATGTTATAATAAATGTGTGTTTGATATTAATTTTGTAATAATTATCATAAGTGATCTTTATATATTTGAACACGTATAAATGTTCATAACTGAGGTATCGCATTACATGATTTATTACATTGTATATGAGTGGATGTAAAACATTTCTTTGATTATGATCATTATTAAATTATTCACTTTTATGGTAATCGCATTTTTGTGTTTATTTTTTATTTTTATACGTAAATTTCTGATTCTGAATGCGGTAATAATACTGAAATCAGATTCACCCACTCAATAAGAAAAATAAAAGAATAATATATAAAATAAAAATTCACTATAGTATTTAACCTTAGCATGTCAGATTTTAATAAAATCTCTTCATTAGTCGATGTTGCAGATATTTTAATATATTTAAAAATGCGATTCGTTGCTTTCATTTCAATGTATCGAAAGAAATGTATATTGAAGTCTGTTGATTTTTCTCACGTCTTGTTCTTAGACGTGAGAATTCTGGCTCGTCCTTTTTTTTCAACAAACTAAGTTACGTACCAAATTTTATAGGTGTTCTAAACGATTTTTCTCATAAACTTACAGTAATATATAAAGTAAACGAATTCTGTTTGAACCATACAAGTTTCATGATAATGTCG
Source organism: Ephialtes manifestator (assembly GCA_963970395.1). Lineage (NCBI taxonomy): Eukaryota > Metazoa > Arthropoda > Insecta > Hymenoptera > Ichneumonidae > Ephialtes > Ephialtes manifestator. The sequence continues at coordinate 5,177,664 of OZ019972.1, forward strand.
TGCCATAACATTGTATATCTGGGAAGGAAAGAATAAAGAAATTAATGTTATAATAAATGTGTGTTTGATATTAATTTTGTAATAATTATCATAAGTGATCTTTATATATTTGAATACGTATAAATGTCCATAACTGAGGTATCGTATTACATGATTTATTATATTGTATATGAGTGGATGTAAAACATTTCTTTGATTATGATCATTATTAAATTATTCACTTTTATGGTAATCGCATTTTTGTGTTTATTTTTTATTTTTATACGTAAATTTCTGATTCTGAATGCGGTAATAATACTGAAATCAGATTCACCCACTCAATAAGAAAAATAAAAGAATAATATATAAAATAAAAATTCACTATAGTATTTAACCTTAGCATGTCAGTTTTTAATAAAATCTCTTCATTTGTCGATGTTGCAGATATTTTAATAGATTTAAAAATGCGATTCGTTGCTTTCATTTCAATGTATCGAAAGAAATGTATATTGAAGTCTGTTGATTTTTCTCACGTCTTGTTCTTAGACGTGAGAATTCTGGCTCGTCCTTTTTTTTTCAACAAACTAAGTTACGTACCAAATTTTATAGGTGTTCTAAACGATTTTTCTCATAAACTTATAGTAATATATAAAGTAAACTGATTCTGTTTGAGCCATACAAGTTTCATGACAATGTCGTGCCATTACATTGTATATCTAGAAAGGAAAGAATAAAGAAATTAATAGTATAATAAATATGTGTTTGATATTAATGTTGTAATAATTATCATAAGTGATCTTTATATATTTGAACACGTATAAGTGTCCATAACTGAGGTATCGTATTTCTGTGTTTATTTTTTATTTATATACGTAAATTTCTGAGTCTGAATGCGGTAATAATACTCAAATTAGATTCACCCACTCAACAAGAAAAATAAAAGAATAATATATAAAATAAAAATTCACTGTAGTATTTAACCTTAGCATGTCAGATTTTAATAAAATCTGTTCATTTTTCGATATTGCAGATATTTTAATAGATTTAAAAATACGATTCGTTGCTTTCATTTCATTGTATCGAAATAATAGTATATTAATGTCTGTTGATTTTTCGAAGAAAATACTGAATATCCATGTGCATTTGTCTTCTCTGAAGCTTATTCGGATAGGTGTAAATAACTCAACGTAGAACCGAAGGTCCAGGACACGAGAAGGATGAGCCGAGAAGGGAAACTTGCAAATTAGACGATATTCCACCGGGATAGGTGTGCTGATAGGCTCGGGATTCCAGTGACCAGAGGATAGCGTCGATCAGCCATTTGAATTTATATTGCACGCAACGCGTATCTGTCTCTGGCTATTGCAGTAGTAGCGTAGGGTTAACGCTGGGAGAGAATGGGTTGCGTATAGCCACGAAGCAACTATGGGGAGCGTATAGTCCCTCGCTCATCACCAGAGACGAGGGACAGTAGCAGCACACGGGTGAAATCCACGCGAGGGAGGTGTCGTGATACTATCATCATTCGACGTACATCCATCCATCGTAACTGTATTAGATAGCTGTAAGGCAAAATGGAAAATATGAACAATCAATATATTTCCGTCAACGAGATTTCGATCTTCATTAAGGCAGTTCTGTCGCGAAGGCAATCCAAACTCATATGCATGAATTTTTGACATGTTGTAATTTAGCCATTTAATTTTACTTGCACAAAATCTTGAAGGCTTTTACCGAGTATTTGAATGAACAATTAAGACTTGAAAATCGATCTTTTTACACGGTGCAAACGGGAGGGCTGGAAAAATTGATCTTTAAATCGAAAATTAACATACTTAGATCAAAGATAGAGAAAAAATAAAAAGTACTATGGATTCGCAAATCATTCAGGACTTGATGCATCATGAAAAAAGGTGAAGTCTCCGGAATAATGTTTAATTGAACCAAGGTCAAAGTGCACGATACCGGGCCAAATGACGTTTCCTAACCTAATTATCGTAAAAATTATGTCGTTTTTCAAATATTCGTTTTAATTTGATTACGACAATTTCGAAGGATTCTCGATTATTTTCGATATTATTATTGTGGCAGTCAAAGTGATGCGTAGGATTATTTTTTAATGTCATATAGACTCTGAGATTTATGACTCCGGCGTACCGACAGAACTACCTTAATTTTTCCTTAATTTTGTATCATATATATTCGGTGTTGAAGTAAAACAGAACGAGCATTCCACTGATTTATTCTACGGATTTAGCATTTATTTCCCTACTAAATAAAACTCTACCATGATTTAATTTTGGAGAATATAACTGTCGATTGCAATACTACTAGCAGAATATAGTTGATCGCGAGTTTCGTTATTCGCAATCACTCAAATTCGCACAAACTCTCGCACACACATTTCCAGACACTCACAGATACTTTCGCACACTCAAGGCTCTCCTCCCGACTTTGTGTATGTAAATGTCTCTGTAACTATTCAATCGATTATTTTAAATGTGTGCTTTATTATTATGTTAGATCGAGTACGTGTAGAATTTTTTTATAAGCAATCCAACAATTTTAGTAGACCCTTTAGTTGACAAGTGAGTTAGTATGTAAAAACTGGAAATCTGGATTCTGTAGAAAACTGTAATAACATTTTGATTCCTTCCGATAGGTCGCTATCGAAAAAATGCTAATGAAAAATTAAAACCATTAGACCTTAAGGGAGCTAAGGCACCTTCAAATCATAAAAACGAGATTGTGTTGCATTACAAATATGAAATCTCGCAACTTCTATAAAGGAATTTTTCCTTCATTTTGCCGTAAAAATCAAGGTCTTATTTCCATTGTTACAGCAAACTCTGTGTGGTTTGAGTATAGAAAGTTCCATTTAAAGCTCACACAAAAAAGTTAAGGAATTGTATTAAAACTGATACTGCATACAAAAAAAAGTGCAAATGTGAGTATATTTTCTGTGCAAAGTCGAAATAAAAATTCATATACTTGAAACTTATATAGTGTATTCATAGAATGAGAATAGGACCTTGCAAACCCAATTTTGTTCCAAGCAGCATAAATTCTACAAGTTAAAAAATGAAAGTCTGCTACAATAGACTGAGCTACAAAATTAAAATAAAAATTTTATTTATAGATATATTTCCTTTTTACATGATTAACGAGTGATATTTCTGTTTAAAGTTGCAAGTTTTCGTACGCATAATTACAATATCATTTTATATTCAAGATTTTCATATAACAGGGCTTGTGAATAAATAAGCGAGTCATAATTAAGAACTTCATCGATTAATATGCGCACGCACTAGTTCATTTTAACGCGATACTCCATACGCTCATCTATGTTCCTTTATGTATGTGGATGCTGTTGTGGTGTTGGTAACAACGTGTTTGTTACCCAAAGCCTTTGCATAAATCGATTCGTCGTTGTTGTAGGACCAAAGCTTTTGCAACCCTCGAACAATATGCTACGGAGATTGTTTAGCTCCCTGACACGACGTACCGCCGTTATACGATATAACATTCTCGATCCCGTGTTCCAAAGTAATTTGCTTCGTTGACGTTGTTATTAGGGAACTCGAGAGGGGCTCTTATTATAGTCAATTTAATGTAGTCTATCGTGAAACATAGCAGGGCGAGCTTGAAATATCTTTTGAAGTTCATAAGAATCACGAGCTTATGACTTTGGCTGTGCTTGGAGCACATGAAGGTTAATATACCTACCCCTCGTGTATGCTCTTGCATAGTGCGCTTTATAGAGTGCCACACGCATCAGGAATCTCTGAGGCACTCGTGAAGATCAGTGAACATCCAAAGACGAGGGAGAACGAGACCTGTATTAAGCAAAGGAGAACCGAGCATAGGTGGAAAGCGCTCGCTACTTTGAAATAATATATTTTTGTTGATTCATGGTAAGGTAAACGTACCAATGGTGGGACAGGTCCCAATTGAGGGACACTAAAGGGATATTTGTAGATACTAAGAGTTTAATGGATAAAATATTTAAAAATAACTCTTCCAATTGTATCTGTTATATATAATTAACATACGTGAAAAGATTTCATGTTTTTTATCGTAAATTGAAAATGTAAATAATAAGTATATTAGCGGATCTATGGTGTTCGAGCTTTTTCAGCAAATCTCTAAACCAATTAGCTAAGGAGAGCCGAATAATCATTAATATGATACCCCGGAGATTATAGTTCGTTCGAGACTTTCCATAGGTATTTCAAATTCAGAAATTCTTAAAGTTTAAAGATTACACTGTCAAATGTTACGTACAATATCTTAAAACTCGTAATTTTTGTGTCCCGTTATTGGAGCTGACCGAATATACGTTGGCACCACTGTCCAACGTATGTTCCGCGACTGGGGCAAGTAGTAAGCAATCTCGCTGCGACCCAGAGCCGGGACACAATCGCACGATTGACATTTTGACGCGGATGTTGGGTTATGCGGTAGCAAAAACTTTATTCATAATTTACTAAAATATATATATGTATTTTATAAACATATATGTTTTATTTATTGCATCATAGGTGTATATATGTGTGCCGCACATTTTTTGGCATTTCTTTTCAAGCAGATGCATTAAAATTTGTAGATGTCCACCGATACGGACATTTGGTGTCCCGGCAGCGGGACATGCCCAAAAATACCCGTCCCGGCACTGGTACATCTGCACTTTTCAGCGTTTTAATCAATAACTATTTATCAAACAATCAGAAATATTTTTATTGTATAGTTTTTGGAAACTAGAAACTCTAATCTTGCAATTCGTTACCACCATTTGCAAAATAAGTAATATATGCATGCGGAAATTGGCATACAAAACAGACACCGCCTTAAACGTCCCGCCATTGGTACGTTTACCTTATGTGTTATTTATGATTAAATATTTATTCAAAGTGCACTATATGCGTTATATAAAAGTGCTTCATTGTCATTAAAAAAAGATAAGTGACAAATAAAAGTAACGCGAGTTACTCTACCATGACTCGCAAATCGTTATAATAGATCTTAGAATTTTCTTCTTATATTTCACATATCATTCATTGAATAAAAACATATTGTGGAATTATTGTTATAATTATTACGTCACGAAAAATTGTGAGAGAAAATAGAGGACAACCAGTTCTCTATTATTTTTCAGTGTATTAAGTATAATGAACTCACTTTTTTTAAGGAGGTTGGAGCGCTCCACACTAGTCAAATCAGTACTAAATTTTTAAAAGCGTTTCTACAATTTCAGATGGTTTAATAATCTGTTCCAAGGTGTTACTCACATAGCAGCATTAGTTCTTGATATTCAAATACATTCACAGCTGTCATATGAACAGTAAATCGATCAATACCTCCAAATTTCCGATGTCATGTTTTTTCATCCATTTTTGTATAAGTGTAAACCATAATATCAGTCCGATTATGACGAAACATAGCTCATTTTGATCAGTGGAAGATCCTTAATCGATTGACCGTCCGGATTTTCTATAGTATCAGGCGTTCAAAAGTTACAGCCATTTTTATACTTGATGTTAGGTTATGATAGGATAAACAAACGGTTGTATCTTTTGAACTACTAATACGATTTTAAAAAAATAGACGGCCAATCGACAGAATATCTTTTAGTAAACAAAATAAGCTATTGGTCGTCATAATCGGACTGATATTACGGTTTACCCTTTTAAAAAACTGGATGAAAAAACATAACATCGGAAATTTGTAGATATTGATCGATTTACTGTTGATATTACAGCTATGAAAGTATTTGAATATCAAGAACTAATGCTGCTATGTGATTAACACCTTGGAACAGATTATTAAACCATCTGAAATTGTAGAAACGCTTTTAAAAATTTAGCACTGATTTGATTAGTGTGGAGCAGAGTTGTAAATCCCCATTAATTCATGAGATATAGTTTACAGTACAATTTGTTTTGTAATTATAATTTCATAATAATAATATATAGTGATTATAAAATAGAGTGTAAACATTTGAATAGCTGAAAAAAATACTAATTTTCGCTTTAATATTGCAAGAAATAGTGGAAAAAATGGAAGAAATAAGTAATGCATTACTTTCTCAATGCATTATTTATTTTTTTCCATTTTTTCAAAAGGATTACCGTGAATTTTTATTCAAAAATAATAATTTTTGCAGCCATTCCAAAGTTTAATCATCGTATTACAATCGCTACATCTTATTATTATAAAATCATAATTATAGAGCTGATCGCATCATCATAATTATTTCTATAAGTATTAGACATTTGCAACTCTGGTGTGGAGCGCTCCAACCTCCTTAAAATAAAAATTCCGTGAAAATATGACATTTTTGTTCTTATACAAAAATTTTTCCATCGTTTTCTAATAACTTGAATTACTTGGTTGAAAACAATCTTTTTCAACTTGGCGTCGAGTCGCTACCGTGACTCTTGATAAGTATTAAATACGACAAATATTTCTGGAACTAAATAGTAGGGGTTTGCAACCCTAATTGTCACACATCATCGACTATTGTAATTTAATGCCCTAAGATGGAGATCACAACAGACAAATCAATGCTGATTTTTTAAAAATATTTCTGCAATTTATGATTGTTCGATTTACTTTTTTCTTAAAGCTGAGAAACGTTTATAGTCATGTAATAGAAATTAACCAATAAACGATAATTAAAAAAAAAGTTTATATTCAAACAACAAACGATAGTGTTTTTCCGATTATGCTGATCGCGAGTGATTAATTTTATGTATCGGAAGATGCTTTAACGATCCACCGCCTATATTTTTGAGTATCGGTTATTTAAAAGTTGCAAATATTTGTATGCTTAATGATAGTATAGTTTAGGACAAACAAAAGACAAAAAAAAATCGTTGTACGGAGTTCACATTAATTTTCTTTTAATACTTGCCGAGCAGATGCTACCGCGTCTCTTGCTGATTATATGTTGAATGATTACCTTTTTTTAAAAACTAATAAAATTAGAAATCTCAGCGGTTAAAAAATAAAGTATCTTCTGATTAACAAAATCAGCTATTATTTATCATAATCTGAATAATATTATGGTTTATTCTCTTAAAATGCGTCATAAAAAACATCTCATCGGATATTAGCATATATCAGTTTTTTTTCTTTCTATTTTCAAACCGTGAATACGAATGCATTCGTATATTAAGAATACATGCTGTGTCATATGAGCCACCATCCAAAGCAGTAAATTAAACCACAGCAAATTGTAAAAGCGCCTTTAAAAATGCAACACTGATTTGACAAGTGCGAAACTTCACCCTCTTCAAAGTTCGCATAAAACATAGTAGAAAATTTAGCACTCTTTTACCTTAGTATAAAGCGCAGTAGCTACCTTAACCTTCCCGCGACGATAGTCTCCTAAGCCTGCGAAGCATCTCGCACCCATATAACGTTCACGCGAAGCGGGCGATAGAACTCTTTTCAGCGGACTTTAGACACCATAAAACCGGGTGATATATCGTCGGGGACGACTATTGACAAAGATACGACTCCCAACGGGGAGCGCGGAAAGGCTATAAGTGAGTGCTCAGCCGCAGGCTTTCCGATTCCTCCTCTCGGTTTGCCGCCCCTGAAGCACTCGTTGCGCTCGTGTTCCTCCTCTCTTTCCCCCTCTACTCATTCTGCTCTACGATCTCCCTCGTCCTTTCAACCTCTCTCCGATCTACGGCCATCTACTCGTCTCGCAATTTCTAGCTTGCACCCCCAATTTCTAGGATGCCCGTGTATGCCCCTCTGGCCGTGGTAGCATCGCACACTCGGTGAACGCTGAGACGATTCCCTGGCATCGAGGAACTCGGGCGAACCAACCGATAGGGAACTTCTACCCATAACCCGCTCGTTTCACTCGTTATCCCCTTGCGAATACCATGTCACATGGCTATATAGAACGCGGTGCTACGTAGAACCGGCTGGAGAGGAATGGAAAGAGGGACATTCCCATGGAGTGCGCTTTCCATGGCACGAAAGAGGCAAAGACGACGACGACGACGACGACGACCGACGACGACGACCGACGACGACGAAGACGACGAAGACGACTCACTATTTTATATAGTACATCTCGTCTCCTCGTACGTACTCCGTACCAGCCACGAGACGATTTCATGAGATTCGGGGTAAACGAGCGTTGAAACGAAATTGGACGAAAAATAGAGAAGAGAGAATCCTATTCTCGTTCTACATTTATAGTATAGATTCGAGGGGTAACGAGAACTATACAAATCCTCACTCGATTCGTACTCCTCTCTCTAATGTTCCTGTTTTTGTATTCAGCTACTATGGACGTCGAGATTTCCATGCGGGGTTTTTTTTTCAATGATTGGTGAATGGTCCATGGTGCCAAGAATTATTGAACCAAGATAATTTAGGAGAAAAGAGAAGAAAAAAACTGTTGTACTAATATTGGACAGAATAAAAAAATTGCAAAGTAGGACCTTGCAAATAGCTTCGTTACTATTTTATACCGTTCACAAAGCAACAAGGTAGTATCTTGTTCTAGTTTGACTTCCTTGTTGGGGAAACTTTGTGGACGGTGATTAAAATGGTGAGGAAACAATTTGATAGGTTCTACGTTGTAAACTTGTTATTCTATTAAAAATTTGTACAAAATTTTATGAAAACAAAAAATTTGTAGGTCACCGTCACCATTTTTCGTCAAATTTGATGCCATTAATTATCCAATATAAAACTATTTGTATGTAGACCCGAGTTGAAATTTAGACCCACTTCAAAACCTAAATGTAGCAGTCTCGCGGGGCAAACGAAGGTTCCTCCATCCCTTTGACCCTTGTCTAAACCTCCGAAAATGGCAGATGTTACTCGAATGGAGTAAACGGAGTCTCATGTAGACTGAAATTCTTATGTTTGGACCTCCAATTAGGTTGTACATATATGAGGTTCTTAGACCCTTGTATAAACCTCCAAAAGTGGCATATTTAACCTATTTTCATTCAACGAAGGCTGTTGGAAGGGTTTCAATTTTAACTCGGGGAATGATAGTCCACCTGTCTACCAAATTTGAGTCCAGTGTCTGAAACCCTGCGTGAGTTAAGTTTTAACAACGAAAAAAAATGTTACACACATCCATACAGACCTTTTTTTAAGACTACTTTACTGGACGTGTCAAGTTATTTTAAGTATCCTGATATGAGGATCCTGAAAAACTTGTCACGAAAACAAAGGTTTCATGCAGGAATCGAGGAGTAAAGAGAAATCAAAGTATTTCCATTTTCCTGTGAATTGAAAAAAAACAAAAATTAATTATTTACAAAAACGAACTAACTGAGTAAGCTCGAAAATAATGACATGGTTACAAACCTGAATGATAGTGTTAAAGTGGAGTAGATACAATAGAGGGTTGAATATCTTCTGGATGAAACAGTATTTCAAAGAAATTTGTGTCGAAATCATTACAAATTGTTGTACCTACAAATTATTATCATTTATTCTAATATATATATTTTATTAGTACTTTTCGTTACACTTTTTTTTTTGTTAAATCAAAAAAGAGGAGAAGCAAAACTCTCCCTAACATTTCAAACGAGCACAACACGAAAGTTCGCTCTGACTTGAGAGAATTCTATGTTGAAAGGATAAATTCAAGGGATAACAAGGCATTCTTCCTTAGTTCATGCGTAGTTCTGCCTCTAATGATTCTATTTTTGTATAAAGTTACTATAGACTTCGCGATTTATATGGAGCACACTGTTTTTCAGTGATTGCCGAATAGTCCTCGATGCCAAAAATTATTCCTTCAAGAAGTTAAAGAAAAAAAAGAAGAAATTCTGATATAATATTCATCGATGCATAACAGTTGAAGAAGATACTTTGGTCGATGAAGTGTGAGATACGACGATCACGTAAGAGGAGAGATATTTCCGTGAAAGCTCTGTCGCGAAGGATATTTATTTCTCTTTGGTTTGCGCTCGAACGAGCCGAGAAACGATTTTTGCTCTCTGACTTGAGAGCGGGGAGAGCGAGCAGTAACAACGTACATTAGGTCTGAAGTCGAGTCGGCTCGAGTGTGCATTAGGGGGTGATCGAGAAGAGAGCGAGTGAAAGAAGAGGAAAGGGTTTGTTGCGTGAGTGGTATCGTGGAGAGAAGGGTGATGCCAAGGGCTCTAAAGTCCCAGGTGCCAGTAGGCATATATGACTATATATGCATATATATATAGATATATGTATGGCAATACTTCACTCAGTCTTCGACGAAGTAACGTGCAGCACCCATATAACCGGGGGCAATAGTCGTCAAAGTATTTGGATCTGAGAGTACTTCCAGAGTTGACGTGAAAGACTCACCCTAACGTCTGCTACCCGGCACTAGAACTGGGACGACTTGCAATGAATATATAGTTTTAGAGACGTCGCAATGTTTCATTCAATCACTCCAACATTCCGTACGCTTACAGAAATTTAAACATTAAATTAATATGTACAGAGTCGTAGTTATCTCATTACTTTTGAAATTAGATTATCCATTTACTTATTTAATTAATGATCTTATATTCATATTTATGAAAAATATTTTTATTTATATTGGTAATAAAATTTATAAATATTTTTTATAAACGAATATATATATATGTTAACTTATTGATTTGTTTGAAAGTGCAATAATAGTATATTACGATGCAAGTCCGGAAAATCTTTTTCTGCCGAGCGTAAGTTTGTACCGCGAACCGAAGGCAAATGTTGCAATCATACGAGTCAAGAAAAAAAGACTCACTCTAGCGTCTGCAACCCGCACTAGAACTGGGACGACTTGCAATGAATATAGTTTTAGAGACGTCGCAATGTTTCATTCAATCACTCCAAGATTTCGTACGCTTACAGAAATTTAAGTATTAAATTAATATGTGCAGAGTCGTAGTCATTTAATTATTTTTGGGATTAGACTATCCCTTTACTTATCTAATTAATGCTCTTGTATTCATATTTATGAAAAATATTTTTATTTATATTGGTAATAAAATTTATAAATATTTTTTATAAACGAATATATATATATGTTAACTTATTGATTTGTTTGAAAGTGCAATAATAGTATATTACGATGCAAGTCCGGAAAATCTTTTTCTGCCGAGCGTAAGTTTGTACTGCGAACCGAAGGCAAATGTTGCAATCATACGAGTCAAGAAAAAAAGACTCACTCTAGCGTCTGCAACTCCCACGAGAACTGGGACGACTTGCAATGAATATAGTTTTAGATATGTCGTAATGTTTCATTCAATCACTCCAACATTCCGTACGCTTACAGAAATTTAAACATTAAATTAATATGTACAGAGTCGTAGTTATCTCATTACTTTTGAAATTAGATTATCCATTTACTTATTTAATTAATGATCTTATATTCATATTTATGAAAAATATTTTTATTTATATTGGTAATAAAATTTATAAATATTTTTTATAAACGAATATATATATATATATATATTAACTTATTGATTTGTTTGAAAGTGCGATAATAGTATATTACGATGCAAGTCCGGAAAATCTTTTTCTGCCGAGCGTAAGTTTGTACCGCGAACCGAAGGCAAATGTTGCAATCATACGAGTCAAGAAAAAAACGACTCACTCTAGCGTCTGCAACTCCCACGAGAACTGGGACGACTTGAAATGAATATAGTTTTAGACATGTCGCAATGTTTCATTCAATCACTCCAAGATTTCGTACGCTTACAGAAATTTAAGTATTAAATTAATATGTGCAGAGTCGTAGTCATTTAATTATTTTTGGGATTAGACTATCCCTTTACTTATCTAATTAATGCTCTTGTATTCATATTTATGAAAAATATTTTTATTTATATTGGTAATAAAATTTATAAATATTTTTTATAAACGAATATATATATATGTTAACTTATTGATTTGTTTGAAAGTGCGATAATAGTATATTACGATGCAAGTCCGGAAAATCTTTTTCTGCCGAGCGTAAGTTTGTACCGCGAACCGAAGGCAAATGTTGCAATCATACGAGTCAAGAAAAAAAGACTCACTCTAGCGTCTGCAACCCGCACTAGAACTGGGACGACTTGCAATGAATATAGTTTTAGAAACTATATTCATTGCAAGTTTCATTCAATCACTCCAAGATTTCGTACGCTTACAGAAATTTAAACATTAAATTAATATGTGCAGAGTAGTAGTCATCTCATTATTTTTTAAATTAGACTATCCATTTAGTTATTTAATGAATGATCTTATATTCATATTTATGAAAAATATTTTTATTTATATTGGTAATTAAATTTATAAATATTTTTTATAAACGAATATATATATATATATATGTTAACTTATTGATTTGTTTGAAAGTGCGATAATAGTATATTACGATGCAAGTCCGGAAAATCTTTTTCTGCCGAGCGTAAGTTTGCACCACGAACCGAAGGCAAATGTTGCAATCATACGAGTCAAGAAAAAAACGACTCACTCTAGCGTCTGCAACTCCCACGAGAACTGGGACGACTTGAAATGAATATAGTTTTAGAGACGTCGCAATGTTTCATTCAATCACTCCAAGATTTCGTACGCTTACAGAAATTTAAACATTAAATTAATATGTGCAGAGTAGTAGTCATCTCATTATTTTTTAAATTAGACTATCCATTTAGTTATTTAATGAATGATCTTATATTCATATTTATGAAAAATATTTTTATTTATATTGGTAATTAAATTTATAAATATTTTTTATAAACGAATATATATATATATATATATGTTAACTTATTGATTTGTTTGAAAGTGCGATAATAGTATATTACGATGCAAGTCCGGAAAATCTTTTTCTGCCGAGCGTAAGTTTGTACCGCGAACCGAAGGCAAATGTTGCAATCATACGAGTCAAGAAAAAAAGACTCACTCTAGCGTCTGCAACCCGCACTAGAACTGGGACGACTTGCAATGAATATAGTTTTAGAGACGTCGCAATGTTTCATTCAATCACTCCGACATTCCGTACGCTTATAGAAATTTAAGCATTAAATTAATATGTGGAGCGTCGTAATCAACTCATTACTTTTGAAATTAGGCTATCCATTTACTAATTTAATGAATGATCTTGTAATCATAATTATGAAAAATATTTCTATTTATATCAGTATGAAGATATATAAATATTTTATTATAAACGAATATATACATGTTAACTTATTGATTTGTTTGAAAGTGCGATAATGGCGCAATAGTTTCTTTGTTATTTTGATTTAAAGGCAATTTTTCAAATGATTTAAAGTAATGAAAATACTTTATTGTCTAAAAAAACTTTCATCTAATTGACAATGCCGTTTCTTGCCTTTTTTTATCAACATGGTCGAATGTTCTAGAAAAATAATGAATCATACATTATTCATGAAATGTATAAACCAATTGTGTTAGTTCAATTAGATCAGCATCTTTCGGATGAGAAAGTGTAGAACAGATTTCTATCTAAATGATTACCGATTGTTACGCCTGAAAATATTACCATTCACTTTATTATGATAACTTCTTTTACTTCTTGAAAAAAAAATTAGAAGAAACGGGAATATTCTTCACGAAGAATTAAATTGCGTTATTGATGTATTTTTTTATGAGGTGAGAAATGCCCTTGAATAGTAAAAATGTTACAAATTTTCATCTTCCTATCGAAAAATGAGATGTTATTACCTATAAGAATGCAGCACAAGTTTAGACGAAAAAGGGCGCAAGTCATAGGATTGGGTTCAAAAATATTAAGGGCAAGAAAAAGCTGTGCAGAGAGGAAACGAGGTTTTCCTCGTGAACCGGCCCGGAGATGAGAGACTGGGTGCTTCGCGCATATTGCCTTTTACCCCCGAAGTCCTTGCTCGCTATGAATAGCGCTTTGGCTCCACCTCCTTCGCCTCCTTCTTGTGCGCTTCTCCTTGTATGCTATCGTTGCTTGAATATTGCTCTAAAGGTGTCACCCAACAGAAGGTGGGGGCGAAAGAACTTATATACGAACGCGAATATATGAGAAGAAGGTTTAACAAGAGTTGCAACTCATCTATTTTCGTAAAATTTGCTATGCCTCAGCCTCTTGAAAAGCTTGTATGTCCCTTATACACTGAGAAAAAAAGTAGCTGGAGAAACCAATAAATGGGTTCCGACAACCACTCGAAGGAGTTCATATACACGGAAAAAAAAGATTAGTTGCCATATCCATGAAATGAGTTGACACGACCAATCGATTATTATATTTCCTTTACAACTCAAATGGTAGTGCGAACCATTCGAATGGTAATACCGACGATTCGAGTGGTACACTCTGAGAAATCGTAATATTACTGTCAACTATAAAGTGACATCTATTCATTTTTATTACATGCAACTTTTTTATAGTTACGATAACTACGAAAATAGTTAAGGTAACTATTTGCTCGTTACAGTAACTATTTGATAGTTGTGTCAACTATAAAAAAATTGTTGTACCAACCATAAGTAAATAGTTGTCACTTTATAGTTACTAATACCATATCCATGATCCATGAAATGAGTTGACACAACCAATCGATTATTAATTTCCCTTACAACTCAAATGGTAGTACCAACCATTCGAATGGTAATACCGACGATTCGAATGGTACACTCTGAGAAATCATAATAGTACAGTCTACTATAAAGTGACAACTATTCATTTTTATTACATGCAACTATTTTTATAGTTACGATAACTACGAAAATAGTTATGGTAACTATTTGCTCGTTACAGTAACTATTTGATAGTTGTGTCAACTATAAAAAAATTGTTGTACCAACCATAAGTAAATAGTTGTCACTTTATAGTTACTAATACCATATCCATGATCCATGAAATGAGTTGACACAACCAATCGATTATTAATTTCCCTTACAACTCAAATGGTAGTACCAACCATTCGAATGGTAATACCGACGATTCGAATGGTACACTGAGAAATCGTAATAGTACAGTCAACTATAAAGTGACATCTATTCATTTTTATTACATGCAACTATTTTATAGTTACGATAACTACGAAAATAGTTAAGGTAACTATTTGCACGTTACAGTAACTATTTGATAGTTGTGTCAACTATAAAAAAATTGTTGTACCAACCATAAGTAAATAGTTGTCACTTTATAGTTACTAATACCATATCCATGATCCATGAAATGAGTTAACACAACCAATCGATTATTAATTTCCCTTACAACTCAAATGGTAGTACCAACCATTCGAATGGTAATACCGACGATTCGAATGGTACACTCTGAGAAATCATAATAGTACAGTCTACTATAAAGTGACAACTATTCATTTTTATTACATGCAACTATTTTTATAGTTACGATAACTACGAAAATAGTTATGGTAACTATTTGCTCGTTACAGTAACTATTTGATAGTTGTGTCAACTATAAAAAAATTGTTGTACCAACCATAAGTAAATAGTTGTCACTTTATAGTTACTAATACCATATCCATGATCCATGAAATGAGTTGACACAACCAATCGATTATTAATTTCCCTTACAACTCAAATGGTAGTACCAACCATTCGAATGGTAATACCGACGATTCGAATGGTACACTCTGAGAAATCATAATAGTACAGTCTACTATAAAACGACAACTATTCATTTTTATTACATGCAACTATTTTTATAGTTACGATAACTACGAAAATAGTTATGGTAACTATTTGCTCGTTACAGTAACTATTTGATAGTTGTGTCAACTATAAAAAAATTGTTGTACCAACCATAAGTAAATAGTTGTCACTTTATAGTTACTAATACCATATCCATGATCCATGAAATGAGTTGATACAACCAATCGATTATTAATTTCCCTTACAACTCAAATGGTAGTACCAACCATTCGAATGGTAATACCGACGATTCGAATGGTACACTCTGAGAAATCATAATAGTACAGTCTACTATAAAGTGACAACTATTCATTTTTATTACATGCAACTATTTTTATAGTTACGATAACTACGAAAATAGTTATGGTAACTATTTGCTCGTTACAGTAACTATTTGATAGTTGTGTCAACTATAAAAAAATTGTTGTACCAACCATAAGTAAATAGTTGTCACTTTATAGTTACTAATACCATATCCATGATCCATGAAATGAGTTGACACAACCAATCGATTATTAATTTCCCTTACAACTCAAATGGTAGTACCAACCATTCGAATGGTAATACCGACGATTCGAATGGTACACTGAGAAATCGTAATAGTACAGTCAACTATAAAGTGACATCTATTCATTTTTATTACATGCAACTATTTTATAGTTACGATAACTACGAAAATAGTTAAGGTAACTATTTGCACGTTACAGTAACTATTTGATAGTTGTGTCAACTATAAAAAAATTGTTGTACCAACCATAAGTAAATAGTTGTCACTTTATAGTTACTAATACCATATCCATGATCCATGAAATGAGTTGACACAACCAATCGATTATTAATTTCCCTTACAACTCAAATGGTAGTACCAACCATTCGAATGGTAATACCGACGATTCGAATGGTACACTCTGAGAAATCATAATAGTACAGTCAACTATAAAGTGACAACTATTCATTTTTATTACATGCAACTATTTTTATAGTTACGATAACTACGAAAATAGTTATGGTAACTATTTGCTCGTTACAGTAACTATTTGATAGTTGTGTCAACTATAAAAAAATTGTTGTACCAACCATAAGTAAATAGTTGTCACTTTATAGTTACTAATACCATATCCATGATCCATGAAATGAGTTGACACAACCAATCGATTATTAATTTCCCTTACAACTCAAATGGTAGTAACAACCATTCGAATGGTAATACCGACGATTCGAATGGTACACTCTGAGAAATCATAATAGTACAGTCGGCTATAAAGTGATAACTATTCATTTTTATTACATACAACTATTTTTATAGTTACGATAACTACGAAAATAGTTATGGTAACTATTTGCTCGTTACAGTAACTATTTGATAGTTGTGTCAACTATAAAAAAAATTGTTGTACCAACCATAAGTAAATAGTTGTCACTTTATAGTTACTAATACCATATCCATGATCCATGAAATGAGTTGACACAACCAATCGATTATTAATTTCCCTTACAACTCAAATGGTAGTACCAACCATTCGAATGGTAATACCGACGATTCGAATGGTACACTGAGAAATCGTAATAGTACAGTCAACTATAAAGTGACATCTATTCATGTTTATTACATGCAACTATTTTTATAGTTACAATAACTACGAAAATAGTAGTAGTAGTAGGTTTATTTGTTTTGAATTCAATGAATCCATACAATTCGTACAGGGAGTTCCATCAGATTGTTTACAGCAAAATAAGAATATTACATCTAAATAATACGATCGCAAGAATTTGACGTCGGCTTTTACACTTATTTTTTCCGTTGGTCAAGCGCACGCGTAATGTATACATATATATTTTTCATGATTACACAATCGTCAGTCGATAAAAATTGTAACCAGGCACCGGTGTTTTCGTGCAAATTCGTGTGAGGGAAAATTTCGCTTTTCAGATTGTTGTAGGAAGGACACATTACTAGAAAGTGGTGTAAATCTTCGCATTGGCTATCATTACAACCTTTACAATATTCCGACCCAAATTCGTGTTTTGCGCCCGCGTGAAGTATTCTACTGAAATTCGCACCTGACAGTCGCATTTGCGCTATAACCCTCCTCATTGACATAGGTAGCCTTTGTTTTAAGTACGGCTGCAGTCCTTCAGATAATGTGAGATACGGGTAAATAGACAGATATTGTGACTGCTGCCGTCTTTCTAGGTCGGCTCCACGGAGTGATTTTTCAAAATTTCTCAGGATAGCTTCTTTGTTAGTTTTGAGGGAGCTGAGGGTTATATCCGGCCAATGATGAGCAGGATCTGCAGATGCTAGCAGTGATCTAAGTTGGGTGCACCAGTTATATTTGTCACGAGTGGGTTTGAGGCTTTTTAATCTTTCGAAACATAATCGCGGGTATCTGGACTCTGGCATGTCGAGGAGTGTCACAAGCCATGACAGCGTTGTTTTTAGCACCATATAGGTTAGGGGCAGTCGACCACATTCTAGTCTCACTGCATAGTTTGGAGTACACGCGGGAAGTTGCAGAATTTTTTTAAAATACGAAAGTTGGATTTTTTCAATGACGTCAACAAAACGCAGTCCCCAGACTTGAACACCGTACGCCAAGACACTCGTCACTAGGCTTTGGAAAAGCATCTCCACGGCCTGCCAGGAATCAATTTTCGCGGCGCGTAGAACATTCAAGGTCGCTCCTACCGCGACGTTTGCTGAGCCCAGAACTTTGTTCAGTTCCGAGCCGAAACACCCATTTCTCGAAAATATGACACCGAGATATACGTATTCGTCAACTACCTCGATAAAAGTGTTTCCAAAACGAAATCTCGGGAAACTACTTTTTATTTTCTTAGTCGAACCCTTCTTTATGATAACAATTTTTGTTTTGGCCACGTTTACAGTTAAAAAGTTCAATTCGCAGTATTTTCTCAGGGCCTCCAGTTTCCGGGACAATTCCGAGGGGGTGTCGGCAAGGAGAGTGAGGTCGTCCGCGTAAGCTAATAGCAGTATCTCATTTCGAGGGTTGATTGAAAGGCCGCGGCAGCCCTCGGCTCTGAGAAAAACTTCCAGATCACTAATATACAGCGAAAAGAGCAGCGGGCTAAGAATCTCTCCCTGCAACACCCCCTGCGTGATTTCCACAAAGTCTGAGTTGCCACGCCCAGTGGCAACACCTACCTTGGCTCGAATGTACAAATTCCTGAGAGTATTTATTATTTTTGAACTTATGCCTAATGCGTGTAGTTTTTTCCAGAGGTTTTGGTGGTTGATCGAGTCGAACGCTCGCGAGAAGTCGACGAAGAGAAGAAAAACAATGCCCTTTTTGCGCGCCAGCTGGATTTGTACTAATGCGTTCAGTGTAAATACGTTATCTATACAACCGCGATTTTTTCTGAAGCCTGATTGAAATTCGGGGATTAGAGAATGCCCCTCTGCCCAGTTTGTAAGCCGGTGGTTGATTATACTGGTAAATAATTTTGCGATACAATTTATGAGCGCTATAGGCCGGAAATTTTTTGGATCAGTCGTGTCCCCTTTTTTATGTAGCATGAAAAACAGTGACTCGCACCATTTTTCAGGTAAAACCTCAGATTCCAGAACTTTATTGAAAAATACTTGTAAAAATAGTAGCCAATTGTCCGGGAGATGCTTGAGAAATTCATTTTGAATACCGTCAGTGCCAGGTGCTTTTTTATTTTTTAATTTGGACAAACTACGTATGATTTCTCCCATTGTTATCTCTCCGTCCAGGTATTGGTCGTTCTGACTCTCCAGAGTGAATTTCTCATACACGTCGCGCGGGGGATAAATGCTTCGCAGATAATCAGTCCAGGTCAACGTGTCAATATTGTTTATGACGGTTTGTTTACGTCTGAAGCTTTTAATTGCCCTCCAGAAATTTGTTGGTGTATCTGCGGCTGCGATGTCGTCAATAACAGACTGCTGATGGGCCTTTTTTTTATTCGTCCGCGTAATTTTGTAGCTCTTTTTGGCGTCTTGGAATTTTTTGACGGTGTCGGACTTGAACTGATCGGCTCTACACTCCGCTAATCGAGCGGCGACAGATTCCTTAGCTAGCTTACACTCATCATCGAACCATGGTTTATTAAACGAACTAATATTCCTTTGTCTGCAGAATAGTTGGAGGGTATTTGCGGTTGTTGTTATTGCTTTGTAAAAACTGTTTGAAATGCTATCTATGTCACCGTAAATGTTTGCTACTTCCTGGTTATATTGCATTATCGCTATAAAATCGTCGGTTTTTTGGTCGTTCCATTTGAGCTTGATCTGTACACAAGTCGCTGTTGACGGTGGGACCTTATTTTCGAAGTAGAGGGGCATAATGGTCCCGGCTATTGGGTGATGATCCGACAGAGTAGGAATATGCTTGACCTCGAAATTCTGTACAGACTCTAGATAGGTCATTGAACACCACAGTAGATCGATTACACTGTTCCCTGCGTAGCCCATGTGAGTGAACTGCGCAGGCTTATCATCGCTTGACCGCCCGTTTAATAAAACTAGATCTAGATCTTCGAAGAGCTCGACAATCTTTTGCGCGTGAGAGCTTGCGACTAAGTCAAGTGACTCTCTGCAGGCCTCGAAGTTGGAGAACGACGGAATACATTCTGCTGGTAATTGGTTCAGATTTGCAACTCTACAGTTAAAATCCCCCCCCAGTATGATTGGGGTACCAGGGAGAGTTGACAACGTAATTACCAAGCGATCGCTGAAAGCCTCGTATACCGCGAAATTTGAGTTTGGGGGAAAATATACGAGACCCAAGATAAACTGTGTATTCTTTCCTATGATTTTTAACAGCATGAAATTTTCCTCAATTGCCAATGTATCACTACTGTACAAAGATAAAGGCAGGGAAATTGCCAAGCCTCCTTTCGCTCTGCCGTAGTTGTAGATTCGAGTGGCAGGAGAAAATAGGGTCAGATGATTATTTCGTTGGTTCATTAGTCGGGTCGGTGTAGCTTCGTCCCACGTTTCACACAGGCAGACAATATCAGTTTCTTCGGTAACGTCGGCAATGTCTGTAATATTCGCGAGCCCGTGGATATTCCAAAAAAAGATGCGTGGCGACCTTCGCGAGCAGGTACTGGTGGGGAGCGTTGAACTTGAGATTTGCTGTTCAGTGCTGCGTCGTGCTGTGGTCACAGCTTCGGCGCGTTTATGCTCGTTCTGGCCGCATAGATATTGCTATGATCCCGCCGTCGCTGCTTCGCTCGGTGTGTTGACGATTCCTCGAGACGGCTGTCTCAGAAAGGTGGCTATCGAGGCCGTAGCTGCTGGCGGCTGTTTGACTTTGGTTGTTGCTTTCCGTTTCTTTACTTTTTGACTGTTTTCGGGCGTTTCGTGAGCAGAGATGTGACTGTCTTCGGTGCGAATTTCTTCCAGCGCCGCACTTCTTTTTGTTCCACGGTCCAGTGCACGCGTGTTTTCCGCAGTTTCCGTGTCAGATACGTTGGGAGAGACTAGTTGATGCCCCCGTGAGTCTTGCAGTTGCGCGGCTTGTGCATATGTATAAAACTTGTTATCTAGTACTAGTTTATTTCGCACGAGTTTCACTGCACGCCCCGCGTTTTTCAGACTTTTGTAAATACCGACCAGCTGACGTCTGTCTTGTCGTTCCTCGGGTGACAGATCGTCAGCTACACTGATGGATAGCTGCCGGAGTTTGTTTACATTAGCGAAGACTTGATGTTTCCATTCCGAAGCCGAGAAGGACACAAACACTGGGCGCTTTCCTCTGGCCTTACCCAAGCGGCGTACTTTCGTGAGACAGGCCACTGGTATATCTGCTTCAATTTGTTTTAAAATGTCACAAATAGTCTGAAAAATGTTCCTATCGTTCGGTTCATCGTCCGGGACCCCAAAGAAAATGACGTTGTTGAGTCTCGCATTTGCGTTTTGATTGTCCAGATTACTTTTTAGCACTTTCAACTCGGACTCAAGTGAGTCCTGCCGCGTCTCCAATTTGACAAATTGTTCCCGAAACTCACTGTTGTCGGCCTTCAGCGTGTCTATAGAACACTTCATGCTTGATGTGTCACTCTTAATGTCTTTCAGGATCGCGAATATTCCCGCCAGAGCGTTAGGGGATTCTGGAGACGACATTTTAAAGACGTTGGTACTTTGGTAAAAAATAATAAAACAAAGAATCTTCCGAACTATCTGCACGACTGCAGCGTGATAAACCGAGTCTAACAAACTTTGCAAAAAGGGCAGGAATACTTTTAAAAAAAAAAAAAAAAAAAAAAAAAAAAAAAAAAAAAAAAAAAAAACTGATTGTTTGGGTGCGAGCCACACGGAGCGCGGGACGACACGTCTGCTCGGTACGAGAGCTGAGACGGAACTCCCTACGAAAATAGTTATGGTAACTATTTGTTCGTTACAGTAACTATTTGATAGTTGTGTCAACAATAAAAAAATTGTTGTACCAACCATAAGTAAATAGTTGTCACTTTATAGTTACTAATACCATATCCATGATCCATGAAATGAGTTGACACAACCAATCGATTATTAATTTCCCTTACAACTCAAATGGTAGTACCAACCATTCGAATGGTAATACCGACGATTCGAATGGTACACTGAGAAATCGTAATAGTACAGTCAACTATAAAGTGACATCTATTCATGTTTATTACATGCAACTATTTTTATAGTTACAATAACTACGAAAATAGTTATGGTAACTATTTGTTCGTTACAGTAACTATTTGATAGTTGTGTCAACTATAAAAAAAATTGTTGTACCAACCATAAGTAAATAGTTGTCACTTTATAGTTACTAATACCATAATTTTCTCTCAGTGGACTCCAAACGGTTGAATTGATTACGCTGTGTGAATAGTTGAGGTTACTATTCGTTATGGTTGGGGCAACTAATTTTTGAGACCTTGTGTAAAGTAAATTGAAAACGTAGTTATCACATCCAAATATTTCTTTCCGTGTATCGTCAACTACTCAGTGGGTTATGACAACTACTCGTTGACTATACGAACCGCTGGATGTTTATAGGAAAGTGCTGGTTGGTTGCGCCACCTAAAGGCTGCTGTTAAAAACAGCACTGCGATTGGTTACAGGAACCAACTCGTGAGTCTTACGTACTATTTTTCTATAACCAAACGCGAATACATCAGTTCACATTTTTGAGTTAGATGCTGGAACTAATATACTGTACAGCATATGGTGGAGATGGTTCTCCCAAGTACTTATTTTTCCCGTGTAGTCTATAAAAGCACAAGTACTTTAGTTTTCAAGTTATCAAAATGGAAATGATAGTACAACTATTTGAGCAATAAAAAAGAATATGGTCATTCAACAAACAGCAGTTCTGTAATAGTACTTTACAATACTAGTGCGATAAAACTTTTTCCGACGAGTGTGAGTTTGTGAGTGGGTGCGAGTTATGATTTACAAGTACAAATTTTACATAAAACTCCATGTAATCGTTGATTAAACTTTTTCTGACTATATTTATAGAAGAGGTTCTGGCATAAACCTATTTAAAACTTCGTAAAACTAGCCGAAATCACTTTTTTTTAATTCACCAAATTTGCGCTGTTCTAGTATAAAAATGTATCACCGCTACACCTTTTGCGTCAACCTAATTCTTATGGCAAAGAACAAAAATCTGAATGAGCAGTTGTACAATAAAAAAAGACATTTTATTTAAAAGTCCTAATGTAAGTACGCATTTAAAAAATATCTTTTAAAAAGGCTGTAAAATGATAGAGTAGAATATCTCGCCGGTAGAGCCACTCGAATTGAGTAATCTATCGTACGTCAACGTGACGTAGGTTTACGTTGGCATTGTTTAAGTTATTCATGCAACAAGCGTCGGACAAGTTAGCCACTTCCTGGCCTCTTCGCGGGCTGCTCTCCCTCCTGGCTCAACAACCCGAGGAGACAAACGTAACCTCGTATCTACATAATACCGAATCTTAAACACACGCTCGCAAACGGGACCGCCAGATCCCGAATGACAAATGAGTTTCACCCTCGCATTTGTATACGTCCCCAGTGTTGAACAGGCCGCGGTGAAAGCGGCGAGTATACAAGAGTGGGAAAGGGGTGAGAAGCTGCGGGAGAAGTTTTGGATTCCGCGTGCTGTGCTGCTGGTACGCGGGCCCTCACGTAAGAGAAAGAGAAAGAGAAAGACGGAAAGGCTGCACACCAGTGTAATGGTTCCCCGTCGAGTATCCGGTGTACAGTAACCGGTCTTGCGTAACACCGGCTAGACGGTAGCCACACGTCCGGCATTGTCTAGCCGGTGCTAGCTTCTCAACACGATTGCGGCTGTAGATGTATGGATCTGCTATGGAGATTGTAGATATGGAAATTTTCTCTGGTATATCGATGCCTTCCGCTTTCACCGACAGCATACAAGTTTTCTTAGGGGGCAATCAATTAGAAATATCGATCGGAATTTATTTATGAAGGCTTTATGAATGTATAAATTTATTACATCAGTAAAAAGAAAAAATACTTATTACAGAAACTAAATCAAATAATATGTTTATGACATTGTTGAGGGAGTCGATCAGAATAGTATATTGTGCAACAACCCGTGCAGAAATATAGTTGGGGCTCCAACTTGGTCCTTTCTAGATTGCCCTAATTGTAGTAGGGGCCCTACTAGGCTAGTCACGCTTGAAAGTACTACCCTGTAGAGACTCAATATGGGCGACCCTAGTGAGGGTTCCACATTTAAGTCTGAATAGGCCCCGAAGTTTGTCGTGGCCGCCTCTGTTGAGCCTAGTAGGGTTCTAGAGTAGATTCCCTATTGTGGATGCCACGTTTATACCTAAAAAGGCCCCTTATTTAATCGCGGCTGCCCGAACTAATTTCTGCACGGGAAGAGCCGAAAGTCGGCCACTGCGACGAGTGTGAGGATTGCCACCCGAGCACAGCGAGGGCTGCAATCACAATTACGATGATTTTTGAAAAAGTCACTTTTGGTCGGTTCTAATTTCAGAATTCACAGATCCGACTTTTGGTCGGAAAATTCAACCTAAAGAACCTAAAAGTTTTTTCTTCAAGATATCAAATTTTGACCTTCACTATCGTTCTCAAGTAGCATATTGTACCTCCGAAAGTACCAGTTAAATGCCGTTTTACAATGATTTTTTAAAAAGTCACTTTTGGTCGGTTCTGATTACAGAATTCACAGATTCCACTTCCGGTCGGAAATTCCAACTTAATTTTATTTTTAATGATATTTTAATGGTAGTATTCTTTCTATCCATGCACCACTTCTAATAACAATTCACGAAACTAATAAAATGGCACGCGTTCTTATATCGAAAATGCAAGTTATTTCATCCACAATAATCTGTAATCACAGTACGCTAATATAAATGTTAGTACCTAAATTAAATGTTAGTACGAGGTATGAAGGTTAGTGCGCGAAGTGCGCATCCGCTACTAGTCATTTTTTAAAATGTATAAACGTGCAAAAAAAAAAATTAGGTTCAATTTTTCAAAAGTCCAACTCTCAAAACTATTTTCGTTCATAAAATTACCCAGCAGTTTAGAAAAATGATTTTTTAAAATGCAGAACGGGTTGTTAAAGGTTAACGTGGTAAAAATGAAGTATTTATCTTAAAATGTATTATTGACTGTATATAGCTTTACACTGAGAGAAAAGTTTGTTAACAGTTATCAAATCTTGGTTAAATATGCCGAAATGAATCATTTAGTTATTCTTATTGAATCTCACTTGAATTAAATAAAATTTGCTTGTTGCAAACGAAGCTTGCTGACATTTGTTAATAGTTAACAAATCTTATTTGGCTCAAGTGAGATTCAATAAGAATAACTAAATGATTCGTTTCGCCGTATTTAACCAAGATTTGTTAACTGTTAACAAACTCTTCTCTGAGTGTACGCAGTAGAAAAAACAAGAAAAACACTTTACAAAGTGAATTTTTGTATCTTATATAGTAAGGGGCAAAATTCATGTAAATATAGCCAAACGTCGTATGTACGATAGTCACAACAACGGAATGCAGATTATAACTACGCCGACGGTCGAGCTTTACATGCGCTCGAATCCACGACTGGTTAATCGTGTAATCCGTCCAGCCGACGAAATGAGCGCCAAATTCAGCGTCGCCCGTCTGCAAGCCCGGAGCCGTAGTATACCCGACCAGCAGGTAAACATATTTTGGTAGAATACCGGACACTTTAACCCCCCTCGCGGTAATCCAACGCAAGGATTAAAGGGGGTGAGCTTGTCGCGTCCTACACTCCATTGTATGTATGCATACACATGTATGTCCTCGAATAACTCTCTGCTGCAATACTGGCACTCCGGGCTGATGTTGGCCTTCACCTTCAACCTCGAGCTCGGGCATTCACATACGAATGCGCGACACGTACGTTCACCCTATTAATCCATGGTCCCTGATTACGGTCGTATACCTCCTCGTTGAGTAAATCTTGCGAAACGTAAAGCGAACGTAGAAGGGATGAAGCCATCAGAAACATTATCACCAATTTGCGTAGTGGCAAAATTCTCACCACGTGACACGTGAGCTAGGCTAATATTATTATACTGGCAATAAAAAAAATGGACTGCAAATATCCAAAAAAAATTTCGGGGATTCTTGACATAGTTTCTGAAAATTTCCTCAGTTAAACAAAAAACGATTCCGTAATTTTCACGATTCATGCCATCAGAAACATTATCACCAATTTGCGTAGTGGCAAGATTCTCACCACGTGACACGTGAGCTAGTCTAATATTATTATACTGGCAATAAAAAAAATGGACTGCAAATATCCAAAAAAATTTCGGGGATTCTTGAAATAGTTTCTGAAAATTTCCTCAGTTAAACAAAAAACGATTCCGTAATTTTCACGATTCATGCCATCAGAAACATTATCACCAATTTGCGTAGTGGCAAGATTCTCACCACGTGACACGTGAGCTAGTCTAATATTATTATACTGGCAATAAAAAAAATGGACTGCAAATATCCAAAAACATTTTGGAGGATTCTTGAAATAGTTTCGGAAAATTTACTCAGTTAAACAAAAAAAACGATTCCGTAATTTTCACGATTCATGCCATCAGAAACATTATCACCAATTTGCGTAGTGGCAAGATTCTCACCACGTGACACGCGACCTAGGCTAATATTATTATACTGGCAATAAAAAAAATGGACTGCAAATATCCAAAAAAAATTTCGGGGATTCTTGACATAGTTTCTGAAAATTTCCTCAGTTAAACAAAAAACGATTCCGTAATTTTCATGATTCATGCCATCAGAAACATTATCACCAATTTGCGTAGTGGCAAGATTCTCACCACGTGACACGTGAGCTAGGCCAATATTATTATACTGGCAATAAAAAAATGGACTGCAAATATCCAAAAAAATGTCGGGGATTCTTGAAATAGTTTCTGAAAATTTCCTCAGTTAAACAAAAAACGATTCCGTAATTTTCACGATTCATGCCATCAGAAACATTATCACCAATTTGCGTAGTGGCAAGATTCTCACCACGTGACACGTGAGCTAGTCTAATATTATTATACTGGCAATAAAAAAAATGGACTGCAAATATCCAAAAAAATTTCGGGGATTCTTGAAATAGTTTCTGAAAATTTCCTCAGTTAAACAAAAAACGATTCCGTAATTTTCACGATTCATGCCATCAGAAACATTATCACCAATTTGCGTAGTGGCAAGATTCTCACCACGTGACACGTGAGCTAGTCTAATATTATTATACTGGCAATAAAAAAAAATGGACTGCAAATATCCAAAAACATTTTGGAGGATTCTTGAAATAGTTTCGGAAAATTTACTCAGTTAAACAAAAAAAACGATTCCGTAATTTTCACGATTCATGCCATCAGAAACATTATCACCAATTTGCGTAGTGGCAAGATTCTCACCACGTGACACGCGACCTAGGCTAATATTATTATACTGGCAATAAAAAAAATGGACTGCAAATATCCAAAAAAAATTTCGGGGATTCTTGACATAGTTTCTGAAAATTTCCTCAGTTAAACAAAAAACGATTCCGTAATTTTCATGATTCATGCCATCAGAAACATTATCACCAATTTGCGTAGTGGCAAGATTCTCACCACGTGACACGTGAGCTAGGCCAATATTATTATACTGGCAATAAAAAAATGGACTGCAAATATCCAAAAAAATGTCGGGGATTCTTGAAATAGTTTCTGAAAATTTCCTCAGTTAAACAAAAAACGATTCCGTAATTTTCACGATTCATGCCATCAGAAACATTATCACCAATTTGCGTAGTGGCAAGATTCTCACCACGTGACACGTGAGCTAGGCCAATATTATTATACTGGCAATAAAAAAAATGGACTGCAAATATCCAAAAAAATTTCGGAGATTCTTGAAATAGTTTCTGAAAATTTACTCAGTTAAACAAAAAATGATTCCGCAATTTTTACGATTCACGCCATCAGAAACATTATCACCAATTTGCGTATTAGCAAAATTCTCACCACGTGACACGTGAGCTAGGCTAATATTATTATACTGGCAATAAAAAAAATGGACTGCAAATATCCAAAAAAAATTACGGGGATTCTTGACATAGTTTCTGAAAATTTCCTCAGTTAAACAAAAAACGATTCCGTAATTTTCACGATTCATGCCATCAGAAACATTATCACCAATTTGCGTAGTGGCAAGATTCTCACCACGTGACACGTGAGCTAGGCCAATATTATTATACTGGCAATAAAAAAAATGGACTGCAAATATCCAAAAAAAATTTCGGGGATTCTTGACATAGTTTCTGAAAATTTCCTCAGTTAAACAAAAAACGATTCCGTAATTTTCACGATTCATGCCATCAGAAACATTATCACCAATTTGCGTAGTGGCAAGATTCTCACCACGTGACACGTGAGCTAGGCTAATATTATTATACTGGCAATAAAAAAAATGGACTGCAAATATCCAAAAAAAATTTCGGGGATTCTTGACATAGTTTCTGAAAATTTCCTCAGTTAAACAAAAAACGATTCCGTAATTTTCACGATTCATGCCATCAGAAACATTATCACCAATTTGCGTAATGGCAAGATTCTCACCACGTGACACGTGAGCTAGTCTAATATTATTATACTGGCAATAAAAAAAATGGACTGCAAATATCCAAAAAAAAATTTCGGGGATTCTTGACATAGTTTCTGAAAATTTCCTCAGTTAAACAAAAAACGATTCCGTAATTTTCACGATTCATGCCATCAGAAACATTATCACCAATTTGCGTAATGGCAAGATTCTCACCACGTGACACGTGAGCTAGTCTAATATTATTATACTGGCAATTAAAAAAATGGACTGCAAATATCCAAAAAAAATTCTGAGATTCTTGAAATAGTTTCTCAAAATTTACTCAGTTAAACAAAAAAAACGATTCCGTAATTTTCACGATTCATGCCATCACAAACATTATCACCAATTTGCGTAGTGGCAAGATTCTCACCACGTGACACGTGAGCTAGGCCAATATTATTATACTGGCAATAAAAAAAATGGACTGCAAATATCCAAAAAAATTTCGGGGATTCTTGAAATAGTTTCTGAAAATTTACTCAGTTAAACAAAAAATGATTCCGCAATTTTTACGATTCACGCCATCAGAAACATTATCACCAATTTGCGTATTGGCAAGATCCTCGTCCCTAGACCATGTGAGGAAGGCTGATATTATGATACCGGCAGAAAAAAAATTATCTGCAAATCTCCAAAAAAATTTCGGAGGTTCTTGAAATAGATTCTGGAAATTTCCTCGGTTAAAAAAACAACAATTCCGTCATTTTCAAAGGACATCAAAGTTTTCTCTAAATCTAAAGATTTCGAGGTGGATTTAGTGTTAGGATCAAATTTATAGTTCCAGTCTAAATATAAGTTCATACTTAAAATCGAATTTGACCTTGGATTTCGCACTTAAGTTCGAACTTAGTTCGAACTGAATATCTGTATGTATCAACTGATTCAAGCAACTAGTTTAATGACACAAACATCGGATTGGTTAAATAACATATGTTGCCGGCATCAATAAATGAATTACAAATTGGTAGTTACACAACGTTCCGCCTAGTAAACATATGCTTCGATATCTGGTTAAAAAAAACTTAACAATTCTCGTTGAGATATAAAAAGCATAAATCAATTCCTCGCGTCGTCTCGTTAAATTTCGTTTAGTGCCAGATATACTGAAGAGGCTTGAGTTTTTTTTAAAACACACTCCATGCCAAATCGTTAACTCCATTCGTCGAGTTTATGTATTCCGCAAACACCTGTATTGCGTTATCGGGAGGGCTTGACTTTGGGAATGGATGCGAGGGCACGAGAGAGAGAGAGAAAGATTCGCGAGTGTGCAGACGTGCAGAAATATGCATTATTAATATATTTACGGAGCGCGGTCGCCTATTCAATCGCAATTAATTGCAGCTCCGTCGACCAGAGCGACGAACCACCACGAGTGAGCCACATGAAATCTGCTCAAATAATTGCGCACTCGTGTGAACGTTGAACTCATCTCTGCCTACTTCCGTGCCAGGGATGAGTCAGGGGCTCTCGCGCCTGTTCGTTCCCCCAGAGAAAGAGTGCTCTCATTAAAAGAGCTTCGAAACATTCACGACCTCGTAACCTTGATGCATCCCATGGCGAGAAGTAAAGAGGAAAACGGGGTAGAAAAAAAAGACAGAAAGATAGAGAGAGACAAAAATTGCACCGTGCGGAAAAAAAAGCACTCGTGGGTTCACTGACTGGTAGCGACAACAGCTACGTTTTCCTCTTTTCTCGCAGCACTTCTCTCTCTCTCTCTCTCTTTCTCCAGTACTTCGGTAACGGCTCATTCGAGCTGCTTTCCAGGCGTTGCTGTATTTTACCGTTCGTTTTACGTTCGCACTTCATTCACGAACACTTTTACTTTTTTTACGGATGCTGCATATAGATGACCGTAAGTCCTTAAAGGATTTTATAATGACAACGTCGAACGTTCGTTGTTAAAAACAGTTAAAATGCGTTACTGCTACGTGGAGATTTTTTCAAATACCGAAATTGGGCTACGTTGATATGCTTTTGTTTTGCTTCGTTAAACGTATGAAAAGAATTGTTTTTAAAGGTCAGATGAACGTATCGAAAAAATCCTACGCTAGGTTTTTAGCTATGGTCATTATTTGATAGAAAGTTTTTGATTGTTTAGTTTGTATTACCTACACCGATTTTTATGGATTTTTTACAATATTTGGAATTTTTTCAGCCCGCCAATGTTGTACGAAATGCACTAAACGGCAATACGTCAGGTGCACAGAACCCATCTCTACACAGACCCATCTGTACACGAGCATCTGTACACCATTTTTTTTTACACGCGTTTAATTGAGCACACCCGGCAAAAGCCGGCAAAATAGGCTCAACGCAAAATTGCCAGTCAGTAAATATATTATCCGATTTAAACCCGGCAAAAGCCGGCAAAATAGGCTCAACGCAAAATTGCCAGTCAGTAAATATATTATCCGATTTAAATCGGAAGATTAGCGTCGGTGTCGAGATGGGTCTGTGTAGAGACGGGTCTGTGTAGAGATGGGTCTGTGTAGAGATGGGTCTGTGTAGAGATGGGTCTGTGTAGAACATCGTCGTGTACAACTTGTGTCGTGTCGAAGGTTCGTCGTGGCAAACTTTACCGGGCCGTACTCGCGTTGTGTAGAGATTTGTCGTTACAAAATGGTGCCGTGTCGAGATTTACCATTTCGATCTTGTGCTACGAAGAAATTTGTTGTGTCGAACTAGTGCTGTGAGCAGATTGATGGTGCCCAGAGTATGCTGTGCAAAGTTTTGTTATAACGATTACTGACGTGATCAATTTTTCCGTGTCGAACTAAATTTCCGCAAGGTTTCGTCGTGACAAGGTTATCCGTTTTAAATTCCGCTTTGTCAAGTTCGTGTTGTGTACAATTTCGGTGTGTTCAATTAAACGCGTGTAAAAAAAAATGGTGTACAGATGCTCGTGTACAGATGGGTCTGTGTAGAGATGGGTTCTGTAGAACTGACGTATTGCCGCACTAAACAGTAATGAATCATTTTTACACACTGCTTGCGAGGAAAAATATCTTAATTTTGTCTAAATAAATATATTTGTTTTGTACTTATTAAAAAGCCTGCTTAAATCGGAAATCCAATTTATCAAAATCATACTATATTGAAAATAATGATCAGTTGGTTCAACTGAATCCTGCGATGATGGAGTGTCAAATAAATGTGAAGAAATAAAAAATGTCGTTCTTTATTTCTTCGCCGGATTTAGTTGAACTAAGATTTTTCATAATTTGTTGAATTGGAGAAACATTATTAACAACTCACACTCGGGTTAGTATTTTGTCATGCAATAGAATTTTTTTTGCGTAAATTTAGTGCAGCGAAAAGTCTGCGGATCTTAAGGTATAAAAATGATGACTTCCTGAAGTGGATATATTTTATTTTCCTTTTATTCTTAATGCTCTTTTTCCATCCCTTCAGGATGTAATTAGACGACGGACGTAATTAGGGTTTTCTTGGTGAATGAGGAGAGCTTAGCATATTTTTCGGGGGCGTTGCTAGTGAATAGAGCTACTGCTGCGAAGAAACGAGTGCTGGAATTCATGTACATACCTCGTGGTATGGCGAATACTGTAAGCTCCGTCGCGATGCTAACACGTACCAACGAGAAGCTTCCCCAACGAAGTCTCGAGAAATGAGGCCGTCATACTCGCCTCAGTCTCTAGTTCTCCGTGACTATACTATTAAAATAATAATCCTATTTGTGACAATGTGATATGGCTGTATGCTACTTGCGACCACGTCTCGTCGTTTCAAGCACTCAATTGGCTTCTCATTCACGATCTCTCAAGAGCTTCCCTCAGTAGACGTAGTTTTTAACGCGTTTCCGTTGTCAAAATCATTTATTAAGGATCGTGAAGTGTTTTATACTTGTGAAATCAGTGAGACATTTTTAAATAAGTTTTTTATCGCGAAAGGACCTAAAATGAGATTATAATAGTGGGAACAAATTAACTCTTTGCAGTTATTTTTCTATCGTTGCACCTCCGCACTGGGCATTGAATCTATGCTACTTTTCCGAATTATTTTAAGCTCAACAAAAAAAACGGCTTGCTTTTCATAGTACGTACTACGATATCCAGGTGGCGAAGAAATAAAATATTTCAAGATTTTTTACAATATGAATTAAAATTAACAAATAAAAACTTGAGATCGAAAAATTTGATAATGCTTCCAAATGTTCAGTATGCATATGGATGTTTAATTTATATTTTACTAGATACTGGGCCCAACTTAGACCAGGTAGGATTTAGCTTTGCACACTTTATAAATAGTGATTCACTTGTAATCATTGTTTTTTTTTTTTTTTCAAAAAAATAACTCACAGGAATAACATCATTGAAGATTAAAGTTCCTAAGTTTAGCGGGGTATTGGTGTAGGGGAGATCCATCGTTATTGGAACATTGAACGAAAAATGCTTAAAATTGTGTAAAATAAGATGCTAAATACATTAGAAAAGCGGGCCATTCATGAAACCCATTGATGTCCTCAATGCACCGACTTCATGAATGGACCACCCAGTTGATTAAAACTAACTTTCCATGTCTGTACAACTCTACGTGATGAATAAATGGCAGGTACATTGTTTTTTGCGCTTGCCGGTTTTTGCAACCTGATAGTTTATCGTATTCGTTGCATCGTTAGATCCACTAGCTGTGTCTTTTTGGTTTTGGTAAATCACCACCGATGTTTTATTTGTTGTTATGAATCCGAGAGCATGAAAATTGAAACCATCGGGCAACAACTAATGGTTTCGTAATGGTCCGGTGGTCCATTAACGAAACTATAGCAAATCTCAAAAAATAAAAGGTTTATGACAAGCGATTAATGACTAGGTAGAGGATAAATCTACTCTTACGATGTGCAAACGGCTGTTGATGTGCGCTTGATACTTTCCGGGATATCCTAATTTTAAGAGGTCCAAGTAAGATCCTATTTTTTACACTAACCATTTGAGTTAAGGGCTATCGTTTTGGCCTAATGATTCGACTATTACTAGGCAGATGTTTGATATCCCAAACAAAATCTAATCCATTTTACCGTGACCTATCAATGCATTACTGAGAAATGCAGACGGTCCATTGGTGCAACTGGTGTAACGGATTCTGATTTTTCTGATTTTCCAGATGACAAAAAATAGGATAATGCAGTTTTGGGAAGGGGGCGCATAATGGGACTTCGAATAGTCCGGGAGTTGGGGCTTGGGAAAAGCAAACAATTATATATTTTCAATGAGTTCATAATTATTTCGATGTTTCGACAGGAACATTTTTGACAGGACAACAAAAAGTCATTCCCGATGTGCTAGTTGTATGAAATAGGCTCCGACTTTTTCTTCTTATTAATGCTAGGAGCCATACAGTGATGGAATAAACTTCGCTTTGCGCATCTCCCTTTAATATTTACAGAGACAATCTTTTAAAAAGTTTGAAATTCAAAGAAAGTAGTCACAGCGACAGAAGGAAAGATAGTTCTTCCGGAGGTGGGTACATCCCGTGTCCGGACGGAAACAGAAGCGAACTCGCTGGGGTCGGAGGGCTGAAATCCTGTGGCTTGGGATGTAGCGAGTCGGACATAGCTCAAAACTTGCGGCCATTACGTGAGTGGCGGGTCTCGTTCCTCGTCGCCGTCGTAGTCGCCGGCATGGAAGGCTAAGAAAAGAAAAAGAAGCCTGAGGAGAACGAGCGGTAAAAGCAGCAGGAAAATCTCCACAGCCGAGCCGTGTACCGCGACCCACCCTAACTTACCGCGCTTCAACCCCCGGGCTATCCATAGGCCCCGTTTGCGCGAACCGGGGTGGTCTTTCATCCCCTCTGGCAGTACCAGAAGCAGTTCTTCGTCGTACCACCCGGAACAAACCCAAAAGTTTCATCCCTCCGGGAAAGTGAGAACGGGTGAAGGTAAGAAAGTGAGAAGAAGGGAAGATAGAGTGGTTGAGGACGAAAAGAAAAGAGAGAGAGAGAGTCGTGGACGAGCCGAAGAAAGCTTCTAAGGGAAATCCGGTATAAGCTTGTGTATCGCCATACTAGGAGCAACTGTAGCAGCAAAAATGTATTGTTGTTGACCTTGCAGCGAGACAATTTCATAGTGTCCTTGGATAATCGGAGAAGTCATGATTCATATCAAGTGACAACTATCCATTTTGAGTCCATGCAAGTATTTTTATAATTACACGAGTTGTTCCATTGTGGCCTTACATTAACTATTTGAGTTAGGGTTATTACAGTGTTAGAAATCCACGGCGAGGACTTTTGACGTTGTTACCCATCAACGTCTTTATATCAACATTTTTGCGGTGTTAAAATGACGCGAACTATTTCGTTAAATTTCAACTTCAACCTATTTACAGTATCACCTTCCCACGCGCTCGGGTCGAACGAATACTGCTATGTGGCAACCACTTGTACGTCATAGGAAATCAGTTGAACATCAATCTGGGTGATCGCTGACAAGGTTTTGATGCCGATTTTAACACCGTATTTTTAACAGCGTACAAGGTTAGTGGCGTAAGCTAATAATCAACAGATGTAACTTAATAGTAATCGGATTTATAGACATTGCTTTGTACAGATGATATTATTCTTATCAATTTTTTCAACTGATACGACGAAGCCGCTTCATATCAAGTGAAATAAAAAATTCTTAAATGTTGGAGACTTTTCTCAATCAAGATAGTGGAATAATGGCTGTTACATCCCGGATTGTATTTTCCGTAGGGAAGTAGCAGAAAAACGTATTTTCTCCGTTTAAAAGCGGAATGTGCCGCTTCAGGGATCGGAGTGTGTGACCGGGTGGTTGAAATAAATATTTTTTTTTTTTTGCTTCCTCATAGAGGAAGCTTTGTTTTCATGAAATTTTTTTTTTCGAGATTTTCATGTCAGTATGCTTAGAATCACCTAAAACGTCGAGAAAAGTGGTTTAGAAAAAATGTCCGTATGTATGTATGTGTGTGTGTGTGTGTGTGTGTGTGTGCTGGGCTTCGAAAATTCAATCTCCTCTCACTCGGTAACCGTTCGAGCGATCCGGCTCAAATTTGGCACGCAAGTAGAGTAGTTGCCCCTCTTTGAATGTTGTGATTTTTGCCAAAATATGTGAAGTCATTAAGATTTTATGTTGATTTTAATTTGTTGAAAAAAGGGCGTGGTCGCTCTAACTTTCGTAAAAGTTCGCCGATTTGGCTAAATAGTTCTTCATAACTGAAGATACGTTCAATGTTGTATGGTATTGAATTTCGACGAAATCGGTAAAGCGGTTCGGATTTTATAGAATTTTGAATTTTTCGAAAAAAATAGATTTTGATCTAAATTACGTCGAATTTCAACAAATGAACAGAAAGTTTGTACAGACGAAAAATAACATTCAGAAATGCCATGTACCAAATTTGGTGATGATCGGTAAAGTCGTTCGGATTTTACACCATTTTTCATTTTAAAAAAATGTAGATTTTCGCTATAACTTCCGGAAAAGTTGAGAAAGTACGACAAAAATTTGTATCTAATCAAAATTAGATGTAACGGTGTTTGCAGAGGTGATTTATAGCTGTATAAAACACCTCTGCAAAAGAGACACAAGGTATAAAAAAAAAAGATGCAAAGTAGAACCTTGCACATTGCTTCCTCATTATTTTTCGCTTTTTACAAAGCTTCCTCTATGAGGAAGCCAAAATTGAATAACATACTGCTTCCTCACAGAGGGAGCTTTGTAAAAAGCGAAAAATAATGAGGAAGCAATGTGCAAGGTTCTACTTTGCATCTTTTTTAACTTTGTTTCACAAAAACACTTATTTTATTAAAACAGATTAAACACGATGTAGTTAAAATAATTTTGGAAGTATTTGGCGACTCGACCACGCTGGTCGAGGCGCCGTACAGGACTGACTATAATAGAAATTAAAAGAGGTGCTGAAGGCACAGCGCATTAATACACAAAAATAAAAATGCAGAACATCGCACGTCTCACAGGTTTTTGGTGCCCTGCTAATCGTCGTGGGACCGCTGACGCTGCGCTGATAAGGGCAGCGACAGCAGTCCTCGACTCAGAGATGCTACGACTGCGCGAGAAAATATTTTTCTTAAAACAGTGTGAGACTGTTAATGACATAAAAATACATACTCAGTAGCGCGGAGCGCTACTGGGTGTTGCAAAATAAAAGAAAATATTAAATTTAATATTATTCTTCAAACAAAAGTCATTTATTAATTTTTTGCAATTTTTTCATCAAAATTGAATTGAATTTTTATATTTTTTGTTTTTGAGTCTTTTTTTCATATAACAAAAATATACTCGGACGTAACAGGCTCTTTTAAGAAATTTGATTTTATAAATTTTACGTGTAAAAACCCATTTATCAATAAAAGTTACATAAGTTAATTTTTGTATAGTAAACATTAAAATCCTTCGAAGAAATTAAACTAAAATAAATTTAAGTATGATGCATTAATAATAAAATACAGCAGTTTGCAAACATTTTCCATAATTCTTTGATTAAAATAAAAAGAAAACAAAACATATTCTGAAAAATAGTCATTTCTCAATTGTAGCCAATATGCTGTCTGTTAAAGGGTTAATTATAAAATGGACGATATTAATGGATGAAAAATTTATTATCGCATATTTCTATTCCAAAGCTGACTGAATTTGACGTTTTAATAAAGCGCAATAATTAAATTACGTAGTCACATCGAGCGTAATATCGCTAAGCATAAGACCGAGAGGTCTAGGACGGAGAACCGAACGTCTGAGCTTGTCCCGGCTTATACCTTCACAGGAAACTTATAAATTTCAACCTCCCCGGCGAGCTTTTCTTCCGAAGCTCAACTCTCAGCTCGCGAGATGCCTCGGCATTCATATTTTATTGTTGACATTTGTTTTTTTGGTCCTTTCTGCATGACACTGCTACTCACTCTCGACGAGAAGTGAAATTTTATGCTTCTCTCACACAACCGGCACGACAACGAGCAGCTGTCATATACAGCATCTTATACATATTGCATTACATTCCACTTGCACTATAAGTATCTAGCATGGCACGTATTGTCGTGCTATATACTAATAATACATTCGTACCAGACGCGTTCTGTAAATAAAGAACGTTTTATTACTACTATCTTCGTTTTTGCTTTCTATGACGTTTTCATGATAGTGGTCAAACACAACAACACAATTTAAAAAATGGTGTTTCAATCATTACCACATTATTTATGTACATTTGAGCCCCACCAGTTGGTATTTATTTAACGCATAACGTTTTTTACCCGTTGTTTTATGCATTATGCAAATGTTTTCACAAATATTTCCATTGCACAGTCAAACCGTTATTTCTGATGGTTTATATTTCAGATTGTAATCATAGTTTTTTGACAAAATAAATGGACAGATTTTGTACGAGCCAATTTGGAATACTCGGAATGTTATCAGAATAAGTGCTTTTTACAGTACTATAATTTGCATAAATGATTTTGCAATGTTCACGAAAATTATGGATGCACCCTTTAGAATCAGGTACGGTGTAAATTGCAACGTAAAAGTAGACACGCGAGGTCACTGAGCCCAACACAGTTGTTTAATTAGGGTATGCGAGTAGCTCAAGAAGCTACGTGAAAAGAAGAACCACCGAGAGCTCGTCGTCTTTACTTCCCGTTCTCTCGTTAGACACAAATTGGGCGCTCTTGGTCTTCTCTTTCCGAGACCAAAGTGTATATTCTCTCAGGTTGTTCATCGCTTCCACCGAAATTTTCTCGCGCACTAAAATTATGCTACAAATACTTCGCACTACGTTCGCAATGCGAAAAAAAAACAGGAAATACCACTCTCTTGTTTCTGTCTGTACGTTTTTCGCGTCTATAGTCTCAGAAAAAAACCTCAGTACTGACAATTACCTAATATTCCCTTAAAATCTTACAATAATACTTATCGCAAAGACATGACCTGTTCAGGAATATAGTTGGGGCTCCAACTTGGCCCTTTCTAGATGGCCTTAATTGTAGTAGGGGCCCTACTAGGCTAGTCACGCTTGAAAGTACGGGCCTTTAGAGGCTCAATATGGGCGACCTTAGTGACGATTCCACATTTAAGCCTGATTAGGCCCCGCTGTTTGTCGTGGCCGCCTCTGTTGAGCCTAGTAGGGTTCTAGAGTGGATTCTCTATTGTGGATGCCACGTTTATACCTAAAAAGGCCCCTTATTTAATCGCGGCTGCCCGAATTAATTTCTGCACGCGGATTATTTCAAATAAGAAAAACCACTTCGCAAAAATTGGACTTTACATTTCACAAGAATAAAAAATGCGTACAAATTTGTTAATGAATTTTTTCGTAATTGTTAATTAATAACTTTTTGGCATTGATTTATTTATTTATCTAAAAAAATTAAGGGGAAGCTGGAGTCGAGTGCAGAAGCAGGTTTTTACCGACCGAAGTCGGTAAAAGCTTTTTCGTAGTTTTGATTATTCTTCGTTTATACGCTACAGATATGCTTCAAATTATACACGATTGTAGTATCAACATAAACAAGTGGACGTACATTCGAATATTGGGTTCTTTTACAAAAGAAAATCGAAATACCATATACGCATAATTATTATTCACAATCGATGTTCTTATCTTCAGTGAGGTTGATATTTTTTCTGATTTTTTTCTCGTGTCTCGAAGTGGTTAAATTCTAATCCAAACTTTTCTCTGGGAATATATGTGCGATACTTTCTAGATAGTAGCCAGGCCTATCACGTTTCTTCTAGACAACACGCTTCAATCGATTTGCTAGAATGAATCACAAGACAGTATCTCGTAAACATTTCCTGAAAATGACTGCGATACAGAAGGATAGATTAAACTTGTCTCAGAAAGTTTTCGCATCGGGCAGAAACTGCGTAACCGGGTGTCGTCAAGTGTCTTGACGAAAAAAACAGATAAGCACCACAGCGAGGGATTACTGTTGCGCATCCTTTCAGACCCTAACTCACACGAGTTAGGATCTCACAACTACGGATAGCGAGATAAAAAAAAGTCGCATAACTCCTGCGTTTGGAAATATTAGAAAAGTTGTTCTCTGATTTCCGACTTGATACAAAGAAACCAAGAGCAAAGTTTGAAGAAAGAGGAAACGAAATTTACGGACCGATAATTTGACGAGAGAAGATGTGCGCGACCACCCGGCACTGTTGATCATACAACTTCGACTTTGCAGGATCTTCTTTGCCGTTTTTTTTCTTCGTCACTAGAGGCAATAAAACTTGCGTTGCGCGGTATACATACCGGAAACTTAATAAATCTCGAGGCTGCAATAAAAAACGTTGATGGCCGGGGGCAGCAAAGGCTGTGACTGTTGAGTGCACATCGAAGATGGAGCTACAACTCTGCCATTACTTTAAAACTCGTTCGGTTTATTTGTTTCGTGGATTTTTCCTTGACATTATTTACATTTCCTCTCTCCGCATCGAACTGATGTTATTAATTTTCGACAATGGAACATATTTATGTAAGTGGACTATAGTTTTTTTTTTTTTTGACATTTAGAAAAGAGACCAGATTCGTCGAATGCAGTGTACCTGCTATGCTATACGAGCAAGAGTATTGCTTAGGGTGAGACTTCCAAGTGATTTAGATACAGGGATGAGTGGCCTCAGTGCCTCCCTTACGAAATACCGTAATCACTTACAGCGGAATTCTCCCTCACTGTCTAGCTGGATTGGGACTTCAAGCGGTTGGAAATATGGATTCTGGGATTTTGTTGCAGCCCCAGTGAGTAGAGGAAAGACAACACAAATCTCGCGGCGTACAAATGAATGTACACAGGCGATACTGCCAGGATTATCTGGACATTCTCACTAACAAGTGACAGTCAAGTCATTTGATTCCACAAAAACGTTTTTAATCACATCTAACCTTTTTCAATAACCATTTTTCATTGTACAAAGAATATTATTATAAGCAATCTCTAATTTTTAATTACAATATGAAGATCATACGTCTAATTTTTTAAGCTATAGATGATAAATAAATTCCTTCCATAGATTTTTAAAGAAAAATTTGCCTTTAACGTGATATGTTACACGTTTTTATCGTTCCTTCTCGCCAATGGCGTTTTCTCTCTTGCACTCACGGCGACTCAGATGATTATAGCACATCACCTTAAGAAAACGGTTCGGGAAAAATGACCATGTCGGTATGGTAGACATAACACTCTGGCGCCATCTTTTGTAAATTACGAGAATTTATAAGTATTTATCTCATATGGGCTAGATATTTTACTGTTATTTTTAGTACAAATTGTTGATATGTTGGCAATGACTATGGAATACCATAAAACTTGGTAGTTTCCCCCATCGATGTGGCAGTGTTTTCCAGAAAATTCTCTCCATGTATTATTGTTAAAATGAGTGATATAAAAGTCTGACAGGATTTTCTTTTAAGAAGTTCTACATAATTGAAGTTTTTTAATATCCCAAATTATTATGTAAATTAATGCGTCAATTACGTATAATTTCTCGAAAAAAATTCCTGCCAGCCTGTGAAGCGTCTAAAAAATGTCTTCAATTCAGATGAAAATGGCGATATTTTTTTCTTTTTTTTTTGCAAAACGATATTTTTTTCTTAACGTCATATAAAAGAATTAGAGGTAAACTAAAATAACATTTTTTGGTATATAATATGTACCTCATTGCAAACTGAACAAAGTTCATTATGAACATTTTTTGATAGACCTGTTCATTTCCAAGATATTGTTATTTAAAAAAATATAGACACAAAAAACAAAATTAATTTTTACAAAAATTCGTCGGGCGGAATACATGTCTTTTCGTTTTCATAATACTTTTCAATAAAAAATGGTCATAATTATTGAAGTAGGTCAGAGTCAGAACATGAAAAGTTCAGATGGTATCCCCCATCGTCTTCTTATATGAAACGTAGGATCGCCACAAGGGAGAGAATGTCACATCGTCTTAACGGAATTAGACACCAAAATATCAATAGCGATCGATTACTGAACCGACTTTAATAAGGTACATATCAATATATAAAAAGAGATTTACAATTGAGTTTGTAACATATAAGATAAACTATATATCTTCAACACCTTAAGTGGGTGGGGGTCAAAATAGCAAATGGCTGCAACAGCGAATTTAAATATAATGAACGTCTGAATATAGAATGGCCATTATTATGGAATCCACTATTTCGATCATTCACTATCTCGAACCCCACCCCCTTAAATTGGATAAACATCCGCACAAAAGTACAGACTTGTACCGTACCAACAATAAATTTTTCACTTTCACGGATTTTTATACTCGAGGGGACAAAACAAAGGCTTCAGCACGATAGAAAGATAGGAAAGTTATCAATCAGGATGCCAGCGACGATATTTATCAGCGCTATGCGTAAGAAAAGCGAGAAGGGTCGAATTACTCCGCTGGGCGTGTATTCACTACCACTGCCAATCACTGCGAAACTCCCACAATGTCTCCTGGGACTAAACGAGAATCCACGAATCTCATCCTTGTCCTTAGCGGCCTGTCAGAGAAGTATCAGTAGGGCTATTGAGTTTTTGCGAGTCGAGGGGTTCGCACTGGTGTTCAGATCCTGTCGGTTTCATGACTGACGAACACGTATTCGTTCTTTGTGGTGTTTCACCCTCAATCGACTTTGGCACCTGTCGACCATGAACTGCGAAAAGGACCCGGGTTGCTTTTTTGATGCAAGAGTATCTTTTTGTTGCTTCTCTGAACCTCTGAGAACGTGCAAAATATAAGTAGGTGGTAAGTCAGAAAAGAGGTTGGTGAGGTCTAGCCGAAATTCCTCTAAGAGTATAACTGAGGAATAAGGAGTGCACGCGAGAGTCAAAAGACCCGAGTGCAAAGAGCTTTCAGACCACCACGATTTCGACTCTTGGATGCAGCTTGACCGAGTTTCTTTGTGCTTCGACGTGAGAGCTCCGCAGGTTCTTCGCACGGTTCTGGAAAAACCCCTCATCCGAATACCCTGTCATTTTATTCTTTTTTCTCCTACTTCCTCCCTCCCCCAGGTGGCTTTTTATCTGCTCTTTTTGACGCTTTTCCAACAGCCAAAAAGAGAACGCTTGCGGTTAATGCCGAGCCACAATTCGTGGTGCACCGCAAACTACGTATCTTTTACTTGTATTGCTTTTGTATGTATACTCACTTTTCCATCTGGGCTGCATACTTTTATCCCCGCTAGAGAGACGATCAGGAGAACTGCCGTTGAACGATCGCTGTACTGCAACAAGAAATTAAGCATATCATCAGTTATCATAACATTAATTATAGGTTCACCATTAATTACCAAAGTTTCTACTAGAATATATATTTTCATGCAGTAAAAGATCCCAAGTCAGAAGCCCTTCGCAATTAGTTGACGTGGCCGACTGATTGTTGGTTGAATCAATCGACTATTGATTGGCTTATTGATCCAGCTTCTCAATTGACTCAGTTTTCTCAATGCATGTTTTCGTCAGAGAATAATTCATTAAAAAAATCAGATTTGTAGATGTTCAATAAGTATCAGTGCGTTCATTGAGATAAGACAGGTTTTATCAGAGTTTATTGTTTTAACTCCATACTTTAGATAAATAAAAAATGGCTGAGTACTTCAAAACCGGCTGTGCGAAACAAAACAATAGGACAATAGGTTTGATTGTTTCCAGAGATGCAAATGTTTTTCAGGTTCTGGGCTTTTTTGTATCTCGTACTTTAGGAAATTCTCTTTCGTGCAAGAAGAGAACACAGTAGCGTCTGAAACAGAGGAAGACAGGCGGTCGTAAGCTTCGTAGCATTGATGACGCAGGGAGCATTGGCAAGCGGTATTGCCTAATCCTGGGATTGAAAAGTTGGCAAAGCAAGACGCGAGCAAAGAATTAAAAAAAAGGTCCAGTGAGACGAGAGAGAAAAGCAGCAAATGGCTAAGCGTTGAATGGAGGTGGAGTGCCAGCACGAGCAGAAGGCAGAGGAAGGATTCCTCGACAGTGCCTACAGAAGGGAACTCTCATTGTCTTAAAACCCGGTGAGGCAGACCGACATATATAATGTCTGCACTCGTACACACTCTCATCAACATGGCTTTTCTGCGGGATATCGTAGCCGCTGGTGTAATTATTGTAACGCGAGGCGGTCGTTTTGCCTCGTAGAACACCCTACGTGCACGCTACTTCTTTTGCTTAAGGGCTGTAACCGGGGTGCACGCTGTATGAAGGGCCACAAACTCAGCTCAGCGAGAAATATTGCACCGCAGATGTTGCTGAAGGCAACGATGTGGCTGGTTCTCTGATCCTGCTTCTGCGTTTTCTCGTTTCACGCGTATTCCCTGACTCGATGTCTTCATCTGGTGGTTTTACGCCACCAGAAGTTTTCATCACGATGATGAATACACGCAGCGCAGAAGGGCGCTAGTCGGACTGCTTGAGGCAAAATTATCGCCAAACGCGATGAACGACGACTTGTCAGGGCAGTGTATGCCAGTGTGACGCGTTCCAAGAATTCATTGAGAATACCACACATGGAAGCCTGATTAGTGCGAGAAAAGGGGTGTGAACCTTAGCCCGTAGGCTTCGACGCATACTGAGCAAAAAGAATCATTGCTTCAAGTAAATCTGGCGGATACCAGCTGTCAAATCAATTCTTAGGTAACCCAACATTATTTTTGCGCATCTCAAATATATGTTCAGTTGACTGGACACATCATTCATTCTGTTCATTCAACAGTAAACTGAACACATATTTGAAACAGAATGACTGTTGAAAATACTAATAAAAACTAAAGATGTAGCTCTTACGCTAATAAGTCATAGCTCCAGTCAGACGAATTCTCAGTCAATCTTTTTTTCCCAGTGAAGCATAGATAGTCATTGAAAAATGCATAATGTTTGATAGTATGTATTATTTCGGTGACGTTTGTTTTTTATATTTTTATAAATCACTAGAGTCTGATCATAATCGTTGTATGGACTGCAAGTAATGCACTTAAAGTAATCATGCTAGTCTGGATAGTAATAAGTGACACCTTATTAATTGGCGTTACGTGCGATTACAAATACTAAGGGAAAATCGGGCCAATGTTTGTAACTTGTACTGGGGACTTATCTTACCACGGATTTTGAACCATGCCTAATATTCAGTATTTTACCCAGAGTTGGGCAAAATTGTAACGGAAAATTACAAAATACAAATTACTGGAAGTAATTGTATTTAATTTG
Source organism: Ephialtes manifestator (assembly GCA_963970395.1). NCBI lineage: Eukaryota > Metazoa > Arthropoda > Insecta > Hymenoptera > Ichneumonidae > Ephialtes > Ephialtes manifestator. The sequence continues at coordinate 5,222,628 of OZ019972.1, forward strand.
AAATCCAATACAATTACAAGATGTAATTGTATTAGTAATTGTATTATTGTAATTGTATTATTTTGTACAATTACAAAATGTAATTGTATTTATTTTGAAATCCAATACAATTACAAAATGTAATTGTATTTAATTTGAAATCCGATACAATTACTGAAAGCAATTGTATTTAATTTGAAATCCAATACAATTACTGAAAGTAATTGTATTTAATTTGAAATCCAATACAATTACTGAAAGTAATTGTATTTAATTTGAAATCCAGTACAATTACTGACAGTAATTGTAATTAAAGCAGTAATTTCTGACCTAAGTAATTTTTGCTGCCCAACTCTGATTTTACCAACGGTCAAGTCGGTATTGTGGAATGACTTCGTTTTTATAGGCAATATTGACACCCGGATTGGCCCGGCACTGACCATACATGTTGATGCGCAAGCAATTGTCATTATCGACATGAAGTTTCCACGAGTCCCAAATAGGGTCGTTCGGGATTGGGGGGTTATGGTAGATTGATCAAGATCCTTATTTCCGTATAGTACATAGTCAATATAAACTCCATGAATCATAAAAAAGTTTGCGATAATTTCTTGTCTCAGATGATTTTGATTATCTTCATTTTAGTTTATCCTTTTCTGATACAACGATTAAGGTAAAAATATTTGTAGCAATTATACACGAGTCAGCCCGCGAGGCCTCGAACAAAAGAAATGTGCCAAGCTCTTTGGAGTAACGATTGGATCGTTCTAATAACCGAGAAAGAGATCAGAGAAAAGACAGGAAAGGTATTCGCGAGTGAGCTCGAGTGACACGAGAAGAGGAAAAAAAGTTAAAGGGTGGTGAAAAAACGACAGCAGTGCTGAGGTTGTTCTCTGAAAAGAGAGCCGTTGTGCTCGGGTGAGGATTTTGTGTCCTTTCGAAACACACCCATTGCCTCTCGGCACCTTTGTTCCAAGCTGCAGGGTGATTAAAAAGTTGCCGAGTGAGATGCAGGCCCCGGCGTCAGCACACGGCCACCACCGGCAGAAAAACGTCGAAGAGACGAAAGAACGGAGTGAAAGAGCGTGGGATAACTGGTTGCGGCTAGTGGTATATACGCTCCCAAGTGTGTACAACCATTAAGCGTATCTCGGTGTGTACCAAGCGAAAACGAGAATCGGCTCTTGGTGTAATCATCTAAAGGTACTCCCGCTTGCGTTTTCTCGCTCCTTTTCTCTCGACTTTTACCAGCTTTCTTTGACTCTTTCCTTCAGGTTTGCAGATTCTCCGGTGCATTGCCCTCCCATGAATCGTCGTTTCTTTTGACTTTGCCTGGCCATCCAACTATTCTTTTCCGTCTTCCTTTTGACCTCCATGCCTTTTTCATCCATCTGCGTAAACATGTTCAATTCAACATTGACAATCGTGATAACCTGTGTCTGACAGCAAAAAAAAATCATTAGTTACATTTATTTGCATCATTTTGTTGAGTTTTCGCATTTATAACTAAAATTTAATTTCCTGACGACGCAATTTGGTGCGTAAATAATGTTCTTTCAATAAACTTGCATTGATATATTTTCTATTGAAGTCATATAAATTGGTTATCGTCGCCAAACAATGGGTGTCATATTGAACTATTAGTTGACCTAATCAACTGATTAGTTTAGTCACTCTCCTAGTTATCACGATTCAAATAGTATTTTTATTTGAACATAGAAAAAAATAATTCTTCAACAATTTTATTATAAATGAGGTCCGTTATGTATTTTCATATTAGCTTCATGCACATTCATGCAATCTCAACAGATATACTCAAAAAATGTATCGGCGTGAACGTGCAATTGATCAGAGCCATTATTTGCCGCGGACGGAAATTTGGATAGGATTTTTCGCGTACTCGTATACAACGATACAGGCTGATGCTGTGTTGGCGCTGCACGGAGAGAATAACACTACTTTTTGTTAAATGGAAGCGTATGATTTGCATAATAGCTACATTTTTTGCAGCTAAGTGGTGTTTTTTTTTCGTTCCCAGACTCATTCGGATTGTCATTACATTCTGTCTGTAGTTTCTACGGTTTTCACGGTCCGAAACGCCGACAACTCTTTAGTTTCTTCTTTTTTCTTGCTGCCGATGAATCCCAATTGCAACGATGCGCCGGCGCTTCAGCCCATAGAGTTCTATTCCTATCGAGGATGCTTCTCAGCTGCTGTCGACGCGATGCCAGCGAGGATAATTGGTTTGTCGGTTACAGAGCGAAAGAGAGATAGACGGAAGGAATGCCAAGCTGCAACGGAGGCACTACTACATCCCAAGCGCCGGAACGGATCCGGAAGCGCGCCCTTCCAAGGGAGCTGCTACCCATGCTAGTGGAACTCTGCAGCTGAAGAACCCCAGAGAGAGGAAAAGATATAGAGCAGAAGCTTTTGATTCGCTTTTGTCTTTTTTTTTCTCCTCGCTTTTTCCTCGCTCCTATCAAACGGAGATTCGTTCACGCTCCAATTCCAAGAGAAAAGCTCTTAGATATCATTGATGAATAGATCTTACATTTAGCAAAATTGTAAAGCGAATTGTTTGCTATAAGAGTTGTGAGATGATTTTGTTGAAACGACACACAAAAAAATATCTTAATCTTCAAACGGACTTGATCTCCTTGCGTAGCAAAATTAATTAAGCTAACAAAGATCATGCTGCACGGTCAGATAAACAAAAAGTTCATGCCTGTTTTTGCTATACTAAACGACAGGGTGAATTTTGCAAAGCATAAAAAAATGCTGATAACATCCCGTCTTGTCGACAAATTCTTCACAGCTAGAATCTTTTTGCTAATTAATGAGATCCTAAATGTCGTCAGGCAATTCGTTACATTCAATGACTCATCGTCCTCGTAGAGTTTTCGCGAGTTCGTTACTCTCTTTCTTCTTTGTCAGTGTAGAGTGGTTTTTGTGTAGGGTGCATCAGATATCGCCCATTACAGAAAAAGGAGGGTGCGTCCTGTCAGCTGACTCTTGTTCTTTCACGGAACTGTAGACGAACGCGTGATCCGACAGTGAAACGGTCGACGAATTTATGAATTTATTCCGGGTATCGTTTCTGCAAATGACTGCTGGCCGCTCGTGTCAAGGGTGCATGATAAATAAGTGCCTGTCGCGATACACGCACGGTACCACTGGTTACATCGCAGCAGCACCTAATGTCAACCATCTCCCATGACTTCCAGCAAAAAGCATTAGCTTCAGCGACGTAGGGGACAACCGATGCTCTTCACTCTTGCATATACAACATTAACCCCACTTATCCATGTCGGCCACTTGTCACTCTCACTTTCCGAGTTTTCGCTCAGTTCATTAATTATTTCTCCATTGCCGCTGGGTTCATCATCGCAAAATGGTAAAGTTGGTGAAGCATACATAACTAAACTACTATATGTATGAAGAAGATTTGACTAACGCGTACATAGCGGAAGTTGCAAAAACGTCCTGCTGTCATTTCGCGAAAGTTGCGTTAAGCTGATGTTACATATCCTCCGTCTCGACCGTCCCAGAAGCAACCGGTATGAAAAACTGTTCACTCATTTTTTCAAGGGCTGGACGTTTGTGGACAGAAGAAAATTAAATTATGTCGTTGACGAATGAACGAAGAAATACCTACCGAATTTGCTTTCATCCAAAAAGCGCAGGCACTCTTGAAAACAAATGTCTGATTTCAAAGATAATCCTTCTCGAAGGCTTATGTTATCATATTTTTAAATGTGGTACAATTCCACTTGATACAACTGCGTTTAAAAAAATAGTGTTGCATGTATCATAACTTTTAGAAAGATGCAGACAATTCCTCTTTTTTTAATTTCCAGTACATTAAAGGCTCGATAAGCTCACAAAAACTACTCAAAAGACCATTTATGATTTCCGCAGACGATACTAATCGGAACATTTTGCCATATAGAGGTAGGTACCAGAATCTCGAGGAAATCGAAGCTCTGCTTCACTTTCAGTGGAAGCATCAGCGGGGATTTCGTGCCCGTTTGGAAGCTGAATACAAACTCTCGTAAGCTCCCCTCAGCAGCGGGAGTTTGAAGAGAGCTTTGGACGGAAAGAGAGAAAGAGAGCTTTTGGCACACGCGACGAGCCCGTAGTGCAGAAAAGCTGGATTTCTACGTGATCCATACGTACTTTGTATAAAATACCCTTTCTCGATTTTAGCTCGTGTGCATGTACACACATTTCACCATCCGGCTAATAGCAGTAGTACTGATTTCCCATTCCACAACTGTTACAAGGTGTGCATGCCGATTGCGGCTTTCACAGAGTGATTGGCTTCGATTCGACGTGACACTCTCCTGGATTCACTGCCCTTTGCTCTGATGATTCATCCTGATTCATCAGCCCCATCATAGCAGCCCTTATTGATGCACTGTGACATTACGTGTTCAGATTTCCTCACACAACATTCTATGATGCCTGCACTTTGCACTCTGACCATAGAAACTGCCGTCAGTGCCGAGTCTTTAACACCCTTTGACAACTTGCTAATTCTCGGGTCTAAAGCCGTACGAATAGATACCGATGGAACCATAATATAGCGGGTTCTCTCTTATTAGTTTCATCTGCACCTGCGCATCAGAAAGGCTGAATTCTATGGAGATAGCAGACGCACGGCGAAATTTAGATCCCACGCTTTCATCCTTTGGACATGCTTGAAACATTGAAGACAGACATACAATATTTGATTTCAATAGAGTTATGCAAGATTCGGAAAAATTGGATTTTTCTTAAAGTAGCTAAATTTTTTTTACGGTGATCCTCACGAAACTACTTTTCTTTTGGGTCGTAGTTTAAGCAACTCTGGACGTAATTACGAAGTTTCAACGACCATCACTGATAAAATAGCTGAAAAGTTGTATATTTAAAACGGAACATTACATGAGTATTTATAGGGGGAAGAAATCAAATTTCGTCTATGTATTTGAACGTAACATACGTAAAGTCAATTTTGCTGCAGATTCGTTAACTATTCAATTTTCAGCTCATACCATGAAAAAACGACCTTATCGGGTATTTAAAATAGTACTTGCAACTTAATCGAACAACTTAATCGAAAATTGTAACTGTTTTATGATTACTTATGAGAATTGTGATTGTTATGAGAACTGTAACGTGTTTTCGTCTGCTTCAATGAATACATGTAAAAACAAAATTGAGATAAGTGTATATGTTAAAATGATTTCTACAAATGAGTTAATGGAAAAAAAATTGATTCGCTGATGAGCTAATATGGCAACAATGATATTGTCAATATATTCGTAAAAATTGCAGTTCGATTTGATCCTTTACAGATTTATAATTAAAGATATCCTGTTTCATCGTCAGGACCTCCTTAATCCCACAGTAGTTTGATAACATTAAAGTTAATCCACGTTCATCGTCTCCAATTCGCTGTACAGATTATTCAAATCAGTTTTGCAACGAAGATCGACCATCACTACCACTTAATATACAATTGAATCCACTATTCTTAGAGTTGGACTAATCCTGGAAAAATTGGCTTTCTTTGAAGTAACTAAAATTAGTTAAATTCCGCAATACATTCACATCGTGGAAGTTCATTAATATAGCAGTCCGAAATCGTTAAAAAAAAAAACCAATTCAAATCAATAATGCTCTCATGCATAGATAGAATTAATGTAACGTCCAATTCGCTATATGTATTACGATAGAAATAGTATAACGAGTGAAGCGAGAATTTCGTAAAATCGATATCTAGTTCGGTGAGAATAACGTACATCGAGGAGAAATGGAATGACGACGGGTATTTATAGAAGGATACGATCAAAATATCCATACACATATATACCGAATCTCGAATTATAGCGGTAGAACACACATGCACAATAGCGTTTACACATACATAGAGAGAGGATTGGGATAAAATAAAAACCCCACGGAAAAAGAGCTATTTCCCGGTGGTACGTTTGGAAAATAAAAGCAAAACGATGTAACGAGAGAGGGCAGGGTCCCGTTCGTCCTGTACAACGAAAGCCTCTCGAAGCAGTGCACGTATACTTTATCTCTCGCTCGCACTGCCGACGGACTTTCGTTCACCCTTCCTGGCACACTCGCCATCTCGTTTTAATCCGCCATTATGAAATGTACTGACGTCTGATGGCAACGGACAGGTATCGGAAATGACGGACGGAAATTAAACCGATTCGCAAAAGAGAGAATGTGCGAGCGAGAGGCAAATATATCGAGCGAGGCCGTCGTTGCTGCTTCCTACGATTTCGACGGCTCTGCACCCCCAGGGGAGGGGGACGGGGGCGCAACGAGCAAGCAACCCCCGTTTCTCTATTCTGCTTCTGTGTATATTCTCCGGTACTTTTTTTTATTGTATTCCTTTTTATCGAATGTTCGGGAGGCGAAAGCAGTTTCAGCAGTTCAACGAGAAAAGAGGGGCCCGTTTGTTTGAATGATTTCGTTTCAGAGTTTAAACGTCCGGCGATCATCCATTTACACGAGCTTCAATGAGGTGCGGTAGGCAATGGAAAAAGCGGTAAAGCGATAACTGCAGAGGATTCGTTGAAATACTTCCATGTTTGCATGATCGCTTTGTAATCAATCGAAATCTGTGTAAACTTTGCATGTTTTCTCTCTTGTATGTTTTTCATTTTCGCGAACAATGTTTTTGAACATATAGATAAGAAGAAACAATTTTATTGATATTTTACTGTTATGTACTTAAACAATAATTTTATTTTAAAACGTGTAAAATATTAAATACATTGGAACAATTCGGATTCGGAGTAATAAACGACTTTGAGTAGATTTGAGATCAGAGGTGATAATTGGACAACGGAAGGTCCATAATACCAGCACTTTGCCAATTAATGTTCATTATTGGCAAGTGACTGTAGTTTTTGTCACGCTTGATATACGATAAAAATGATCATATTATTTAAAATTTGGTGTGCACATAATTATTGCGAAACGTTATTTGACCGAAGCGCCATTTTGCCAAATGGTCACATTACCTAACATCAATTCATCACAGTATCAGAACTTTATATTGCGTCATTATGTCCACTCGACAAATTACCAAACGTCATTTTGTCAGATTATTATTTAGCCTAACGATGTTTCACCGAAGGTCGCATCGTAGTCTAATTATTAAGCTCTTGGAGGCAAAAATTGAGAAACCGTTAATAATCTGTCATAACGAAAAAAATTATAGACATTCAAGATATGTTTCCGTCTTGTATGTAAATTGTATTCAAATTCTTTATTGATTCCTTTATTTAAAGAGACTAACTGCTATTTTTTGGTTAAATGACTCTATGACTGCACTACTTAAAGGGCTTTCAATAATTTAGTTCTACATGGTGCCTCTGTTTGGTGTTATTGTTTTCGGTCAATTGATTTTTTATAGTCAAGACGTTCAGCTGACTGCCCATTCGGCTAAATACATTTTTGGCAGAATGGCGTTCAGTTAAATAATGGTTAAATCTGCAATAATATTTATTAGCGACACGACTAATGGCTCATATAATTTTTCAGTACAATATGACCGCAAAAACAATCTATATATGAAGCACCAAAAGCAAACTCCCCTAATTGAGACCATTACTCATTTGCACGTGAAATCATGGTTATGGCAAGTTTTGTTAGTGATAGATACTGTAGTACTTCACAATACAGAATATATAATAATACCTAGTAAAGTATAGTATCGGTGCACGTGCCGGGAGAAGCAGCTTCAGCATCAGCCGCTCGTTGTAGGCACCGCGATTCCACACCGGGTTGCCATGGATATAAGCCAGACGAGCTGTCTCTAATGGAGACGAATCTCTTCAGCAGCGATGAGATATATAGTATAGAAGATACAGCGTGCAAAATCAACGCTTCACCCGTTGCGGCGCACGTGCGTCCCGGAAAAGCGACTCGACTCGGTCTTCCAGAAGGATTTTCCCAGGTATTCTATAAATATGTATGGAATATCCATATGAACCGCATCTCGACTTAAAACGGAGTGCACCAGACGAACAAGATGATGACAAGGGGATGATATGTATTTCTGACGTATCTCAACAAGTCATACGCATACTGGATCATCTCAACCATAAATATATCATGTACTGTATGAGTGCAGATGAATGCAGCTACAGCTGCAGCACCACTTACTCTACTTATTGATTGACTGACTGACTGACTTCCTCCCACAACGCGTTTTTACATTAAGCGTATACGCACATGGTCAGACAGCTGCAATCGTGCCAAAGCTGTTGTAACTCGTCTGAGCCACTTTTTTTTCCAGCTGACGGCCAAAGTCAACGTAGACAAATGTTTTTTTTTTTTTGTGCATCTGGGTATGACTAACGGGTCGATGAAACATTCGGGTGCCTGAAAATTATATTAGTAATAGAGATGGGCAAATTCTGTCTAGAATGCAGTTGAAACATTTTTTTTCATCTCTCTCTCTGTTTGTAACTTCGATGAGCAAGTTCACATAATACTATAGTGAGGAATGATGTATAATATGCACCAAGCAGTGAGGCCAGCCAAATCAAATGGTTATACAAATCGATTGGTAACACCCTCTCATCGAGATGGGGGTGGTTTTCGTGTCGACAGCCCTGACCACTACTGCCGCCACCATCACACCACTTCCCACATTGGCATCAAAAGCAGTAGCTGATCCACTACCATCACGAGCTCTACGACCCACAAGGCCTATCGACAGAAACGACCACCATATCGGCACCCTTCACCCCCAGCGTAGAAACGCTCACCGGGACTGGCTATTTACCAACGTAATAGGGCGTAACAGAACAGTCATCAGCTGATTGACAGGAGGACTGAGGGTTAGCGAGGGGTAACACCGAGTATAAAAGCATCGTTTTATAGTACATGAACGAACTTTCCGATCAGCAAGCCGCGAAGCTCGAACCATTGCGTGACCGAACGGACAGCCGAACGAACGAGTGAGTTAGCCCGTCCGTATGTCTATCATCAACGCGTACACACAATGTCGAAACTCTCGATGCGCTTATGCAAAAATGAGGAGAACCAAAAGTTCTCTCTGCTCGATATGGTAACGTCAATCAAATATTGTTTTCTCTTTAGTTCAAGCGGAATCTAGCACGTTTTAAAAGCATATCCATTAAAAACAAAACGTTCCTGTTTGAGCTTTAAAACAGCATGCGCTTTGTTGATTTTAAACATGTCTGATATGTCTCGACCTATGTACAGGATTATGCAGAAAATGCTTTCACTTTTGTAGTTTAAAAAATCATGATAGGCCTAGTATCTATTAGCGCAAGTCGGGCGCTGATAAGGCATTGTTAAACGCCGTATCTGTCTTGACAGGGTCTTCTCATATGGAGAACAAAAATTAGGTAATGCAACCACTTGTTTGTGGCGAAATCATAAACAAAGAGGTTGCGCTGCTAACTTTTTTTTCTGTGCAGTTGTGCTTAATTCGCGTATTCGCGTCCACGGACTATTTTTAAGGCTATATTTAACTAGCGCGCCATAATGTTTCGGGCAAGTAGCGCCATCGCATAGACCTCGTAGAGATACCGCGAATTTCTTCGCCCGACAACGACATACGTTTAACATAGATGTTTATAAACATTCATACAGACACTGATACAAATACCCCCTGATTTATAACTTAGATCTCCGGAAATGGCAGATATTACCCACTTAGAACGGAGAAAACCTTGGTCTAAAATTTGTACCACTGGACCTCCAATTAGGTTCTACAGAGTGAGATGAGGTTCTTAGACCCGTGTATGAACCTTTATACTGAGAGAAAAGCATATCGTTGATTTAACGATTTCACTTGATAAAACGAATATAGGAAAACTTGCAATGTTTTGTGATCGAAGCAATGATAATATGGTTTAATAAACGATACTTGTAAGGTTATTGGAAACAAAAGTTGAAATCGTATATGCAACGAAACGGCATATTTGAAACGATCAGAATAATTTTTGAAACTATTATCATTTTGATGATTGCTACTATAATTATATTTGCTATAACCATAAAATAGAGACGTTCCTCCTGGGAATTATATTAATGGTTCATCCAACTATTTTCTTATATTTGCTATAACCATAAAATATAGACGTTCCTCCCGAGAATTATAGTTTATAGCTAGATTATCGTTGGTCTAACTATATTTTTATTTAAATTACCCAATTTTTCTCTTAGTGTAAAAGTGGCAAGTTTTGCCCATTTTGATGCAATGAAGGGTGTTTGAATTTCAACTCGGGCCTGAAATCCTGCACAGACTGTTACTAATGGAATTTACGAAACATCACAGACATTCACAAATGGGATTTATGAAATGGTCGTGATTTATAGGTCTTATGGAATGTCTGCGTAACTTTGTTATGGGACTTAACAAATATCTGCAATTATTGGAGTAATGCAATGGCTGCAACACTTATCTATGAAACTAAGGAAATATTAATGTAATGTGATATCTATGAGTATTTTTATGAGTAACAAATAATTAATAAGAGTCTGATAATATAGTTTACAAAATATGTTATTTTTATTGTCGTTTTTTTATTGTTTTAACAATAAATTTAGTATAAATCTTACGTAACTCCATAACGTTTTTGCAAATTCCTTTCCATCCATCTACATAAATATCTTACATCATGGAGGTTAATGGATTAAATCGGAATATTTACCGTTGCCACTCAGAAACAAGTGGAAAAACCGTTGTGAAACACGGAGTATATGCAGACGGTATTATAATTCGTTGCTGATATGCTTCGGGTCTGCGCCAGTATCATCCGGATAAAACAGTGAAATTGTGCAAGCACAATGGGGTTGCCGGTATCGTTATATATTCAGTTATGCAAACGAGAATATCATGCACAATGACTCGTAGTGGACGGTTCGTCGAATTGCTCGAATTAATGGGAAAATCTAGTTTAGTCATCAGTCAGCATGTAGAATTCTCGTTAAATAAAACCCGACCATATAATACAATATCGGCGCGGGAAAACGAGAAATGCTTTTTCGTACCGTACAGCGTTATTATGATGATCATAGGGCATTATCGCACATATTTTTGTATAATAAAGCGGGAGCTGTAAATCAGCGAAGCGGTTTCAAGCCTTATGCAATCTGCCGTTCAATCCTATAAATTTACTGTATCATTATGCAATCATGATGGCGATGACGAGATGGGACGTAAATTGCGTTAAAGATATTATTCGTTCATGCAAAATAAATTACTAGGGATGACAATGATTCGATGATTACGATCCATAATCTACTATTACAGGATTCTGTTGATATCATTGATGGGTGCCAGTGAAGCCAATTATCGGTAAATTGTACATTATTTATGTAAATTCATAATTCAAATAATAGAAGGACATTACGATTTAGAAAAAAATTCGGATAAAACATACGCACCCATAAATAATCAATTAAATAAGTACTCTAGTTTGTAGCAATTATTTTGAGTCTCTTTAAAATACTATTCGTAAATTATTTTACTCTTTTAGTACATCTTTTTAGGAGATGCATTATTTTTCATAAATAACTAAAAATTCTCGATTTTTTTGGTGATTTTTCTGTCGGTCCCGCACATAAATCTTTAGGCTAAAAGCAAACAAAATAATGTCCGATTGAATGAACAAATAAAAGTACAAAAATAATTTTCATTTTATTCTTATACAAATAGACTCTGCAGTAGTAACAAAATTTCGATGTATTTAATGAAAAGTTCCATAACCGAAATTTTTTTGTTTAAATATACACTTTTCGTCTACGACTTACGAATTTCAAGTTATATACATTAAAAGAAAATATTTATACTTGTAAAAGAATCCATTAAAAAATCCAAAATATATTCACAAAGAGTACATTTAAAGACTACTAAAATGTGGCCATCTGTGAGCAATATCTGAGAGTACTAGAAAAAGTGGCTAAACTGACGAAGTATGCCCCCTACATGTAGAATCAATACTATAAAAAAAATAATAATAATTCTTGCTGCTGCAAATTTTTCCGTTGTACGTATATCAGGCTATGTCACTTTCCGTTTTTTCAATAAAAGAGTGAAGTATACAAAGCGAGAATTTGACGTAGCTGGGCTGAAATTCGGTGGCTGGCCACCCTTGACGGTCACTCGACCGAATAGCAGTAAATTTTACGATTGCTATATAGTATAGAATTCCATGGAAATAACATCTGAATGTGAGTTCGAATACTGCAAAAATATACAGAAGAGTGAGTCATTCGTTACGCATTGCACTCGTCACGATAGCTCGAAAATCCCAGGGGCAAAATCGCGTGAGCCATTAGGGAAACACGATCGGTCGGCGCGTGTACGTGTAATATGGTCGATGAAAAAAATAACTAAAAAAAAATAACACAGCAATACATACGAAAAGAAATGAACGAGAGAAACAAACACGAAACGGATTGATGGGAAGGCGCTGGAGTACCGGATAAAAACGTTACTGCCCCTTTCCGGTAGTTGAAACGTGTGTGTTTCGGTTTCCGCGGTACAGACGCATCGGCAGAACATAGCGTGTTATATAGTGACGCATGAGGATCTCCCCGTCGATATGTTCGAACGTTCGACAGGAACGCCGACGACGTCCTCGTTACTCGTAGCCATTAGTCAGTCGTTAAACCTCTTGGATAGTTTAACGATTGCGCGCATCCCCATTGCTGTCACTTCCCAACCGGAATCGGCCGATGACCTCTTAGTTGGGCGCCGCCACGCCCACGATTCATCACTCAATCTATCATCAATAAAACGTAACGTGGGTAGGTATTGTGGCTCAACAGAAAAAAAATCTGAAAGGGGCCGAAAGAGTCGTCTAGTTACCCGCAGTTTCGGGTCGTGATTATTGCTGTGGATTCCCTACGGAAATTCCTATAGATAACCTGATCAGCGCCCTTAGGTCACTGATCGGGTTCGTAATCTTGACCGCTATATAAATGCGATTCTAAGCTACACCGAGAGAAAAATATAGTTAAGGCATCCAAAATAGTTTGGTAAAAAAATCCAGACAACGTAGTAAATGAGATCAATCTTGGAAGTGTGGAAATGTTTACTTATACCGTGAATAGAAACGCGATGCACGCAGAGCGGCACTCGCAAAACGTCTGGGCATTTTCGGGCAACTTTGAGGTTATGACGGCAAACGTTAAACGATCGACGCTACACGGGAGCTGTATATCTTTCGTAAATCTCATGTCGTACTAAACTACAGACATTTTGCAGGCTGTCAATAGATTTTGCATTATTTTTCGTAACGTGAATTGCCTTAACCTGTATACGTATGAAGATTATTCCGAACATTTGTGGGCGCAAAATATAGAGAGTGTAATAAACCGAATATTTCGAATTTCACAAAATATGAATTAAACTGAGATTGTGTAACATTAATTAATATGAAGTGAATCTTTATACTGTTGTTGTGTTGATGTTAATAGTAATCTGGGCAATTATAGAAACACAGTGACGTAGGTACATAATAAATACACAATACAAAACAATTAACCCAGAAACCGGCATATTAAAAATAATCATGATGCGGAAAAATAATTAAAAAATATATATATATAAATCATACAAAACGAATAAAAACAAGGCTAATTTTCTTTTATTTCGATGATATTAATAAAATAATATTACTACAAGGTGAATATAAAGTTCTATATATGTCCTTTTCTTTGTTTTAGTTTTTCTTGTTCTTATTTAAAATTATCATCTTTTGTATTTCACAAAATCTTTAAATTAATAATACATTCATACATACACTCATACAACATAAACGGTCAGAATTTTCTCCGGATTTACAGAAACGTCAGTAATTAATCGTCTTTTAAATTACCAACTTTTCAATATAAATTGCAAATATCTATATTATTATGCAGTATACAATATTTTACTCATCTAGTGTACGGAATTCCCATTTTGATGATAATATTTCTCCAGGCCTGGATATGGGATTTTCCTTTCCAGATGAGACGTTGTTTAATATGTCTTGATATATATATATATATAATATGGTCAGTGTGAACACCACGACGGCCGGACGATCAGTGATCAATACTATCGATTTCCGTGGGTCCTTCTACCTGGATAGATGTTCAATATTGGCGAGTCATTATCGCCTCGTTCAACGCAGTATTCGCATAGCGGGAAATACAAAGTCAAAAATTCTCTACAAGAGGTATGAGATGCGTTGTATAGCGTTGTACAGCAGCGTAAATAGTACAGCAGGTGACGCCTAGTAAATCTTTGTGTGTCTGGAATGCCATTTTTCCACTTTGGATCCCGATTACTATACGAATCTGGGAATGAGTACTATATATTTCTCTCGGTGTACGATCAATTTTGGTTAGAAATTTTTATATGTTTTTTTTTAGTATCGGTTTCTTCCGTACGCCTTCTTCAGGTTTTTCCGTTTTTCCTCTCCCCTTTACCCCATTCCTTCATAATGATCCCTCTAGAGTGTTGTCCGCAGCCACTCATCCTAATGCACTACTGTATCGCACTTGCACGAGGGCACAGGGAAACTGCAGAAAACCTGGCCGATACAGTCGGATTTATTTTTACTGAGTTTCTACTGTATGAAAATACATTAGAAACTCAGAAAACTGCCTCCCGCTCAGCAGTTAGCGCGCAAACCAGTGCAAGGCTAAGCGGTCACCCATCCAAGTTATGACCGCAAATAATGCTGCTTAACTCTGGGGACCGCCGAAGCCACACACCGACCGCGCGTGCACACGGAAAAAAAGACTTGGTTGGAACAACCAAGTGCCTTGGTTATATATGCGCCAGACAATTAATTGGTTAGACCAACCAAGTTATTTGGTAGGCTACCAATTTCTTTGTTGGTCTAACCAAGTCACTTGGTTAGCTTACCAAGTGACTTGGTTAGTCCAATCAAGAAGACGAGAATATTTTTTATATGCCTTGAGATATATTTCGTGGATATATAAAATAAATAGTGATAACTACTAAGCATGTATGTAGTTGCATATTGCTTGTATATTTACTCATGGGTTTTTCATTTGCACAGTAACTGCCAACCTCTACATCGTCTAACTACACTGTAAAAAAAATCTACTTGAAATTTAGTGTACCATTACTAGAAGTTTTTATTCATCAACTAGTATATTAAATTTAGTGTATAAGTGTAATGTAAAATTAATGTATGGACAGCACATTCAATAATTTACTTTAATTTTACAGTAAAAGTACTTGAATTTTAATCATTTGCTTTAATTTTTCTGGAAAAGTACATGAATTTTATACCACAATTGTATATTAAATTTCGATGACGAGTTAATGAATAAAAACTTCCAATCTTTTTTAACAGTGCAGTCAAGGTAACAATGAAAATTCAATAAAAATATTAAAATAGGGTTTGGGTCTATTCATAATTAATAATTCTCACCCAACAATATGCACCCGACATCAATGTGAATTAGAAATATAATAAGCCTGATTAATATTTCGCTCGCATTGTCAAACAAGCGTGTAAAGTCAAACCTTGGACAGTCCATCCTCATTTTCCGCACTTCACATATCCTCTTCTACGGAATGTTCATAATTTTTTTGCTTCCCTATGAACGAAGCTTTGTGAACGATGAAATATGAGGAAGCAATATACAAAGCCCACCTGCACACCTGTTTAAAATAATAACTTTTATAACTTGTGAATCCCGTTGACGATCATAATAAAGTCATTTCGCAAAAACCTTTTTCGTAATGAGATTCGTGCAGAAAATTTGTATTCGTTAGTAGCTTATCCATTACACCGTTTGCCGAGTTTCTATCGCTTCATATTTGAACTTTTTAAACTTTGATAAAATTTCAGTAATATCATAAGTTTTTATTCAATTCACTACGATGATTAGATAGAAAGGGCTTCACTGCCGTGACAAATTACCGCTTGGTATGTTTGACCGTTCTCAAGTTATAAGGGTTGAATTAAACGGTCATCTTGAAAAAATAAAATAAATCCACCGAGAAAAAAATTTTCCTTGATTCAAAGAAATTTAATAAAAATCCCAACCTATGAAACGTTTCTTTGAAATCAATGAAGTAATATACGTAAGCTAATATTATATTTTTTTGAATGATCAGAAATTCACTGAAATGTAGTGACATTGAATTAATGAAAATTTTCCTTGAACCAAACCGTGTAGAAAAATAGTTGGGGTTCTGACATGGCCCTTTCTAGTTTGCCCCAGTTCTATTAGGGGCCCTACTAGACTAGTCATGCTTGAAGTACGGGGCCTTTAGAGGCTCAATATGAGCGACCCTAGTGAGGGTTCCACATTTAAGCCTGATTAGGCCCCGAAGTTTGTCGTGGTTGCCTCTGTTGAGCCTAGTAGGATTCTAGAGTAGATTCCCTATTGTGGATGCCACGTTTATACCTAAAAAGGCCCCTTCTTTAATCGCGGCTGTCCGAACTAATTTCTGCACGGGAAGGAACCGTTTTTCATGGATTTAAAAAAAATCGTCTTCGAGGCACTAAAAGAAAAACTAAATGACATATGTCTCTAAACGAATGAAAGCACGGCAGAGGTTGCTTAAAAAAAAGTTTTTCCATGCTGTAGTAGATACAAAAATTTTTGTCGACTTTTTGCGACCAATCAGTCAACTCGATTGGCGCGATCGTGTTAATCATTGGCGGACCGGATGCCGTCAATGAACCTGTTTCTATGAATTAATGAAACTCTTTCGTTGAAATTCAAAATCACTAGGGGTGTGCGGGTTCTCGAAAATTCGGGTTCGGGTCGGGTTCGAGTTTTCTCGATCGGGTTCGGGTCGGGTTCGAGGAACCCGAAAATGTCGAGAAAACCCGATAATATTGAGAAAACCCGGAAACCTCAAGAAAACTCGAAGATGTCGAGAAAACCCGAAAACCTCAAGAAAACTCGAAAATATCGAGAAAACCCGAAAACCTCAAGAAAACTCGAAAATATGATTTGATATTATCTAAATCATAAATATGCATTCAGTAAAATACATCAAGAAAAGAATATAATGTAATATCGCGTTGAATATATTTTTATTCACTATATTTGTTGTTGTAATTTTGGCATTACACAGTCCTGTTGTTTTCACTCTGTACATTTTTTTTATTACATATCTTTTTAGATGTATCTCTTTACTTCTTTAGATTTACTTCTTCTGTTAACGAAACCGCAGATAATTAAAGTGGGTCCTATAGCACAATCATCATCGAACAATCGCAACTCGAAAAATTGTCTTCAGAAATATCTAGAACTGCGATTGTGAATGTCTTTTTTAAGGTAGGAAAACATTGAATATAAGCGATTTTGTTGTTGAGATATTCGAGTTTTCTCGACATTCTCGTGTTTTTTTCGAGATTCTTGGGTTTACTCGAGATTTACGGGTTTTCTCGATATTTTCGAGTTTTCTTGAGTTTCGGGTCTTCTCGAGATTTACGGGTTTTCTCGATATTTTCGAGTTTTCTCGAGGTTTTCGGGTTGCTTGAACTCGACTCGTACCCGATCGAGAAAACTTGAACCCGACTCGAGCATCGAGAACCCGAAATTTTCGAGAACCCGCACACCCCTAAAAATCACCACTACATTGAAAGCAAATAAACATTTCCTTAAAGTCAATGAAACCCTTTATTTGAAATTCAAATGCACCATTTCATTGAAAGCAAAGAAACATTTCCTTAAAGTCAATGAAAAGCATTTTCTAGGTGTATCCCGGCACAAAAATTTCGAATTTATTTCCAGGAAGAAAAGTTAGAAATTTTCATCTTATGCGTTAGAAGAAACGTGTCTCCAGCATCCCTTATATACATCTACGTTCACCCCAGACGCGTATACCAGATAATATTCATATAGCAAATGGCCATCTCTTCCAGTATAGTTACTCACTTCGAAGGGTGGATCCGGTGGTCCGATGGTGGTGCTCCGTCACCATTATTCCGGCGTATTAGGCAAGAATTTAATAACGTGCCAATATGTTTCCCCGGGAGGGACGACATCAGCGTGGAAACGCAACGTACAGAAGAGAGTCGCGAAAGCGGGTGAGGCAACGACAGCCTCGCACCACAAAACCAGCGAAGCATACATAGAGTCTACCGCGTAATAAATCAGCGTGATGTTCCGAGAAACCAGTGGCTGCTGTGGTCATGGCGAAAAACGCTCGCGGATACGCCGTGGGCGTAACTGGATACGCGATAGCTAGCTTCGCTGCTTTACGTATACCTGACCAACTATATGCACGTTGCTCTCGTGGGCGGAAGGTCAGCGTAATGGTAGTTATAATTAAAATTAATTATCCTTTCCTCGGGCGATCCCTGTACTCCACGCCCCTATCGGGCTCACGCTCCCTGCCGTGTTACAGGCAAGTTCCCCAACCACGACTGCTTCGAACATCAACAGGAACAATATCATGTTGCAATTATAGTCACCAAACAGGCAGTATAAAAAATAACAGCAGTTAACAGAACGGACTGTGCGACCGAATGAATCAGTGCAATGACATAATGCATCATTTTTCCTTTTTCTTTTTTGCACTTTGTGTATTTTACTACAGGGAGAGAAGGATGTGATACAATTTTCCATATAGCTAATAGAAACTGATTATAAATTTCTAGTACATGGAGACTACAGCGACATTCTGACAAATATTCATATGGAGCTGAACAAATTTTATTATACGGAAAAATGGATATGGAAAGAATTATCATATAGATAGAATTTTCACAAATTTGCGTAATTTCAATCACAAATTGCGATCAATAATTTTATCCAGAAGATCAATATTTTTTAATGGAAAATTTAGTAATTAGGGGCGGTCTTATTAATTATTGGTTAGTTGGGCAGCCAATTTATCGGTTAAAAATGCGCCGGATGATTAATTAATTGGATCATGTAAGTTATTGTTTACGACAGTCAAAAGTATGGTCGGTCTAACCAGTTAATTGGTTGGCGCACATTTGTGAAAGAAAACAATGAATGTGAATCACAAAAATGATACTATAAAAGATAACACAGTACATGATACTGATGAATATATAAAATACCGTTTTTTTATGCTGATATTTTTCTTAATGTGCATTCCGGCAAAAATGTCCATATTAAAAAAGTACATTTTGATTGGTAATGAATATGTGATACATCATTAAACAAAAGCTGTTGGTGATAAGAGTCCCAATTCTTCTGACACATTAATGTTTTTTTTTTAAATTTCCATAGTATCATTTTTCATTTCTCTGCTTTTGCCTATCCCGTTCTTGGTTTCCCGATTTGACTCGTTATTACGTTTGAAAAGTACGCTGAACTTTGGCGAATATTTAGATCTCTTGGCGAGGCATAACTGATATTAAACGGAAACTGGAGACGACGAGGAGGCGCGGAGTACGGAAATGCGAGCTACGGGCTCTTATCCGGAAGATCCTCGAGACTTCCAACAGACAACGAAGCCGGGAAAGCGGAGCAGCGGATCACTGCCGGGAGAGCCTACAGCTATGGGATATTGGGGCTTGAGAACAGGGTCACCAGGATACTGCTGCAACTGCTGTTTCTGCTATTCTTGGCGCAGGAATGAGAGTAGCGAACGGCTGACAATGAGAGGTTCCTGCGGAAAGTCTTGTTGGAGAATTCGAAACTTATTCGGTGTTGAGCTTTCGCATAACTGTTACGATACTTCTGCTGCTGCTTGTACTGGTGGATGCGAGTTTCCTGTGAGAGGAGTTTTTCGCTGAATGGTGACCCCCTTCAATGAGATTCTGCTTAACCCTGTGCAGTTTTCATATTATGCACTGGTTGATTCGAAAAAAAAACTATCTATCGCCGTATTGCATGTCAACTAGGAGTGATGTTTTGTTGAAAAATAAGACAATTCTTCGATTTTGGTCAGCTATAACAACTGTTTACGCTATTTTTGGTTCCTCATAGAGTAAACTTTGTTTTCATTAACAATTAGTTTTGGCTTCGGAATTTTTATGTCTAGGCAGTTAAAATAGTAACAGAAGTCGAGAAAAGTAATTTTCAGTAGTAATACCCCAAGAGCTTCAAAATTATCGGGTATTTCCCGATAACTTCGTTGCATACAAACAAGAGTGTCAAGTTTTGCAGGTTAAAAAATTCCGAGCGCTTGCACGAGGGAATTTTCTGCAAAACCTGACACGATTGTTTGTATGCAGGGAAGTTTGAGGGAAATATACGATTAATTTTGAAGCTCGAGGGGTATTTGGCGGATTATTTTTTCCATCGGAATTTCGGCTCATTCTTCAGATCACGTTTCAGTTCTCGTTAGAAGTTTGACAGATGTGAAGAATTCTCAGGTTAAAAGTGGTTCAGAAATTGTTTTTATTGCTTAGCAACTTGTTAGGAAATATCCGAAAAATATCCGAAATAAAATCGCCTAGGTGCCCCACATGAGGCCAAATGCGTCGTTTCTATTGGCCGAAATTCCGATGGGAAAGATAATCAAAAATATATCTGCATCCTTGCATGGGTGTTAGATTTTTTTCATTATTAATACTCTAGCTCCTGCAGTCTTAGAGATCTCGAATTTTGTGCACATAGATTATTGTCAATCACGGCTTGGAGTTAAAATCCTTCTCTTCTGAAAAGTTGGTGGCTCGAGATATCTCGATAATCTCGCAGTCATTATCATCGTTTTATTCGTGGGAACAAATTCATGAATTGAATTTTTTTGTTTATGTCAAATGTCAAAACTTATATAAAGAGACTCGGGCGTTGAGGCGATATACGAAAATAATCGCGACTTATTGAACTGCCATTTTGTACCTAAGTTTAATTTCGTAATTAAGGTTATTTTCTCTCAAGTTTATTCCCGTTGTACAATGGGATTTAAAAGTTATTTCATTTGTTATTTAAATTAAGAATGCAAAGTTCCAACCTACAAGTTACTCCCTGGTTAATTTTAACCTTTCACAAACGTTCCTTCGTGAGAAAGCCATAATTGTTTAACATACTTTCTCATATAAGTGGTTTTTTGTCAATGGTTAAGATTAATGAGGGAGCAATATGCAAAGTTCGTCTTCGCACCATTTTAATTCTGCAATGTGGATGCACGAATATGAAATTTTTCAATATTTTTATGATGTCAGAAAGTCATAAAAGATGGTAGTTAACAAGTATACCTATAAGGCCATTCCCGAAATGAATCTTTGGGTAAACAGAACAGTTAAAAAAGCGTGTAAAAGAGTAAAATTTCCACCGTCACTTTTACTCTACATAAATCGTAGTAATACCATGAGCGCCTTTATAACGACCCCGAAAAATTATTATATTGCTCGTCATGGATAATTATTTCCTCAAGTACCATTAAATCGGGAAGCAAGAGAGTTCGAAGAGAGTGGAACGCATTAAATTTAATTCTTCAAGGGACTTTGAGAAGTCGTCGTCAACGGCGTCGTTATTGAACGATTGGCATTGAGCGGAAAGGGCGAGTACGCGAGAGGCAAGCTCTCATCTCAAGAGGTACAAGTACAAGAGAATTACAATAATGGCGGAGTATATAGCCGTCCATTTACGAAGTTATTACACATATATATTCGTAACGTTTTTCTCTCCGTTACACTCGTTTGCCGTCTGCCGAGACAGACTGCGTACACATTCAGTAACTTGAACCGAAGGCATTCAAATATGAATCCCACTCACTGAGTATTATAATTTCCATTCATTCTGCAAAGAAGCTCGTTCGTCCGAGAGAATTCCTTCGGGGATTGATCCTCGCTATTGTGTGTCATGCGATAAATTCTAAGATATTTAATAACATTGAGAGGATGAGAGAGCGAATTGTTAAGTACCTACCTTACAACGACTTTGTCTTTCGTACGAACACCATTTTAAGTTACAGTCAAATAATACGCAGATGTCGAAAATAAATGCAAAATTACAAACCTTTTAGATACAGAATTTCTATACTAGATATTTTTGGATTGAAGGGAAAAATTAGAACATTTAAAAAAAACATTCAATGTAATGAAAAAGTAGAGGATACATAATTTTTGCGTGATTTAATAGGCTATTAGGGGCAGCGGTGTTACTTTAAAATAATATATATCTAGCGTATTTACTATTACGCAAATACCTGGTTTAAAAAAATAGTCGATTTGTAAAATCAATCGCTTTTGTGCAAAAGCTTCTGAGGAAAATATTCGACTGACGACCCATATTATTATTTGATAAAATAAGTAATTATCAATGAAACAAATAATTTTTGATTATTTTACCTTTCGAATAACCAAAAAAATCATTCTCTGTAAAATATTATCTCAAAGCAATTTTCTTTGATATTGATTTACCTCGAAGAAATTTACTTTTCCACCTATGCATACAGCTTTCTGATGCATGAAACTGCAAGTTTGCAGAGAATTGAATTTCTTTGCATTCCAGGGTGGTTTATTCGACGAGAGGCTGGCTCATGCAGACCCCATGGTCTGCAGCCAGCGCATTGGATAGTGGGAGCAAATGTAAATGCTTGGATAGTGGAATATCCTCTGCGCTATACGCAAAACGATTTAGTGGCGATTGGTATGCGAGACTAGAACGACGAGAAAGAAAAAAAAGGGCGAGAGGGAGAGAAAGCGCAGAGTGTAGAATAAGAAAAACGAAGAAAAGTGGCCCGGGGGAGCAGGTTGCACTATACGTAGACTGCGGCTCTTGGCTGCGAGCTCGACTTTTGCCTTCGTGCTAAAGGTTTGTCGGAGGGGATGAAAGGGGTTGAAGGAAAGCGGAGGTGATGCGGAGCTTGCACACACACACACACACACACACACACACAAGGGTGCAGGCCAGCAGGTTTTGTTATTCCATGTTTGCGACGCAGTAACCTACCCCTGGCGAGACTGCACGTTCCTCCCTCCCCCTCCTTCCCCGCATCGTATCTCACCCTAACCGCCTGTTCTGCCGGCGCTCCATCCCATCATCCCTCCTCAAGTTTCCACAACGTGCGCCTCCCTGTGCTTGCCTTTCTGCCTTACCGCGCGCTCACCCGAAGCTCTCGTACTTCATAGCCAACTAACCTACTGGCAAGCAGCCTTCGCGAAACCCCAAGCCCCTACTTCTTGCCAGGAGTTGGTACGATACAGGATTCTACGAGACGATGTAACTTATACGTCAAGTAAATAGGAAACGGGTAGTTGCACCAAGAATGCGCAAATAGTTTAAAGATTCAGTAGATACTACGATGTTTTTATTTGCCTTCACGTTTTATACCTGTTCCTTGGATAGGATGTCTACCTAATTTTTTAAGTATCTCACAGTTGAATATATGAGGCATTCCATATGAAGCGGGCCACCCTGACTTTCAATGTTCGTAAAGTGGGTTCATAATTTTTTTCCAGAGTATTTAGAATTCCCCGAACACATACGAATTATTTCAGATTTTTGATCCGCATAGTTTCTCCACAATAAAATACGCTTTTTTAATTTTTTCCGTTCGCTGCCGATTTAAAACCATCTATGACACAGCAAAATTGTTCAGGAATAAAATGTAGGACTTCACGTATACTTTTTCATAAAAATGTCTCCAAATTAACTTAAATACATTTTCAATCACTTTTTGGCAATACAAAGTTATACCATTTTTTTCGTTCGGAGGGATCATTTTGATTTTGCTCGAAATTTGACAAAATTTCCGTTACTATGTCCACTAACTACACCAAAATTTGCGCGATGATCAATTCATACCTTCGTAATGTGAACATGTGAATTGTGTATGATTCACCAAATAACCGAGCCGTACATTGTGAAGATATTAATTTGCCATCATGTTGATTTTTTCATCGTTTTTTAACATTATGACGGAAATTCTGTGAAATTTTGAGTAAAATAAAAATGGTCCCTCTCAACGAAAAAATGATATGGCATTATTTTCCCAACAAATACCTGAAAATGTATCTCTGTTAATTTGGAAACATTTTTATCAAAAAGTATACGCGAAACCCTATATTTTATTCCGGAACAATTTTGTTGTGGCAGAGATAGTTTTAAATCGACAGCGACAGGAAAAAAAAATAAAAATAAAAAAGCGTATTTTATTGTGGAAAAACTATGGGGATCAAAAATCTGAAATAACTCGTATGTATTCGGGGAACTCTAAATACTCTGGAAAAAAATTGTGAACCCACTCTACGCACATTGAAAATCAGGGTGGCCCGCTTCATTTGGAATGCCTCATATGTAATCGGAAATAATGTAGCGCTGCTTCTGACAATAATTAGACTCTCAGTTGGCTCATCGAACTTGGAGGTAATGAAATGAGCCCAAACGAGATACTTTTTATCATAAAGACACGCTTTGAAATTTATCAACCATGTCCTTTTTCGGTTAAAAAAAAATATTTTTGATATGTTTGGTGGTTCAAATAGGCAACAATCGTTCGGTTTCTATTAGTAAAATCATTTTATGTGAATGTAAAAATCATAAGAATAGCAAACTAATGGATGAGCCTATTATCGGATATTCCCGCGTAGAAAAAAAGAATCTGGCCGAGATTCTTAAGAAGATTCTCGCCGAGATTCTCGCTGAGATTCTCAGCGAGATTCTTAAGAATCTCAGCGAGAGTTTCGGCGAGAATCACGGTTGCGCACCGAACCGAGATTCTTTTTAAATCTATCTGAGAATCTCGCTGCGATTCTAGAGAATCTCGGCCAGTTCCTTACCGAGATTCTTTAGTGGGTAGCTGAAAATAAAAAGGATCTCCATCAGAATCTCGCCCAGCTTTTTACCGAGATTCTTTAGGGGTTCGCCGAAAATAAAAAGAATCTCTATCAGAATCTCGCCGAAATTCTCTAGAATCTCAGCGAGATACTGATAGAGATTCTTCAATGGGTAGCTGGAAATAAAAAGAATCTCTATCAGAATCTCGGCCAGCTTCTTAGCGAGATTCTTCTCATTTGCATTTTCATTGAAAATGAAAAGGATCTATATAAAAGAAGATCTTTACGAATATTTTAATATTGCTAACACTAATTTGTTAGTACATCAACGAAGGTTAGACCCCTCGTGTGTAGTCGAACTCAGAAAAGCTTTCCAGTCTTATATATACGCTGGCGCTTCAAGTCACTTGCGAGAAACGCTTCGATCCTTCGCCATCTAGCGGAGTATTGTCCACCAGTGTTTCGTATAATGTCACTAGGTGGCGAACGGGCGGAGCGTTTCTCGCAAGTGGTTTGAGGCCTCAGCGTATATATAAGACTGGAAAGCTTTTCTGAGTTCGACTACACACGAGGGATTGAAACTTCGTTGATGTACTAACTAATTAATGTTAGCAGTCCGTCAATATTCGTAAAGATCTTTTTTTATATAGATTCATTTCATTTGCAATGAAAATGAAAAGAATCTCGCTGGGCGAAATTCTCTAGAATCTCAGCGAGATTCTGATAGAGATTCTTTTTATTTCCAGCTACCCACTAAAGAATCTCAGTAAGAAGCTGACAGAAATTCTCTAGAATCTCGGTGGAATTTTGATAGAGATTCTTTTTATTTTCGGCGAGATTCTGATGGAGATTCTTTTTATTTTCAGCTACCCACTAACGAATCTCGCTAAGAAGCTGACCGAGATTCTCAGATAGATTTTTAAAGAATCTCGGTTCGGCGCGCAACCGTGATTCTCGCCGAGATTCTTAAGAATCTCGCTGAGAATCTCAGCGAGAATCTCGGCGAGAATCTTCTTAAGAATCTCGGCCAGATTCATTTTTTCTACGCGGGTTCATATACTATTAAAAATAATTGTACATTTTACATTAGTGTATTATATGTATCGTACTAAAAATACCTTCTTTATGAAAATTAGTTTACTGTATACTAATTTTCATACAATAATTTTGTACCGCAAAAATATATATCTGTTTTTATTTTACATTAATTGATCAATTAATTCAACATATACGAAATTTTCTAGTGCTTTCATAAGGGGCCACCGCGGGCGCTAACGGGTTAAATTAGATACAGCATAGTTTACATGCATTATAGTTATGAATATGGATTGTTATTCAATGAGTTTAGAGAGCAATAATTAATGATTAATTATGTATGCGTTCGTAGTGCCGGAACAACGTCTGCGTTTTCCACCAAAAGCAATAATCCTCCGTCTCTCTTGTCTGTCGTGATACTTCCACCACCTTGTACGGAGCACGGTACACCAATTCTGTAGCGAGAAGCACCTGAAACTCAAGATTCCAGGGAGAAATCGTGGCAAGGGGCGCTCTTTAACCCCTGCCGGCACACGCCGCTTTCCTTTCCAGGCTTTCCTCTCCCGTCCTGACGTACGCCCCGCTATAACACCAAGCTGCCAGACCTCGTGTATATAGTAAGTCACAGTTTGCATATTCAGACGCCGGGAGAAAGAGAGAGGGAGATGCACAGAATGAGGAGAGGGGCAGGGGAGGGGGAGGAGAACAGACTTCGCCTCCCGGGCACGTTCGTATAACCTACGCCTTCCTTTTAATTATTGCGATTAATTAAGCCGTAACAAGTCGTCGGAGAACCCGAAGAAAAGGAATAGGGCGAGGGTGAATTAATTATTGTGGTCGTCGGTGGTGCACAGTTACTTTCACTCATCCGACCTCGAGTTTTTCACTTATTTGACTGGACCACCTTAAATATTTCATAACCATAAAGTAATGTTGGGCACACAAGGAAAAAAGTAATGAGTGTACTTCATGTTCTCATTACTTTTTTTCTATTTGTTTAGTAAATTTTCCAATAACTATAATAATAGTACTTCCAATAACAATAATAATAGGATATACTAATGTATAGAATGTATCCATCATGGCTACACTGTAAAAAAAAATCTACTTGAAATTTAATGTACGAGTACTGGAAGTTTTAATGCATAAACTGATACATAAAATTTAATACACAAGTGTGATGTCAAATTAATATATGGTACATTAATTTTATATCACAATTGAATATTAAATTTAGATTACGAGTTTATGCATAAAAACTTCCAGCCTTTTTTAACAGTGTAACTTCAATTGTAACTATCTTGACTCCGACATAGCCGAAAAAAATTCACTTACATGTACGCCAAGTTTTAAAGAATTCGAAAAAAAAAAAGATTTTATTTTAAAGTTTTTTGAGGGAACTTGTGGATACTTCACTTTACTTGAAGGAGTCTGACGCTTTTCGTAAAGAGGTCTTAGTTCAGATGTTCTATGAATGAATAGCGTCTGAAAACCCGAGATGACAAAAAAAAAGTGTTGTAACAGTCTGTGAATTATTACTTCATCTAACAAACGTTATCCGTGCATTAGCGAGGATAGTTTGTCACAAAAGTTGAAGCACAGAGTAGTTTAAAAAGTATTTTTAGGTCAGCGAGTCCCTTGGGTGAGAAGAAAAGAATTTCCGAGCAACAGCACCAGCAGGTCTTTCGCAAAGAGGCCGTTCGTGCTCTATTTTCAGATCTCTGCAGTTTGTATCACATTCATGCTGTCTCTCTCTTACGCCTGTGAGTTGCAGGGTTTCCAGAACTTGGCGGTTTAAAAACCTATCGCCCGAGGAATTCTCTGGAAATTAACGATTCATTACCAAAGTTTCTGCACGTTGGCACTGTGGATAGTATACGACAACCTACTATGCAGGATGTGTATATGTGTGAAACGTTCTCACGGAAAAGTTGAAGAGAGGCACTTTGGTGCGGCATGCACCGAACCCCGGTGAGTATCCTCAACCATTATCCTGCTCTTTTACTGCGAACGAGATTCCTAAGTGAGCGACAGTAAAAAGAATTGAAAAATAGGGACATCTTTAAAGGAAAAATTAGTAAAGTAACATTGTTATAGGAAAGACCGGGAATAGTTAAATCACTTTTGACTTATGATTAAGAGAAAATAAATAAATGGGCTTGATGATTTACATTACCACACGGAAAAAAAGGCTTGGTTGGAACAACCAAGTGCCTTAGTTATATATGCGCCAGACAATTAATTGGTTAGACCAACCAAGTAATTTGTTAGGCTACTAATTTCTTGGTTGGTCTAACCAAGTCACTTGGTTGGTCTAACCAAATCACTTGGTTGGTCTAACCAAATCACTTGGTTGGTCCAACCAAGTCACTTGGTTGGTCTAACCAAGTCACTTGGTTGGTCTAACCAAGTCACTTGGTTGGCTTACCAAGTGTCACTTGGTTAGCTTACCAAGTGACCAACCAAATAATTTGTTAGGCTACGAATTTCTTGGTTGAACTAACCAAGTCACTTGGTTGAACTAACCAAGTCACTTGGTAAGCTAACCAAGTTAGTTAGACCAACCAAGAAATTGGTAGCCTAACAAATTACTTGGTTGGTCTAACCAATTAATTGTCTGGCACATACATAACCAAGTCACTTGGTTGGTCTAACCAAATCACTTGGTTGGTCTAACCAAGTCACTTGGTTAGCTTACCAAGTGTCACTTGGTTAGCTTACCAAGTGACCAACCAAATAATTTGTTAGGCTACGAATTTCTTGGTTGAACTAACCAAGTCACTTGGTAAGCTAACCAAGTTAGTTAGACCAACCAAGAAATTGGTAGCCTAACAAATTACTTGGTTGGTCTAACCAATTAATTGTCTGGCACATACATAACCAAGGCACTTGGTTGTTCCAACCAAGCCTTTTTTCCGTGCAATACTGGGACTGTGCTCTACAATCAATTGCGTAAAATTTTCAACATTCTGTACAATCCTGGCCACTTATGGCAAATAATAATCCGAAAGCCGCCGAGCGCAAGTATATAAGGGAGGCAAGTTGGGTCGGAAAAAGAATGCATATAAACGTCAGGACAGTATAATTTTTCTACAAGAATAAATTATTGTGTTATTTTAAATATCATGAAACTTGTTTTAATTGGTCTCAAAATACAAAAAATTGTTTTATTTAAGTTTAATTAATTTGTTCCAATCGTTAGACATACGGCAATTCTTGCACCAGAAAAATGTAATATCACGCAAAGTACTCATACTGAATGACTGAAAGGAATATCAAAATAGCAATAAAAATTGATATATTATAGACTATTTTTCGATGCTTCAACTTTCCCCTCCTTGAGTGATTCAACTTGCTACAACGTGTATTCTTTGATTCGATTCGGAATTTCTCGGCGTAGGAGGTACCGAATTTGATCCTAGTAAAAGTGTTGAAGGGCTCCTTTCAACACTTTTACTAAAAGTAAAAGTAAAAGTATAGTTCACTTTTGCAAGACAAAACTTTCTTTTCAGTGTAATTATTTGAGATTCGATCGCATACTTTTGAAAGTTGAGTATAAGTTGTAGTTTCGGTGGAGGACTAACCCACTAGAGTGATTAAAAAATTTACCTGAAAAATCAAAATTTTAGCGCAAGTGATTTGACGTTCCCCATGATGCAACTAGACCCGGTATCTCTTACTTTATTTATGTATGATCTAGATATGGTACAATTTTTCAGGCAAGTATTTGCATTTTGCCAGACTTTGATCAATACAGATATGAGACAACTACGGCATAGGATCAAACTAAATACGGGATACATCTTAGGATACGTATGGCACAGATTTTGGGGTAAAATCTAAGAGCGAATATGACACCGATATTACCACAATTATGATATAGACCTTAAATAACGAAAAGGTGTATTAGTTAAAAAATTGATCAGTTCGTAATGTCTAGATCTGCTTTAGATTATTGGTACGTATTGCGACTCTAACCAAATGCAGATAGAAAAAAGAAAGAAAAGTCACAAAGTAAAACTCTTGCATTTAATTTTTCGCTGCACATATTTTCATTTATCATTTTCGACAATACCGGATTTACGAAGGATAAAATGTTGTTTGGAGGACTGAAATTTTAGTTATCTTCATTGTTGTTACGAAACCCTAATATTTCTTTAAAACATCAATCTCGCCTATACACTGCCAGTGAAGTGATGGAAACTTTGACAGAAGAGGCGCATTTGGTTTCAAGAGGAGGAGTGGAAATATCAGGGGACTTGAAAAAGCCGGCAGAACATGAACTGCGGGTGAAAAAAAAAAAGACATGAGACACAGGATTGGGCTTCTCTGAAAATTCACGGACAATCAGCGGTGCATATTTCATATTCAGCGACCCGTGGCGTCGCAATCTTCGGATGTTGGCTAGCCGCTCGAACCCTCCGGTTGGGTAGTTCTCTCGGCTGTCTGACGTGGGTGGAAAAGGGGGTAACTGCAGGCGACGGTCTCCGCCGGCCAGCAGAACACCCCTTCGCTGAAATTGAATCCACAATCGAGTGTGAGACGCCTCGCCGCTCTAACGTATGCATTGGATTGGGCGAATACGGTTGCCGGACCTTCGTTCGTCGTTCTCAGTCGTTTCCCTGTTCTCCGGGACATCTTCTCGTCGGTCGATCCTTTTTTCAACCCCGTCCTCTTACACTCTCACGGTTCACTCTACATTCAACTTTCTGTCCTTCCACCCTCGCACGTCTATTTCGCCAGACAATTTCCTCTCGAAGAATAGAGTATTCTCTGTACGACCTGGAATCTGTAGTACGTTGCTGAACACACTTAAATGTTTTGTATAAAGGTGTAAAATACTCTTGAAGACATAAAAAAGGGCAAACTGTTTATTGCAGATCCAATAGTCACTTTTCTCTTACGTTTTGAAAGATTCCTTAATAATAGACAATTTTTTCAGAATTTTTGTTACAATGACAGCTTTTTTTCGGACTAGCGCGAACTGACTAACACTATCACTCCGCGAAAACTGCATCGTAGAAGGCCGGAAGCTCATGCAATCTGTACAAGTTTTATTTATTTACTTATTTTTGTATTTTATGTATGATTGAAGCCCAGCGCGATCCCACTAACGCTATAACGCTACATGAGTCTTTGCCACCTGTGCTGTCCGCTTACGGAACAGGGAACGGTAGTTGTGACAACTACGTTTCCAATTTGCTGTACACAATGTCTCAAAGATTAGTTACCTCAACCATATCGAATAGTAACCTCAACTATTCACGATTAGTTCTCGCGAGATTAGTGAGGTTAATTAATCCAATCGTTAGGCCTACCACTCGAATAGTTGGGACTACCATTCGAATCGTCGGTATTACCATTCGAATCGTTGGCACTACCATTTGAGTTGTAAGGAAAATAGAATAATCGATTGGTTGTGTGAACTCATTTTTTGATTATGGCAACTAATCTTTTCTTTCAGTACTCGCTACCTTAAAAATTCATTTGTTGCCTATAACGATCCGAGACTCGGGTCCTTTTTTTTTAGTAAATATAATTGTGAAAACAAATACAACGAAACCTAAAAATATCAAACATAGTTTCGTTTTTTACAGATCAGAAACTCTATCACTACGTACTGCACAGTACTTGAAATTAATTGCATTGACGTGCACTAGCAACAATAACAACATGGTTACGCTGTAAATAATGTTCCGGAAATTACTATGTATTTATCGGAAGTTTTTATGCATAAACCGGTATATTAAAATTAATATGCAATTACAAAATACAGTAATATTACAGTACTTTTATATTGAACATGAGTTTTTTAATGTGTTTAATGTACCGTGTGTATTCATTTTACATGATTCCTGTATATTAAATTTAATATACCGGTTTACGCATTAAAAATTCCAATAAATGTATAGTAATTTTCATAATGAGATTGCTTACAATGTAACCTTAAACACGCTCTCTATCTCAATCTCTCTCGCAATACACGAATGACGGTAACGATTACAGTGTTTTCCAACTATGTCAGTCTGCAGAGATCGTCATGAAAAAAACATGAGAACGGTTTTATTCTTGCAGCTTTTAAGAATATTTTCTTGGGGTAAACTCCGGTGACTACATTTTTTTAAGTGCATTAATTAATTTCTAAAATTCGCGGCATCCATTGAATATTTTATATTCCAATATCAAGATATTTGCCACAAGAAATCTGCAATTGAAACGCGGGCGGGAGTTTTTTACGCTGCACTAATATTTTTATTTGTACTGCATTTGCTTTTTTAAAACGGTTAGTGCATCATTGAAAGGTCGGTAAACAAGCCGCAATTTTTTATTTTTAACGATACTACGTGATACAACTATTGATTAGAGCGTTACTTGATAAATTGTACGGAAGTTAGGAATCGGAGAAAAATTAGGCTGTTGTGGGCAGATGTGATAAAAAAAAAAAACTTTCGATTTGTATTTTCAAAAATGGAGCACGTCCGACTTTAATGATATCGTTCGAGTGACTAACCCAAATTACGCCTCTTTGCAGACCAAATAACTCTGAAGTTGATGAAGTTCCGAAATCAAAATTATGTAGCAAAAAAATATTGTTTCCTGAAGCCTAAGGTCTCGTGCTCGGAATAATTTAACATTTGTATCGTGTTAATGCTATACCGTCTTTAACTAGATATTTTTAAGCTCCCGAAAAATTGTGCAATAAAAATTTATTAGGTGGCAGTAAAAAATTATTTCAACCGACACACACCATTTAGTATGAAAATCTATATTCTTCATTCCATTAACAAGGTTTTAGAAGCATATAAAATCATGCATCAAAATAAAACGCGACGAAATAACAATACGTCCAATAAAAACGTGATAATCCAAGTATTTCGAATTCTGATGTTTTCAATTTTCAACGAAGCCATTAAAAATTCTTGTCTCGTATTTGACATCAATATCGTTGATGCATGTGACGACTGATTCGCCATAAGAGTTTTTCCGTGCGTCACCAAAAAGCGCTTTGATGCTCGAGCGAGTGCCCATTATCAATATCCGGGTGCTCATCGCATGTGATGTTGACCCAACAGACTTTTTAATTAACGAGTACCCCGCGCGGTAATCACGAATGTGCCGATGAATTCGAGTGGAACACAATCCGTCAAACGCTTGTCGAAAAAAAAATCATTCAAATCACCGCCCGAGGACATACACATGGGCATAGCTCCACCAGCTTTTCCGTTTGTCATGCATTGAATTCAAGGGCAATTAATAATTTTTACTGTAGACTGGGTAACGTTCCGCTTTTTTTTAATTTGAAAGAAAACGAAAAATTACATTCTTTGTTACATAATTCTGGATGATCAGGCGCGATGCACGGAGAAAATTGGTTAGTTGGGAGAACACTCTTTTTAATGATTGAAAGCTGTTAGTTGCAAAAATAATTAAATTTTTTGCGTCAATTACATCCTATTGATTCCTTCAAATATTTGTAGTTATCTGAGACGAAAGTGTCTGAGAATCTGAGACGTGTACATAATTTTTATGGTCATAGTTACCACTCGAAATAATATTCCATGTTATTTTTCGCCTCATCTACCACTGCACAAACACTGACCCCCCGCGTAAAAAAAAATCTCGCCGACTTTTTTAAAAAGATTCTTGCCGAGATTCTCTACACTGAGAGAAGAGTTTGTTAACAGTTAACAAATCTTGGTTAAATATGGCGAAATGAACCATTTAGTTATTCGTATTGAATCTCGCTTGAGCCAAATAAGATTTGTTAACTATTAACAAATGTCAGCGAGCTTCATTTGCGACAAGCAAATTTTATTTAGCTCAAGTGAGATTCAATAAGAATAACTAAATGGTTCATTTCGCCATATTTAACCAAGATTTGTTAACTGTTAACAAATATTAACAACGTTTTCTCTCAGTGTAGAATTCCGGCGAGATTCTGGTAGAGATTTCAAAAGAAACTGGGCGAGATCCTTTCTACGCGGGCCAATACTGCGTTAGTCTTGGATCAGCGCCCATGACTGGCCCAGTATCCGGCCAGTGCTGGATAATAACGGCTTCTTCATTGGATCTCTTAAAACTTTAATATCCCAATAAGTATTAAACGCACGTTAATAGCCCTTTGCACATAGTAAGAGTAGACTTACACTTTACAATTAGCGACTGACCGCTTGTCATCAACCTTTTATTTTGCAAGATTTGCTATGGTTTTTTTTAATGGGCCACCAGGCCTTCATGTATGGACCACGTACGTGTTGAGAGTGTACGATGGTTTGAATTTTTGTGCCCTATGATCGACAGCATGACATAAAACCGGTGTTATTTTATCAAGGTCTAGAAAATAAATCTAGCGGGACTAACGACGCCATGAATACGTCGAACATTGTGACTACCAGGTAGTAAACACCGGCAGGAGCAAAAAAACAATATATATGCCAATCTCTGCTGTGTATAAATAAAAATTTACTATTGATATATGCGTTATTTGATGGTCCATCCATGAAGTCGGTCCATTGCGGCGCCATCAATGGATTTTATGAATGGACAACATTTTTAATGTGTATGGAAACTTAATTTGAAGCATTCTTCATTAAGTGATCCAATGACGATGGATCTCTCCCATAATTTATGGCGAAGTATAATTACTTTACATTATATGGATAATTAAGATAATTATGGAATTATTCTAATATATACATTTTTTTTCTACACATTAATTAGGTTATGCTAATCTATATTCATTATAAATAATTCTGGATGCTTTGCCGTTGCAATGGTTTACATTCTCACTATAGTCTTCCCTCCATTTTCTTTGATTAAAGAAAATCCATGTGGTAGATAATTGAGTACCAGTTCAATGAGGACTCCTAATGGTCGTGAGGTTGACGAGGTAATTGGCAATCGTCGGAGTGCAGGAGTCGCGAATGCATTCCGCTGGTCTCCTACAGAGGCGTTAGTGGTTAAAGCGGGGCTGTGGTCAGACGTTGATCAGGTTATGGGTAGTCGAGCGATGCACCAGTATCATTAGCGGTCAGAGGACGTTCACGATCAAACTAAATTCTATACTATAGATGTTGTCTATGCGATGGACCTTTTGCTCCTCTACCATTGATACATTCACTCTCTGGTCCCTCCCACATGAACCTAAATACATGTGCAAAATATGTGTGACATATACAACATTTTCTCGTTTTAACTATACATATGTCATTTATATATATTTTCCATATATTCCACATATATTTTCGCAAAGATACATGCGAAATGTATGCAAAATATACAATTTTTCGTTATACATATATCTTACATACATATTTTTTTCGTGTGGGCTGCTAGTAAAAAAACGACTACGGGAAGGTGTAATGTACTCCCCATGAGTCATAATCTTTTTGATGTTCAAAGGAAAATTAGCTCCATAAAATGAAGTATATTTTAAAAAATAAAAATAAAATACATAGACAGATAGAAAAAAATATATATGTCTAGTCTGGATAGCGCGGCCTGTTTAATATGGTAATTGCCAATCGGAAGTACGGGCAGAGGGTTCACGAGCAGAAGGCTCATGGTTATGACCAGGCATTAATGAAGTTACGGGAGACAAACTTTTTTACTTTTTTTTTTCAGACACCATATGAGAGGATATAAAATAAGAGTGGAATGCGAAAAAGTGAAATAGCGCAGATAGAAAATGGCTTATGATTTGCAACAGTGACCAGAGGTAACAGGTAGAAGTGGCCTAACATGATGATGACGACGATGGGAACGAGTTGGGAGAGTACAACACACGTTATCGTGATTACTGCGGTGGGTTATTATCCCGCGTGTTCCTGTGGAATTACAGGCACTCTATCACAGTACTGTGTAGTCTACATGTGCTATATAGTATTATGGATGCTCTTTACAGAGTATACTATGGTATACGGGACATTCTTCTCCAAGTACACGTCACTTTTCTGTTTTATTTTTCCCTTAATTAGTACGTAGCCGGTCATCAAGAAAAATATACTGCATTAAAAATGTCTAATTTGTTTGAATTATCGTTTACACGGTATTTCTATAATAAACCTATCCTATTATTCATTTCTTCATGCAGCAAATCTTTTGTTAAAATAGTAACAACATTCTATGATCTGCTAGCCGAACATATTTTTTGTGGGCTTACAATTTGTTTTCCTAATCCAACAAATTGTTTTGTTATGCTAGATAACGCAATGTTGTTACTATTTATTTTTTAATATTTGCTGACCTAGCAAAATCGTTTCCTCCATTCAAGTTAATTTTTTATACAATTTTTTATATGTATGCATTCCTGCATATAAAAAAAACCAATAAAGGGTCGGCCCGGTGTTATTCAGACATGCCATCGTTTAAGTCTTATTTTTCGTTTCTCATTAAATACATTACTGCATCTTTATTCAAAAGATCAAGGATGCATAATAAATATTTGATATTCTCGTATATTGCAATGGTTTTCGGAAGTATCTTATACTTCGAAGTGTTATTTCGTTATTTCATATGGTTAAAAATATGATGAAATTATAGCGTATTTTGTGGTCTATAAATATTTCCATTATTTTTTGTTTATTTAAAAGAACAAATTTATAAATGACAATGGGCTATTTATGACACTATAGGGCGGATACATACTAATTTAACAAAAGTAATGTTGTTTCTGTGTCGATTGTAGTAATGAGAAAAATAAAGGTAAACGGTGAACTTGGCTGAAACTGAAATGTCCCGTATGTGATATATAGTATATAGGTTGTTGTATAGATAATATCGGTTGTACGGGAAGGCCGTTATAACACGAGGACCGCGTATTCGCTACAACCAAGCACACGTACCATCAGCCCGATCATCGTAATACCAATTCCGCTCGATCTAATCCAGGGCGAACGCTAATTAGCAACCAGGAGCTTGGCGCGGGTGCCGCGGCATCCGGTCGGTGATCGGCGAGCCTGCATCCTCTTCCTCGCCACCCTCGGTCCTCTTCCCTTACCCCACCTCAACCTAACACGGCCGCGATAATAATAATCTCTTCGCAAAGCCCAGCAGACAGTTTAATTAAGTGAAACAGTCATTCTTAATGAGAATCACAAGCGACAGAGCGAGGGCGAAAGTCTAGGCACGGTTAAATGTTCAAGTTTATTCAGCGGATAATACGCAAAATCCGACAAGGATAACACTGTGGACGAAATGATAATTTTCAAATCTGACTGACGTAATCCTGCTTTAATTTCAATTGCGTTGAAAGGACAAGTCTCTGGAACTCGAGATTCATTTTGTATAATTATTTTTGTCGCAATAAACTCTTAGCCTCTCCTGCGGAAACAAAATTGTTTGTTGGATTAACACATATTTACAATTATTGCACTATAAAAAATATTCCCAAAAATTAACAAAACTTGGTCGTACAAAGTGAATTTTTTTTAAACAGTGTCGGGTAAAAATGAAATTGTCATTGAGGATCATTTTGCATAGGATGATTGGATTTTGTTGTTAATGAGAACTATATTTTGCTTTTTCATCAATTATAACCTGGATTTATCAAATAGAGGGTGGGGGTCAAAATATCCAATGACCAAAATAGCAAATGGCTAAAATAGCGAATTTCAAAATAAGGAACATCTAAATATAGAATTACCATCATTATAAAATTCGCTATTTTAGCCATTCGCTATTTTGATTGCATTTTAATAAGATTGCGGGTCAAAATAGCGAATGACTGTAATAGCGAATTTCATGATGATGGCCATTCTAGATTCAGACGAAATTCTACGAATTATTTTGAAATTCGCTATTTTAATCATTCACTATTTTGGTCATTCGCTATTTTCACCCCCACCCCAAATAGACAATTATTTGCAGCTTTTATAGAGTAGGCGGAGTAAGTAGTCTCCTAGCTTGTCCCATTGGGCTTAAGAGGCAGTGGTACTTCCCCCACCGTCACTCAAAATTTCGAAAGCTGTTTTCTCTCAAAAAACAACACCGATTGGGCTTGCATTTTGAGGGAATACGCCGAAGGATGGTACAATTGGGCTAAGCTTCTGGCTCCTCAGTCGATTTAGTCGTTTTTTTGTGAGAATTAAAAGAAAAATAGTGTGAGAGAGACAGAGCTATGTGCGAGAGAGACAGACCTATAGGCGTTTAACATTGGGCGAAGAAATTCTCACCGGTGTATCACATTCTCTTAAGGCTCCTCCTACACTGATTACATAGCTTTTATGTTCATTTACGAAACACAAATAGTTTCTCTTGATTTCGCAACTTCTCCAACCTCGGTTCAGTGTATTTGGGTGGGCCTACAATTTAACCGAAAAACAGGCCTGTTCCGAAAAAAAGGCTCGCATAAAAAATACTGAAGAAAAAAATCCATTCGTATTCGGCCAGAATAGAACCCTGGACGTTCTGCATGGCAGACCAAGACTCTATCCACCGTGACTGCTAGAATTTTTTCTGCAGATTTTATAAAAAGACATTTAATTATTCAATATAAATAAATTTAAATATATATATATATATATATATTTCATTAAAAAATCACGGAAATTTTCTTGATATAATAGAGGACCATTATATTTTCAAAAACTCCTTCATTCTTTGCTCCATTTTTTCATAAAATTTTATTAGATGGTATATAGTTTACCCAATAATATAATTACTGTGCAAACTTATCTCTATAAACATTTATTTCAGAAAGTAATGGCGTATTACAAGTCTGGTTATAACTTTACTAAATCAGACCTCCAGATGAAAACAAGCATTGGGAGAATCCCAAACATATTATAACTCTGCCGACACATGAAACCTGACACGTTAACAAACGAAGTATAGGTGAGTACGGGAAGCGTCAACCCAACCGTGAGAGTAAAGCAAATGTGATTGATGGTTAAAAGAAGACGATAAGAGAAGAGAAAGACGGACTGAAGTAACGGAGGGCAACTTTGAGCAGATGGTTCCCAAAAGCACTCTGCACTTTGGCGATAAAGACGATGAGGGAAAGAGACTCCGAAAAGCAGTCTACACGTAGCTTATGGTGGTGTAGGTTACTCGTGCGGTTCTCGCCGGTGGATGAAACACAATCGGTCGTGGGGATGAGTGTCTGTCGTCGTCGGCAGCGTCTAAAGGTTCACCGATGTGCTTTCAGTTCCTTTCCGCACCCCTTTCCGTTATTCCCTCTTGCTCTTCTCTACGCTCCTCGCGTACTCGCTGAAGCATTAACACGTCGAGTCGTTAGGGTTGCAGCGGATGCTGGGGACGTCGAAACCATCGGGAGTGGGTTTCTCTCTTCATCGTTCATTTTCAAACCCCCACCGTCTCAGATGGAACAAGGTGAGAGCCAGAGGGTCGAAGCCCAAGCGAGAAAAGCACGCCAAGACTTCCAATTCGCTTATGTAGTGAGTTCCTCTTGGATCCCGAGCGAAATGAAGAGGAAAGGAGACGCTAGAAGCTCACCGAAGCAACTTTCGGTCTGTTTACGGAAAACCACCCCCTTCGCGAAACCACACCGGTGCCGGCGAGGTAAACGCTGGGGAAGAGAAAGAGGGAGGGCTACGAAGACGTGGAAGAGGCGTGGTAAACTCTCAACCGCGCTTTTGGTGCCGCGAGCCCATGCGCCTCTTTTCCCCTACCGACCCCTTCTCGACTCACCGGGTAAACTCTCGTTTTCTTATACGTAAACTACCCCTTGTGGTATGTACGTAGTCATATGGTACTTCCGGGTGAGAGGGATGTGCCTCTAACTCTTTTTCTTTGATACTGGTATCGAAACATATTTATGAAATTGCCACTTGTAGACATGTCTATAAGTGGTTATGGCAGTATACAGACAACCTCTTAATTGACATCAAGTGTATCAGGTGTATCAAACCTCAAGCATATCATCATTCGTCCAGCAGTTTAATAGTCCATTTTGACAGTGAATGTGGTTTTTTCATTCTTCTTCACGGAGAAAAACGCTTGGTTGGGCTTACTAAGATTTTGGTTAAAAATGCTACCAAGAAAAATTTGGTAGGCGCAACCAAGTTATTGATTAGGCGTACTAAGTACTTGATTGCCTTACCAAATCCTTGGTTATGTTAGTCAATAACTTGGTTTGACCCACCAAGTTTTCTTGATAACATTTTTAACCAATTTTTTGGTAAGTCTAACCAAGCTTTTTTCTAAGTGTTGAAATTCAGGTTAAGTAGAGTTGTGAGCGGTAAATACGATCGGTATTTTTACCAAACGCAAAATTGCTACCTTAGTAGTAAAAATTTGACCTACTAGAGCTAATTTAATTTAGACATTAAGAATACTGCCATATTTAGCGGTTAACTTACACCGTGAAAATCAAATCGATAGCGATATTGATCGACACTATAACTGTCATCAGTGTGAGTTAACACTGGAGCGATGCAGAAAAAAAATTCAACAGTTGGTGGAAATTCGCAGTCCAGCTTCAAGACTGTAAATGCATTGTACTTGAAAAACAAGTGTACAAAATTTAATCATGTTTCATTACTTATGCTCGTTCTCCAATTCTACATTTTTTGCTAACCATAATAATGCCTAAAGAGTGAGGTGGGCGCTGAATAATTTAAACACAAACTCGGTTTTTCACGCTTAGTACGTACCGTGTAGTAATATCTGTATCATGAATTTAAGTAAAATCTTGTATTAGTAACCATAAACACAATTTTAAAAACCTCAACTATATTTACCAGTTACCACAAAAATTAATCTTTACCATGACGTTCAATACAAAGTAATACCCAATTAGTTACCATGACTAATTATTCAATTACCAACATAATATATTTGCTACATTGGAGGAATATATATTTTTTATTTCAATAAGAAGGCCCTCGAAAAATTTGACAAAAGTGGAATTAAAAACATTTACTGGTATAAAAATTAAAAAGTTTCCAATATAAAAAGAAAAAATGTTCTATGAGAAAGCGAAATAAAGGTTTAATAGTGAAAAAAGTTGACGCAACTATAAAAATAGTTGCATAGTCTACAATTAAGACTCCTCACTTAATAGTTACCACGAATAAATAATTCTCTCCGAATGTGGCCATCTCGTACCGAGTTACCCTATACGATGTGTGCAAGGAAACGCGGAGGTTGAACATGTCGGCCAATTCTACCTGAATTGGTTAGTAACAATTAGTTACCATGACTAATTATTCAATTACCAACATAATATATTTGCTACATTGGAGGAATATATATTTTTTATTTCAATAAGAAGGTCCTCGAAAAATTTGACAAAAGTGGAATTAAAAACATTTACTGGTATAAAAATTAAAAAGTTTCCAATATAAAAAGAAAAAATATTTTATGAGAAAGCGAAATAAAGGTTTAATAGTGAAAAAAGTTGACGCAACTATAAAAATAGTTGCATAGTCTACAATTAAGACTCCTCACTTAATAGTTACCACGAATAAATAATTCCCTCCGAATGTGGCCATCTCGTACCGAGTTACCCTATACGATGTGTGCAAGGAAACGAGGAGGTTGAACATGTCGGCCAATTCAGGTAAGAAATTTATTCATCGGCTATTCAGCCGAGGCTCAGGTAAATATTTACGGCATCCAGCATCTCCTCTCCTTCTTCTTACTCGACCTTCTTCCCATCTAGCTGAAGCCGATCGCATGGATCTCACTTCCTCCTTAGACTCAAGTTATGTATATGCGACGTACTACCCCTCTACGACTTAGGCCAAGTTTGGGTTGTACCCAAACGCTTGGGGCTATTTCCCTATAGCGAAATGGCCCCAAACCTGAGATGCCGTAGCGGAAGTATGTACACCACAGTCTATACTGTGTATATGTGTATTTTCAGCAAGCGAGTGTACAGCGATACTATATGTGTATTGGCCGTACATCGATTACCTGTCAGTTCGATACACTCAGTATTTTCACAAAGATACTATGGCTCAGTATTTATTATTATACGAGCAGCACGTTGCGAGGCTGTGAAAGCTATGAATATAATATGCCTTTGAAGTATCAATTGACTATTTATCGAATGGTGTTTTCAGACCAGAATTCTGCCTGGAGCCATGTTTGCCATGTAGGGCATGTACGACACAGAGTTCTAGCGTATGATATTGCACGGAGAATGCACGTGCGAGTTAGGAAATCACAAACTCTGCTTAATGAGGAAAGTTTTCCTCATAGTGCTACTGCAAAACTAACGACAACGACTTTGGTGAATTTTAAGGTACTCTTCTCCACTAAATTACTTTTTAACGTTTTTGACAAACTTTGTCCAAGTATCAATTAAGGTACAACCTGAACAAATCAGCACTTTTCAGATCTATCACATTGTAGATTTTTTTTTCACTCACATAAATTTGAATATATCTAACAATTTCTTTTTGTTCAACTGATAGGATCATTATCTTTTAACGTGGTGAGTTAATGGATATTTGTCGATATCTTTTCATTATTTTTAATTTCCTGTTTCGACCATTAGTGTTGCTGACGTTTCACCCAAATTTGTTTCCATCATGGTCATTATCCATTTACTTACTTTTCTACAAATGCGACAACAAACGATATATTTTAAAAAAACTCTAATTAAATTTTGTTTGAAATTTTTAATGACTTGATTATTTACACACTGAGTCTTTGCGTTTGTAAAATTGTAGATTGAAAGTTTTTTTCACAGAAGAGTCAAATAACAAATCGTGATTGTACTATTTTATTGGATTTACCTCGCACACAGAGAAATTAAGCAATCTCTGTGTTTCCTCCGCTCGAGCAGATTTGGCAATGGAAGATAGAACGCGTGGATGCAGCGATACGGCGGGAACAGCTAATTTCACACGAGGTAGAGGGTTCGCAATGGGGTTATCTGAACGTACACCATAAATACTCGGTGGTGGAATGGCGCCCCACGAGTGCATGCACGCTCGACCGGGATGAACAGCAGCATCCCAGACCGCAGCCCAGAAACAACCCTTCCGCTTATCTGGCGACACCCTTTTTTATTTCTTCTTCCTGTGTCTGTCTCCCTCCCTCTCTCATTCGTTTAGCATTTCCGGCTGGATTTAATTGCGTCTATTTATCTCGGCTTCTACGAGCACGAGTATTTAGTGGTTGACCACGCCGAGGTCCACCGCGAATATTAATTTCGAGGTTTGCGGAGAGACCGCCTGTGCCCTCGTGGTCTCGGTGTCCAACAGCTGCGAATTACGACTTGAGTTTGTATAATGCTCCGAAATACTCAGCTTTGAATACTAAGATAACCGCAATTCGAAGCGTTTGACAGCAAATATGTTTATGTTATTAATAACAGTATGATCCCATACTCACAGTCGTTGTCAGAAAAATCGGCACGAAAATTAGAGTACCAGCAATGTTGAGTGACAATTATACATTTTCTATTTATGCGACTATTCGTATACTCGCATGTATACTTAACGCGTGATTTTTCAACTAATTTTTATGGAAAACTCTTCTTTTACTTTCTAGAAATATGATTAATTTTTTCATCGATAAAAAGAAATATTCTAAATGTAAAAAAAATAAAAATGTAGGCAATTAATTTATCAAAGAACTGGGGTGAGAAATTAATAGTCAAAAAACATTTGGTAAAATAATAATGCCAGATTTCGTAATTAACAAGCATATTTTGTTAATATGACAAAATTATTTTCGTGTTGTATGGATTTTTCTGGTAAACTTAAAAACGTAAAAAAAAAAAATTTTGTAAACTTTCCAAACTCACAACTATTTTTTTATAAAATTAGAGGTGATGAAAGGATTAGCCAAATTTCGAGATTTAGTTTGTTACATTAGAAGTGACAACAAACATTTGTGAGTATGGCGAATTTTCAAATACTTTTTTTTTTGTACAAATATATATGAAAAAGGAGCTACTGGTGTATTCGCAACACATGACTTTCTCATTACATTTGTCACTGATGCGAAATTTTTTGCGTGAAGCTACTGGTGTATATTTACGAATTACGTGGATAGAATTTGTGAATTTTAATAAGTGAATTATAATTTCCCGTTATAATTAGTAAACATCGCCTTTTTAAATTCGAGTTCCAGTTTGTACGTGATACTACCTGACGTTCTCGCGTGGTGGCGCCACGTGAACATAACTTCAATAACTGACATCTAATGCTGTAATCTTTTCAATAAAAAAATAAAAATAAAAACTAATGACATCTTTCTCTCGTTTCATTGGCATTATCGTCTTCGCTGCGATAGTTTGAAAGGTAGGATTTACATCTAGATAATTTTGATATCAAGATTATAAAAAATTATGATGTATATAAGGCAGAACAGAATGATTTGGAATTCGTATGAAATGATATACGAGCAATAAACACTATAAGTGTAGCTTTAACAATTTCAAAATTTTGTAATTTAATATTCGGTGCGAATATTTTCAGTTTATTTCATATTGAAAACTTAAGATCAGCGGGAATACGATAACAAAGTTTTCGCTAAACTGAATCACTTATTTGCCTTTGTATATACAAACCAACAGAATCACTGTTAATTGTATGTAAACTAAATCACTGTTAATTTGTATGCCTTTGTACATTCAGACCAAAGCATAATAAGTGATAAATGAATCTTCGGTTGAAAACCAATCTTTTTTTTTTTAAGTCTCAGAAGTAGAAGTGTATTCGGATTGGATATCCATAGCGTAACTACATTTTAT
This sequence comes from Ephialtes manifestator, assembly GCA_963970395.1. Classification (NCBI taxonomy): domain Eukaryota; kingdom Metazoa; phylum Arthropoda; class Insecta; order Hymenoptera; family Ichneumonidae; genus Ephialtes; species Ephialtes manifestator. Next base: position 5,267,001 of record OZ019972.1, read on the forward strand.
ACATAAAAGACACATCCCGTGTAAAAAAAATCGTATATGTAGAGTAGCGATAAATCTACGAAGAACGTCTACAAAAAGTTCACTAACTGGGACGATCTTAGACTAGAATGTAGACTGATGATTACATCAAAAATCTATATCTAGTCTACGTAGGTCTATATATATCTACGTAGACTAGATATAGATTTTTGCTGTAATCATAATTCTATATTCTAGTCTACGATCGTCCCAGTTGGTGAACTTTTTGTAGACGTCTCTTCGTAAATCTATCGCTACTCTACATAGACGATTTTTTTTTTACACGGGATATCAAGTTTCACTGCAGTCCACTGTTTTTTAATAATTATTGTGCTTTTGAACGGCACAGACAGACAGAAATAAGGGAATACTTTTTTCGAACTAGGATGCCCAAAAGTATATTTGTCCAAAAATCTGAGAGACCATTTTTTAAATATCTATTATATTGTAATACTTCGTTTTTTTACATACTACTTATGTGTTCAGGAGGTAAAAATAGTTTCTGCACTGAGAAAAGAAGTAGCTGGAGAAACCAATAAATGGGTTCCGACAACCACTCGAAGGAGTTGATATAGCGTCAAGTACTCAGTGGGTTATGACAACTACTCATTGGCTATAGAAACTACTCGTTGGTTATACGAACCGCTGGATGTTTATAGAAACTCGCTGATTGGCTGTGCCACCTACAGGCTGTTGGTAAAAAACGGCACTGCGATTAGTTACAGGTACCAACTCGTTGGTCTTACATATTGTTGTTTCATAACCAATCGCGAACACATCAGTTCACATTTTCGAGTTAAGGTAAATGTCCCCATTCCCGTACCCTATAAGGCCAACCAGACAACTGTATGGCTTTTTTCATTGCGACGAATTTAAATTTGGAGATTTTTTTTGCACCATTGTAAAATTCAGTTAATTCTCTTTCTAAAAATGGTTTATTCAATCGATTCCGCCGATTATTTCGCCAGATAGAGGCTGATTAATTCATACTTATTAGTGTCCCCTCTGCCGACACAGCTGTGCCCAATCCCGACCAGCGATGACCCCATTTTCGACCACTAGGGAAACGGAGATTCCGAAGAGTAATAAAATTAAAAAAAAAAAAATAAACATGATCTGGGATTGTACTATTAATATTTTTATTGCATAATTATAAAAAACTTCGTTTTTCGGAACTTATGTTACATTCCGTCTCCACATACACTTTTTTTTTTTTGCGATGCTGTAAAATTTGAGATATTTCAAAATTTTGATCAGTGAGGGAAAAAAGTCCAAGTCCTTTGCAGCGATCCTGTAAGAATTGAATTATATCAATCTTTTTTATCACCGAGAAAGTAAACCTTGTAATAAAGACATTTTTTTGACTGCCTAAATAACGTTTACGGTAATGGGGGCAGCCAGGCATTTCGTTGTGCCTAACTTTGACCACCGTAAAAAAAATGAAAAATAAATTATTTATAACTTTTTTTTTTGCTGGATCAGTAATTGAACTCATAATCTATCATTTGCACTAAAAATTATTCGATTTTTACAAATTCCGGATGCAGTACGGACTATTGAAGCGGTCAACGCAACTTAACCTCACTGTTAAGAATACGCTCGGTTCGCGACAAGCGTTTGGAAATACGAACAAAACTTGGATTGTATATTTGTACTTACTCTTTACGTTGCAATACTCTCACACATAGGGTCCTCGGAATATTGTACTATGCTCAATTGTTGTTATTTTTGCGCAGCACTCACGTAAATAATTATTTCCGTCGAAGTGGTCGGCAGAGGGAGCATGGACGGGAATGGGGACATTTACCTTAGTTGCTGCAATTATTAATTTGCAGTACAGCATATGCTGAAGATAGTTCTCCCACACGGAAAGAATTGTTTAGTTGTGACAACTACGTTTTCAATTTGCTGTACATAAGCCCTCAAGAATTAGTTGCCCCAACCATATCGAATAGTCATCTCTACTATTCAGGATTAGTTTTCGCAAGATTATTCAGCCTAACCAATCCAATGGCTAGGCCTTCCATTTGAATGTTTGGGACTACCATTTGAATGTTTGGGACTACCATTCGAATCGTTGGCCCTACCATTCAAATCGTTGGTACTACCATTTGAGTTGTAAGGGAAATACAATGATCGATTAGTTGTGTCAACTTATTTTTTGGTTATGGCAGCTAATCTTTTCTTTCCGTGCAACTATTTTTCTTTCTTCGTGTGAGGATGTTTGTAGAGAAACAATTTTTCTTTGAAGTACAAAAATTTCAAGTTAGTTTTTGCTGCGCGATATAATTGGATAGGCCTGTATTTAATTATTTCACTCCAATTATCAGAGTGCACAATAGAAAAATTGGAGATTCCCGTCACCGACAATAATAGAATTATAATATCCATTCTGTTTGCACATTCGCACAACACTTTTTCAAGAATTTATTGAATAGAATTCGCGTGTGGACTAGAACTACGTGGTGGCACATTCCAGTTGTATAGTCTATGTTGACGCTGGTGCTGCCGTTGTTGGAAACGAGATAGTAGTTCGAGAGACCGAAGCGTCGATGTACGGCTCGATTATCCGTTCGCAATTCTTCCAAACGATCCTCCAACCCTGTGTCGGCCAACGGGTAGCATCGACAGGAGAACCGCTACTGAGAGCAGTAGCACCAACATCGGATCCCGTTTAATGACCGGGCGGGTGGCTCAGTGATGCACCCGGTTCTCTGCTATCGGGCTTCGATGCCTGCTCCGCTGTCTATAAAACGTAGCCCCCGGGCCGGCGGGTTTGCTGGCCCCGTTCAATGGACCTTGGATTTGTGTTTGATAGGGAAAACCCCGACGCGCTTTTATTCCCAGATGTCCGGAGTACGTATACCACGCATCACACGTTACCGATATCCTCTATCGCTGTCCGTGTGTATGCTACTTTTTTTCTTTTTTTTTTTTTTTTTCACCCCGCGAAAATCAATCGCGGCCATACTCTCCGTGCGGCAACGTGCAAGTATATATGTATGTGCATACGTGTATGTACACATTGTACGTGTATACCGATATCCGAAATAGCATATCAGCGAAATTCGATCCGATATATCAGCGACATTCAGTGTTTTTTTTTTTACTGTTTTTCTTTTTCGACACAAATATATACGCAGTGCCTCGAGCGTATACACAGCCGAACCGATTACCATACATCGTAGTTCGTAGGAAGATGAAATATCGGGGTTGCAACTGGATAATCTATGGGCTGTACTTGACCACCAGAGCAGAGTTGGGTTCAACAACTATTTTTAACCGCGGATGATGAATATGCCGGGAAATACAGAATTGTTATTATGAAGATTATTGATCATGAGAATCACTTTTGTAGCCTCTTTAGATGAAAATATTTTTTTATCCTCGAGGTTTCCACGTTTGACGGTATAAAATAAGAATAGACGGTTTCAAGCATTGTCTCATTTTTTTTATCGTAAATGTTATGTTCAGTTATTTTTAAAAATTTGCAATATCGTGACGTCAGAAACAATATATTGGTGCACCAAATTTTTAGGGGCTTCGTAGCTCTAATTGTGTTAAAAATATATTTCGTTCATAAAAACAGTTTAATAACATTGTACTTGTTCGAAGTAAATGAGTATAAAATGCATTTTATTTTCATTTTCATAAAGTAAATAAAACAAAATATAGGAAATTTCTATTCCGTGTAGTATTTTATTTATAGTTTAAAAATTTTATTTTGAAAAGATGACTACTATTTTACATTTCATCAACCTGATGATTTTTTTTCGATATTCCCCAACCCACAATTCCTCAGAATAAATCCGCATGGCCTGCAATGATTTATTTGAGAAAAATAATAATCTGTTAAATTAAAAACCCAAAACAGGTGTTTAAAAAGAACTTTCATCATGCAAAAGTTATTAAGATATCAACAAAATGATCCCAATACTTAGGAATGATTTCGGGTGTCAAGAGATTGATGAAGGTAAAATTGAAAATAAATGGGGGATGAGATGACCGCAACTTCGATTACTGCGCGGCGCGTATCGATCATCGAAGCTAATTGATAATAACAGTGGTCTTTTAACGTCATCATTCCGGCTAATTAGGATGTGGGCCGCTCTCGTCCAATTACCGTCATGTTATTACGAAGCCACTCGAGTCTCCCCCTTATCCTGCTGGTACTGGGTGCTGGTACTGGTGCTCGACTCCCGGCGCTGTTCACCTCGATCCTCCCCCAGTACCCTTTGCCCTGTTTATATATAAATTATATATATATACATCCAACCAGCCCCTTCCCTTTTTCGCATTTTGTCCTTCAACTGCATCGGTGCCCCTCATTACACGAAAAACTTCCGATACTCATTCCTTGTAAAAATATCGGCTTTCGGTATTGGTATGAAGAAGGGAACCAGCATAATTACCTCCTCGAAGAAAAGAGGGTAAAAAAGATAAATAAAGAGATTGAAAGAATAATCGAGATCAAGATAAGCTTGTTCATCTAATCTACACTGAAATAAAAATCTGGTATTTGTAGCTATTACTAATTGATTTACTATAGTAAAACTTACTTGTAGTTACGTAAATACTAAATAATTGGAAAACGTTAATCTCAATATTAAAATAGTGGCAATAAGTCGTACGGATCAACTATAAATAATTTAGATGTAGAAAAAATAATTATTAGTAGTTGAGTATTTCAATTAATGTCAATCAACATTAATTGTAACTTCATTTACGTATCATTATTTACATTTTCGCTGTTTTTCAAGTTTTTTTCAATGTAAAATTGAATTCTCGAGTTGTAAGGCTTATAAAAAACGAGCATATTTTGAAAAGAAAGTCATAACTTCTGAAACGCTTTATCGATTCAGCTCAAATGCAATGCCAATCAACCTTAGTCGGAAGTGCAAGCGTGAAAAAATTTTCACATGGTTAAATTGAAATTTACACAAGTTAGCGGGTTTTCGTCTTTTTCGACAAAAGACAAATTTTTTAAGACAAATTTTCGATAAAAATTGATTTTTTAATGAAACGTGGAAAAGGCCCATCAGTTCGCTTTTATGCCTACATCCGACATTGTATCTAGAAGACTTTTATCGACGTTTCAAACAATTTAAAATATACTAAATGTCTCAATTTTTTTTCTTTTAAAAAAAGTTCCCTCCACGAGAAAGCAAAAATTACTGACATGTGGTTAATAATCGTGCTCGTTGTCGTTGAGTGAGCATAAAATTTACCAGCAGTAAAAATTATCGACGCATAAAAATGACTTTGCATTCCAGTAAAAAAATAAAATGTAGCACATTTGAAACCTTCGCTTCACGAGAAAAAGTGTAAAAAAAATATTTTCCGTAGATGGTTAATGTATCCAGCTGGAAATAAATACTTTCAAGGTCGGTGCGGAACGGCTGATGGTTGATGGAGCACGTACAGTGGCATCAGTAGTACACTGAGGCGGGAGACGAGTGCGCTTAATGCCGAATGAATGTCGAGAGACTGCAGAAGCAGAGTCTCAGTCTCAGGGTCATCGTACCCATGAATAATTCTCAACTACGAACGTCATTAGAGTAATTAGTAAATGGAAGAACGTTTGAGAGACACAGAGAGAGAGAAACAGGGAGAGATTTCGAAAGCAACGAAGATGCGTCGTTGATGCTCGACAACACAGAGTATATATAGTCGGATCTGTTGGCGTCCAATTACGTTGATGCTACCGCGCGATGATGCCATGCTATCTTAGAGCCGCCGTGTACACTCTGTTCCAAAGTGCGTATACGCTAACACATGTACATCTATAGATGCAGGCACTTGCTGGGGTTGTTACACTTGTGTGCTTAGCTTCGAGAGGGAGGAAAGAACGGATATCTATGTATATATATATATATATAGTCAAACAGCTGTGCGTTGGGCATATACTGGAGAGTACAACAGTGTAACAAGGAGATGTTTAGCTAGAAGAGACCCGGAGCATCAGAGACGAGACGAGATGCTCGCTGCTGATGGTCATAGCGAGAGAGAGAATGAGAATGAAGAGGATGAGGTCGCTGGCGTCGACCGCGTCACCGAGCGAAAACACTACGACAAAAGCGAGATGCGTTTACATTGTGTTGAGCGTAGCACTCTCGTGAACGAATAACACGCGTATTATCTGTCTAACATGTTTCGTCTACTCGGCCATCTGCCATGAAGTACAAGGCCAAGGTACACGTTTGCGAAAGGGGTTGTTATGCTTCCGCGAGCGCGATTCATTATATGATCGTAGTGTGTCTGCTAAACATGGAACTTGACTGGTTAGATATCTGGCTGTGGTGCTTGGTATAACATTGAAGTGTCATTACTTTGGTTGTCCAGAATTCGTCAGTCACACATCCCGTGCAGAAATTAGTTCGGGCAGCCGCGATTAAATAAGGGGCCTTTTTAGGTATAAACGTGGCATCCACAATAGGGAATCTAGTCTAGAACCCTACTAGGCTGAACAGAGGCTTCCACGACAAACTTCGGGGCCTAATCAGGCGTAAATGTGGAACCCTCACTAGGGTCGCCCATATTGAGCCTCTAAAGGGTAGTACTTTCAAGCGTGACTAGCCTAGTAGGGCCCCTACTACAATTAGGGCAATCTAGAAAGGGCCAAGTTGGAGTCCCAACTATATTTCTGCACGGGATGTGGTAATTGAGGGGTTCAGTCATAATCATGTTCTTTCATGGTGAACCACTAGTTTTCTAGCCACATTTTCGCATAATCTTGCCCATTTTTTTATGCCTACTAAAGGAAAGAAATATGGCCATGATTCTTGATAATAGCATTAGGGAACCACAAAAAAAGGAATGTCTCTAATTGTAAGTCTATTGGTTGTATCGAAATGAACACAAACTATACTTAGGTAGGCATGGGATGCAGTGATGTAGCATAGCGAAAATAGTAGCATTAATATGCCAAATAAAAATAATTAACGCTCAGCAGTACGGATTCTTCAATGCTCTTGAAGTCGAGAGCAATCCTTGCTTCAACTTTTTTTGTCTTTGTTTTACTCCCAGTGTTCATCACCCTCGAGCACCGGCTGCTGTCTGCAGTCTCGTCGGAGGTATTAACATGAAGCTGAAGAAAATGGGGATAAGAAAACAGAGAAGGTACCAGGAGGCAAGACGAAAGAGAGTGACAGACGAAAAAGGAGCCGGAAGAGAGCAAATCGTATAATCGAATAACTAAACGATTGTGTTTGCAGCTGCTATAGCATCGTAAGCAGGCTGCGCTGCTCGTTGCTGCCAGTCCTTTTCCTTCGTCTCTCCTAGATAAGAGGCTCTTAAGCCGAAAGTGCGCGAAATACGTCTACGAATAATTATATTGCACAAAAAAAGGCTAAGAGACGTAAACACGAACTGTCTGTTCGAACATTTCCAGACAATGGAATCCACACTTTATCCGTTTCAAACGGGAATTGAATAACGGTAACCTTGCAAAAGTTTTCTCTTTCAGAATCTTCTGACCCGCAAGACTTGGAAACAAAGCGAAAGCACACATTATAGAGTAAAAGCTGTGTCTCTGGTCGGATATATTGAGTCTGACAGTTTTCCAGTGATGTCTGGTGTCGCTGAGGGCAAGGGCTTCTGGTCCCAGAGCCGATGAACGTGTCTCCGGATTGGGTCTGAGCTGAAGATGCTTCCTCTTTTTGCTGTTGGTACACGGTACGGTTGTACAGTGCACACCGCTCGAAGGCTGACGGGCTTTTCGCTGAGGCACATGTCAGCTTTGGGTTGGAAAGGCGAAACGCGCGACACGACGAGGACGAGGACGCGGAAGGAAGGAAAACGGAAAGCCAACGGAGGTGGCCTCGACGCGGCCACGTCATCTCGCCCCATCTTCCTAGTCTTCTTCTCTGCTTTCTGGCGTTTCCTTCACTACTTCTCCTTCTCGCTCACGGTCACCGTGAAGCGCTTAATTGTGTCGCGGAAATACTCAGACAGACGGATTCCTTTAATAATGCGCTCGACGGCGCGCTCAACCGTTCGCCCTCTCGACGTTCCTCATCCTCGTCGAGGCGAGTGTACGAGCCGCTCTGTTCACTACTGCCCACTGGTATCGCGTCCCGCGTCTTTGCTACGTGTGTATATAGGTAGCTTCATCCGGACTAGTCGTTCAGGATGTCTGTGTGTGCCGTCGCCTCTGACTTCCTGCCTTCCTGCCTGTCTCTTAGCAATATTCCCAGGCGAGGGAGTTTCCCCCTGGTATACAACTAAATAAAATCCGAACGAGACGTCGTGTCTCTTACTCCTCTGCGCGCCTGTCTATTGCTGCCTTTCTGGATAGTCGGTCTTTTGGCCTCTTTGCTCTTTGCACCTCCATCCCTTCTCTGAGGCGGAATCTTTGGTCACAGCTTTCGTATTATTAGTCAGTGGATTTCGTTGTTTGACGATTTTCAAAACTTTGTCGTCCAGGTAATGAAATACGTCGTTGCATCTATGTATGCATGATAGAACTAATTATAAGTAAGGAGTTCTTCGACTTCTAATTTCATAGAGCACCGCAATACTTCTGCCGATAAATCTCTATAATAATATCCTTTTTAAAAGATTTCTTGTGATGATCTAGACTGTACAAAATAATACAGTGTAGATGGGTTTGAAGTACTAAAGAAGCACTTTCCGTTTTAAAAAAAGCACTAAATATCAACTTACAACCGCTCTTATACGTAATTTTCTGGGTATTCCAGTCAGCTAGCTTTTGGCACTCACCTGTAACAGAAAAATAAGGAACTACAATTATTATATGATAAAATGATTGTCCATTAAAAAGCACGCGATTTACTCGGATGCATGTATTTAAAATTTTAAATATAGAGAAATTAATATTGATATTATATAATAGATGAACAAAAAAAAAGTGAATTTGATTCAAAATTAATACAAGGCCCGCATCTCTGCCCGTGACTATGTAACATGTGTCACATACTGAAAAATAATGTAGGCGTGCTTGCCGGAAAAAAAGCCAACAGAATTTTCCACAGGACACAGCCCGATTTTTCTTTCATGAAACGAAAGCCCGCGAGATGAGGATTTTTTCTTTGACGGATAATCCGGAGCTTTGGTCGGTCCGGGGAGCACCGTAATCCGTCTGGCCCTTGCGGCATCGTCGCTGCATTATCTGCTCGCTTCACTTTTGCTTCTGATATAGAATAAAGCGTCTCACGTCGAGTCAGAAAATTACGTAGTGCACATAATTGAGAGGGACACGACAGCTGAAGAAGAAAGAAACTTTTTCGAATCCCGTGATGCTGGAGCTGTTACAGGCTGTGAAGAAAAGAAAATCACCCCGGTCTTCAAGAATAAACTAAGAAATTGTTTTTTTTCGTTTACAATTGCACGTTCAATTGTAAGAGCATAATTTGTTTTTTCCTTTGTCCTGTTCTTACTTCTTTAGCAGAGAAAATTAAAATTATGTAACATAAAAAAATTCCGTGATCTATTTTGTTTCCGATGTTTTTTTTCTGGTCACGTGGTAATTGTCAAAGATTTCTCTGTGAATAAAATGAGAACAAAAATTGATCGACCGCCGTAAGGATCTGGCGATACGGAAGGCAGGGAGAGGTGAATATTCATAATAGGAAGCCGAAAAAAGCTGACCCAGCAGCAAATAACAGCGAGGCCCCTCGGAAGCCAGGACGGAAAGAGAAAAAGGCAAGGCAGATTCGGAGAGACTCGTTATCCCCAGAAAACGCTCCGGCACCCGCTTTTCACTTTTTTTCCTCTTTAATTTTTTATATACCTATTTGTCGCCCCTTCTTCTCTTCTGGTCCTCTCATCTTTCATTCCCTCTAAAGTATCAGAGCTCTCGTGGTCCCGACGTCTTCGCTGTGTTTGGAAATCCTCATTGTGCTACAAAACTCGGGGCGCACTCTCCGCGTTCTACTGCCATGAAATAAAACTAACGCTTATAGTCAATTAAGGTGCTGAGGAGGTAATGCGCTTTGCCGCGTAGCGTTTTGCATTAGGACTGTTCAATGTGCGAGATAGTCAAATATAGTGATGGAAATTCAAAGAGAGACGGCAAGGAACGTCGCAGAGGCGAGGTTCCAAAGGGAATCATACTCAACGTCTCGAAAGAGGCTTAAGATGATGTGAAACATATTCTCACTGCTTCTCTTTATGCCGTAAGCGCCATTATATCTCTCTCGCATTCATATATTTTTCACATAGTCTTGAAGAAAGACGATAATGAAATTTCTGGGTATGAATAACTAAGGGGTACAGTTCTATTGCATTGGGCATCCACATTTTCTTTTCTAGCCTTTGATGACGATAATAGGCTTCATGTTGGTTGAAAAACCAAATTCCTGCACGAATAGAATTTCATAGTATACTCAAACAAATGTTGTCAGTCCTGGAAACTACTAAGGAACTAGCCATTCACAAAGTAATACACAATAAACAAGTTAGTTGTGAAAACCAGTTTCAGTGATAGAAAACTAATAATGGTTAAACGAAACAATTAGTTGGTTTCGACCAAGGAATTAATTGACTGATCCAACAAATATAGTTCTAACTAATTGGATCAATTGCGTTATAAATTGAATTGAAGTCGTCATTAAGCCATTTAAAAAATAGGTTATAACATTTTTTTTTACTTCGTTAAGAAATAAGAATGAAATTTTAAAAACTGCAAATGTAATTCATTGATAATTTAGTTTTGAAGATGATGTAATGTTAGAAGTCTTACAGAGGATATGTTCCTAACGAGGGTGGAGAACAGACCGCAGGCTGAAAAAGGCCTTGCTCGTAGGTGATGAAGCAAAGGAGACCGAGAATATACTGAAGAAAAGAAGGAACAATGAGCGAACTGCACAGTATCATCCACTCAGTCCTGCTGTAGCGGGCGACGAGCATGCCGCCCCTATCAATTACTTTAGGGGGTTGCGCTTGCAGGGCGGGACACCCTGCTCGTTCGGGCGTACACGTTTTTTCCCCGACAACCACGACAATAAAGATGATTGGAAAAATGCACTGACGAGAAAATCCCGTGATCTTTTACGATAAAGAACATTCGCTTCGATGTATTAGATAATTCAGTGGATATTTCAGGAAGATAATTAAATTTAAACAAGATTAATGAACGCTGAAACAACGTATCAACCCTTGATATTCAAGAATACGCAGTGTAAAGTAATCCTTCAAAAAGAATTTTATACTTTTCCATTTTATTTGACAAAGAGCAAAAAACCAAATTTAACAACAATAAAAACCACAAAACAATTAGTAATTCTAAATTATACTCCAATACTTGTATCAATGTTGAAAATGCAATTCTTGATACTCAACCTGAGATATATGAGTGATATATGATAAGTCATAAACAAGAATTTTCCTCAATGCCATTCAAGTTACGTATGAAGTAGACTTACTTATGTCATTTAATTCGCCAATTCCTCTTACACTTAACTTTTTCCTCTGACACTTTTGGCAAGGGTATAAGTGTCAAATTTTACATGCGATAAACTTGTTCGACCTTCGGTTGTGCATGCATGTCTGTATGAAAAAATGTTAGGAATTATCTGAGGTCTACAGATTTTGATTCCAGTAACTTTATTTCAACAAGGAAATCAGGTAAAGCAGCTGACCAAATGTTGTCATTCGTTCAATCTTTCAGAAAGAATAAAATAGAAGACAACACAAGTAATTGATCAAGATCTTTGATCTGCAGCTGAGACAATGCCATAGGGATTACATTCACGATAGTGCTAACTGCTCGATCGACAAGACTCACGTTCACCCACGGGAGAGACTTGCAATTCGAAAGATTGCTGGTAATCATCATAATCCCAGGGTTCTATGCGAGTGAAGGAGGCGACAGCTATTACGAAAGCGGAGATAGACTGAGTGAGAGCAAAAGGCAGACAGACGGAACGTTGGGGAGTCCGAAGCTAACTGCACAATGTCCACAAACCTGTGAAACTGAGCCTTGTGTAGCCTCACTTGGGCTCCCCTATCAATTCCCGGTGCAGCAAACGCCAGACGCGTCTATGCTGTGTACTTATTCGAGGGGCGAGGAAAGGACAGAAAGTTCGGAAAACTATGCAAAGAAAAGAAGCAGCGAAAAAAAAAGAACAGGCAATGGGAGTGAAAAGAGATGAAGCAGGGAATCGGCCACGACGACCGACGGCCACAAGCCCCAACCCCATAGTGAGGCAATGGCAATAATAACAGGAATAATAACAGCAGAGAGCGAACGAGAACGAAGAATCGAGAATGCTGGTAGTAATGGTCTCTTGATATTTGATGGAGTCCTACTGCAATGCTTTATTTTGAAGGGCTGGTCTACAACACCGCAAAACATCCAAAGTGGAACATCCACCTGGAAGCCCCATTGCTCTCGGGCGCGACAGACTCGTTGAGATTGCAAGAGAGAAGGAGTACGTCAACCGAACCACGTAACTCACATTTTGCGTAGTACAAAAGCACGCCATTATAAATTGACGAGACCGTCGGGGCTCGAGCAAATCTATAACAGTCTGTTTGTTTGGGTGAAATTGGAGGAAAACAGTACTGCTCGCGCAGTTCCACTCACCGACCACCGTTGATGTCATGCTGGCTGTGCCTTCAGGCCGCCTGTTTCACGTTTTATCAGCGACATGTTCAGTGATTTTTCCGAACGAGGATCTCTGACGCTGTGCGTACACAACTCGTATATGTTTCTCTCTTATTCACGATGTTACTGAATATTTTCTGAGCTCTCGAGCTTTGGTATTGATTACCAATTTGTAGGAGTTAGAAGTGGAATAAACAATCCGCATCATCGGTGAAAAAAAGTATCAATGTGAATGATATTTCTGCGATGATTATCTGACGACGATGAAGATTCTATCGTATTTCTTTCCTTCTATCAGCGCTTTTCGCCGATTCAGCGTATATACTCAAGGATATTACTACACCCATCGAGGGGATAAGCGCAACGAGGGAAAATCCAACGTCGTATTAAATACCACAAGCACTTAATCCCTCCGGTACATTAGCTAACGGCGGAGGAACTCCTCTCATCCTCTCTATCTCTCTCTTGCCTTCCTTTATCATGTGGTCCTTCGATGGAGTGAAAAAAAGATGGAGAGTGAGAGCCACAAAAGAATAAGGAAGAGGACTCCAGCGAACCCTGCAAGGAACTAAGTACGAAAGGCAAGACCTCCGCACGCAAGAGGCGTTCAGATTTATGATCCTTACCGAAATACGATTAAGGGACCAATGGACCAGTGCTGACCGACGACGGCGACGAGTGCCTGTTCAGAACTCGCTTTCCGCACAAATGAACCCCCGGTATGGGCAGTTCTTTCCCCTTTTTTGTCCACTGATCTTTCCTTTTTTCTCGACGTGGATTTCACGAACTACAGGACAAAACCAGCATCGTTTATCCACTCTGAACTTGAAGACGCAAAATTTGTCACTGCTCCACAGACGCAAGTGAGGAAAAATCCAGGTTGAATGTCTTCAGCTCTGAGAATGACCATCAACAACGCTGAGAAACTGGCTATAGGAACGTGCAGACGCTCTGTGTGTACTGTTTTTTATTTACTTCGTTCATCTTTTTATTTTTGCAGCGGATTTCGGTAAGAAGTCTTGATCGACGATGGTGTCACTGGTGGGACCATCGATCACTCTGCGATTGCCACGACGAACAACAAGAAAAAAATATACTTATTCTTCTAGAAAAAAAGATGAAGGATGAAGTAATGGTAAAACGAAAACTACCGCATTTTGCTGATCGATCTATCAATTCCAGCTAAACATTGGATCCTACTTCGTTTATCAAATGTTCCGAGAGCTCCTTTTTCCTCCAAAATGTTGAAATTTTTGTGTTACATCTGAAAAACCATTTCAAGGAGTTTGGCGATTGATCATTGAGATACCAGATTAACAGGAGGCCTCGGAATATCTCGGTATCTAAATCGGCAACCACACTTGATTACATCGTTGGTGCACAAACTGGGGAATACGAGAAAGACAAGAGCGAGCGAGATGTGCAGCAAGGATAGTTCCAACCAACTCACTCTCCGACTCTATCTAGTGTAGTATATCTCGGATAATCTCTGGCCTGTTCTGAATTCGGTCGACACGAGTGCTCCCGTGGGCCACTCAATTCCTCTTCCTCCATGTACTCTCAACGGACACCTCGTCTCTGAAGCCGCCGAACCGAACCACTGGAGCTAGTGACTCGTACTCTACGTAATACTACCCCAGTGAGGTTACTCTACATCGACATATCTATGGCTACATTTACGACGTGCGGGGATTGACTAAGTACTACTGTTATCAATGCAAGAAACCTGGTGGTCCTCTTGCCTAGGATCACATCAAAGATTCCTATTCCCATTGTAAATTCTGCAGCTTACGATTAATATTCAAAACGCATTCGCGATTTACATTATGACAAAATGTCGCAAAATTTGTATATTCAACAATAATAGAGACAGAGTGTCCAAGAAAGCTGATTCCGGTTCCAATAACTAGGTTCGTCTGTTCTGCATAGATTGTAATTAGTGTGATCACATCAAATATTTCTATTCCCATCGTAAATTCTGCAGTTTACGATTAATATTCAAAACGCATTCGTGATTTACATTATTACAAAATGTCGTAAAGTTTGTATATCCAACAATAATAGAGACAGACTGTCCAGAAAAGCTGATTCCCGTTCCAATTACTAGGTTCGTCCGTTCTCCATAGATTTTAATTAGCGTGATCGAACCATGAGGAGGCGAGTAGTAGGGCAAACGAAAGGAGGCCATAAATATCGAGAGCAATCGAAGTGCTGCGCTGGCTTGGGTCGAGCGGATGGAGGATTGACTGTGAAGAGGTGAGGGTCCCTCAGCATCAGTGGTAGTCGGTCGTTAGAGGGAGAATTGGGCTAGGGTATCGTGAGGCAAAAAGAGAGAACGGAGGGTGACACATTTCGCAGGTTCCTCTGTCAGTTACGCTTGGCAATCTTGGTGAACGCAATCTCTGCAACAGTGTGACCCACGTCGTGACAGTATAAGAGACCACACGAAGCTTTTTCCCTCCTTTTGCTCTGCCTTACTCCTGTTGCTGGTTACGGCGAGTGTCCTCTTCAATACCTCACGCTCTGTCCTCACGGCGTATGGTATAAAATGCGGTGGGGCTGGTGTTAATCAAGCGCGGGACCTTTTTACGAGGGAAACCAAGCCTGAAGGTTGGGGAGTAGAAGTAAAGCTAAGGCGGGGAAGGAATAGAAAAAGATAGAGTGAGTGAGCGAAGGAAGTGTCCTCTTAACCCTCTGCTTATAACAAACGTGTAGAGAGACGAGGAGAGATAAAATAGACGAGAAAAGGAGAATCTTTTTTCTTGGATGGACTGCGCGAAGGAAAAAGGATGTCGTCGATGAAGGTACACGAGGGAAGGGCAAGGATAGGGCCAGTGCTAGGGATGATTGAGTAAGTGATCGACGTGTACGTTTGTGATGGGTGGAAGTTGCCTGGAGGATGAGAAAGCAGCAGAAAGACCGAGGACTAAAGCTTTCCCTCTCTACATCCCACACTCTCGTTCTCTTCCGTAGCCCGAGGCCAGATTTGATTGCCTACCCTCGACCGGACACCCGTACGAGTTCACCACAAATAAATATCGTCTACGTGGAAGCGCCCGCTGGTCAACTAGAGCTTGGTCGAGACTGCCCGACTTCGCCCTATCTTAATTTCATTTCGACAAGAGAATTTGCTCTCGATATAGACAGTCTGGGTGGATAAAAATTTGTTTGAACTGTTTGCGAATTATCAAGATCACGGCCAATTCAGAAGAGGAAAACACTTTTCGGATAAAGTTCTTTGGGCGGTTGTTGCAAGAAAATACACCGTTTTCTTTTCTAGATTTTGGTGGTTTGTGTCGAAAATTTGTTACGCTTTCATATTGATGTCATGCACTACTAAAGCCTGCGGCCAGATTTGATTATCTACCCTCGATGGTATAAGACAGGACCTTAGGGACGTCGTACACTCCTCCTTCTGATCATCTTAATTTCATTTTACTGAGAAAATGTACCCCCGATATATTCTGCCGACTTTAAGATTACATGTTACTTCTCGGTCGGTAATCCAAAACTGTTTCCGTATTTTCTTCGTCGCAGTTGAGATTACGGGAAAAAGAAAACTCCGTTCGACTACTAATTCTCTATCTCTCTTGCACTCATAGCATTGAGCTTGTGCCATTGAGCCTTAAAATAAGGGAATGTACAAACATATTGCAATTCTTATTCACATAATGAAATGGTTTCAAAAAGTATGATGCTCATAATTTGTAACAATATTCTGAAGGAAGAACGAAGGAAATAAATATCTTTTTTCCTATGACTGACGAACATCTAGAAAACGGAAGCAGAACGAGGGATAAAAATCACCCTCACGAGTATACTACTACCCTCTTTTCATCGCCCATCTTAATTTCATCCTCTGCCGATAGAATTTACTCGAGGTACAGTAACCACGTCTTATCCACGATGAAAAATATCGGAAAAGTAGCGAACGCCCTAGACGGAAGAACGAGAGTAACTTAAATCCAGGTCGAGAGGGATCGTTTGCGATCGTTGATTGGAAAGATATAAAGTGTCGCGAGGTCGACTCTACACTCGCAAGCGCATCCGATATCCTTCTGTGCGAATAGACGCACTATATAACAGGATTTTATATTGCTTGGGGAATACATATACGATGTTATTGGACGTGCATTCGTACTAACCAATCTCATTGCAATATTTATCGATCTTATTTATGACTTTTATATTACTTTTTAAAATGCATCCAGTACCACGTTCGATTATAGTTATACTTCTATAACAAAATAACAAACAAAGTGATTATCAACATTTTTCTACTATAATTTACATTAAAGATTATCGCGAAAAGTACTAAGTTCAAACAAAAATACTTTTTATCAAATTGATGAATACTTCTTTCAGAATGCTTTTATCACTTAAAATTAACAAACTTAAAGAAATGATTAAGTAACGGAGATGAAAAGTTATGAAATTTCTTTTATGTTGCTAATTGTTGGCGATCAGATGACCATGCTGCATGGGACACATATTTTCTTAACTAACGTAAGACATTATATTTTATACAAATGGTGAGTGCATGCTGATGATGGTAGGAACAAGTTTCAACACTGGTAGCGCGATATAGAAAATGAGAGTGAGAGAGACAGCGAATTAACTATGTGGTGGAAAGTGCAACGAGTTTTCGATTAGATAGTTTCTGCCACCTAACCAGAATTAGTGCGCGGGCCAACCCGTTGTTAGCCGTCTGGTCGTAAGTAACTAACGACTGAAATTGTGAAATTTTCATTCCCGAGTGTAGAGCTCCGTTGTAACACCGCAGTGCCGACCACCGAATATCCACGAACGTCGGGGAAATGCTTAAATCCTGTAGAGGTGATTAGCTAAGTCCGTAAGCAAGTGCATGAACGAGTGTCCGGGCACGTGGATAACTATCTGGACGTTAATGTTCGTACATTTTCAGTCCTTTCGCACAGTCGGCAAACTATGGTAACGCGAACGTGGAGAAGCTGATTTGGAATCTGGATAAACACACAACTGTGCAAGCGGACGGAAATGAGACACATTTCCGGTTACAATAGTAAACGGATAACCGTGTTTATTTGCAAATTGTCATCTGGCTCCATTTATGATAAGATCAATGGAACTGTACTTATTATCTACTTATAATGTTAATATAATCTCAATTTTCACTATGGGGAATGAATCATTTACAAAGGGAATAAGAAAATATTTTTACTTATCTATTTTTGATAGCCTTATGAGACCTTATATTTTTTTTTTTGGCGGCCCAAAATACTACAAGCACAAATATACCATTTTTTACTACCCGCTACTTTTTAGAACGGAAGGTTTAACGGGTGTTAGCTTCGGAAGTTATATTTTTGCTTGCGCAAGTCTTTTTTGGCGAGATTATAAGAATTTCTTACAAATTTTAACACAGGTCTACCACATATCAATGGAAGTACATACTTAAAAAAAAAATCACGACAAATCTACTTAGGTCCTGTCCAATAAAACATTATTTTACGATTAGCAAAACTTAACTCTATAGGATCATGTCAGTAAGTGACCTTTATCGGATGATTAACGGATGATCAAACCTAGACACCTTTACATCAGGTATAAATAGGTACCCACTTCTAGTTCTAATAACAACTCATGATTAAAAATAGACACATCACTTAATTATCACGGTTTGGCGGCAGAGTTTATTCGCATCGATGCCCCCTAATCAGGGTTAGGCACTATTCGAAGGAAAAAGTATCTCTCTATATTATAAAAAGATTTTGACGCCGCCGCCGTATCAAGAATCGAGGGACTTAGAAAAATTGGCCGAGGTCTATGAAACCCCAAGTTAACTGGGGCTATGGCCCCCCGAGCCCGGATTTTTCTAAGTCCCCCAAGGGCGTATATACATATATAGGGAATTCTATGTCAAGTGGACCATTCCGGCCCCAATTTTTCTGAGTACCCCAAGAGCTTATATACATATATCGAATTCCATGTCAAGCGGACCATTCTGGCACCAATTTTTCTGAGTATCCCAAGAATACATAGGGCATTCTATGTCAAGTGGAATATTCTAGCCCGAATTCTTCTAAGGTATAAGGTCTTGTTCTCAATGGCCCTCAAGCCTGGATTTTTCCAAATTCTAAATGGGGCCCCAAGGCCCGATTTTTCTAAGTCCTTTATGAGACCAATTAAAAAAGACGGAAATGCGAGCGCGCGAGCCACATTAACCCCAAGTTTTCGATATTTTGATCACTGATCGATTGTGAATTATTACGTCTACTGAATATTATAATCCTTTGTGAACGAATAATGACCTAACCTTTCATTTCATAATATGTAATAATAAATGCATGGATGTTTTATTTGTACATAACAATTGAGCGTATTTACTGATTTTCGACAGTGCTTTTGATGTTTTTCTATACAAATGGCGCCCATCTATACTCCTGGCTGTTTAATATCAAGGGTTGGTAAACTCTGATTCATTCGAAATAATTGCTAACCAGAAGTATCGAGATAAACATAAACGGATACGCCATGTATCATTAATACACGAGATCCGGAATAAATATTGCTGTTAACTACATCTGTGTCGTTCACAAAATCATAAATCCTACCGTTTTCACGTAATTCGTACGGTATCTCTTCCCACAACAGTTATATCGCTTTAATTAGCTCTCCGAATATACAGACTATGATAATCAAAGCTCCGGATTTTAATTGCATTAACGTGTATGTTGTCCGATTTTCGTCCACTCGTTTCTCTCCCAAAACACGTATTTTCAACTCGTCTCCCTCGTTAAAATATTCGTCGATAGCGAATATTTCTATACACTCGATAAAACGAATAGATTTTCAGTGAAGCAACGTCCGAGCGATGTAAAAGCTACTCCAGAGTCCAGGTAGAGACAACAGGGGTGGCAATGTACGCAGCGATGACCGTTGGATCCAATTTGGTTGAAAATAATTGGTCCGTCGAAGTATTAGCTGTGATTAAAAAAATAGTATTTTCGCGACTCTATCCGAGCATTATCGAAGGTCTGTGAAAAGGCAAAAAAACACAAGGATTTTCCACTGATAAATAACGAGTGACGATAGTGGTAAAGCTTGATAGGAAGCTAGCTAGCTGGCTCACTCTCCAGCTCGCCAATAATTGGATCTGTAAAGGGTATAATGTTTGCACGGGGACGGGCGGTGAAAGCAGTGGAAACAGGAGAGGGAAGGGGTTAGGGGGCCTTGGTGATGGTACGGGCATGATACAAAGTCGATAAAAGCCCCGGGAGCAGAAGCGGAACTGCGCTGACCTCTCGTTTATAATGATATTTGGATTGGGGCGTCAATTAACTTGTTGGTTAATACAACGGGCAAACAAAAGTTTACCAAATCGCCATGGGCCTGGACAATGATGATATCCACTCGATTCACTCTTCGCTCTTCGCGCTGTGCGCCTCTTGTTGCCCATGTAGAACGAATAATAACAATAGTTAACTAAAATTCCGAACATTGTGCGCTAGTAAAAATTACCCGAACGCCAACGGATGTATTAGTCTGCTATGTTATATATATGATTGAAACACAGTCATAACAACCGTTCGCGAGCAACGTGAACATGAACGAAAAAACTGATAAAATAACAGTTATTTTTTCTGGCCGAGCGACGTTCCCAGCTGTGATGCACTCGGGATTTGTACCCGTTGGTCAAATTGGTTCAATCATTTCTGAACCATTGATTTTTTTATACGCGGAAAATTCAATTGGCGAGTTATATGCGACCATCGCTTCGAAGCATACATGTTGTTAACCTTTATGATAGACAGATTTTTTTTTTAGAGAAAAAAAAACAGTGACGCAGTGCAGTTTGATATTTTTTTAAATTTTTGGCGTTCGCTTTTTGCCCCCGAGAGTAGAAGACAATTTGCTATCACATTTATTGGAAACTTTGTAGATACGCAATCGTATAAAAACGCCTATAGCATGCCGAACGATATTGAAATAAAAACCAACTCTATTTTTTTGAAAATTCCGTAAAGCTTGATTTGGATACTTTGTAGATACGCAATCGTATAAAAACGCCTATAACATGCCGAACGATATTGAAATAAAAACCAACTCTATTTTTTTGAAAATTTCGTAAAGCTTGATTTTGTTCACAGCATGAAGAAAAAAAAATTTAAATCATCATTCGATTCTCATAATAATCGACATGTGAATATTTACGCAGTCTGGGATTTTATCTGATGCTATGGAAATAACAACTTGGTTCTGAAGTACCGTCGAGCTCAAACTTCGGAGATAAAACCACAATCGTGAATTCTTTCTGGAAAAGAATCCCGGACTTTGCACATGTCCCGTGACTGCTCATCGACTCCAGAGATAATTTTGTTTTTTTTTTCTCTCCGTGTGTGAGGAAAATCTTGAAGGTGAATTGAAGGTTTGCTTGAAGGTTTGTTGCGTGAATCTGTTCACGCAACAAACAAATGGTTGGTTGAGGGAACAAATAAATTTCAAATGCTTAGGTTATGTTAGTTGCAGCCCAGATTAAATTGATCGTAGCCCTTCTGTGGTTTAACTCAATTTTTCCTAGCTAGTTGACATTACCAATCAGCAACAACAATCGGTTAGTTACCATTATCGATGGGTTAGTCCAAGATATCATTTAAAACTTAATAGGTTGTACTAACACAATTATTTATTGACGCTTTATACCACAAACATTTATGTGAAACCCCCAAATTAAATCTTTTTCTCCATGCACGTCGTCCAAATTCATTTCTACGTCATTCGCTCTATGTGACAACGTGATCCCAAAATAATATTTCCTCTTAGTCCAGTTGTTTATTTATTTATTATTAGTTCATTATAGCTTAAAGTGGGAATGAAAAGAACTCTATTTGCATTGGCTTCAGAAACGTGCAAGTTTTATAAAGTCACTCTTTCCTGACACGTTCATAACTTCTGCTATTAATTGCTCTTAAAAAAAATCATATTTGCTTGTCACTGTTAGTCCCGCTGACATAAAACAATATATATGTATGAGGTACAAAGTAGTTACACTATTGTCGAGAGTTAGGGTAGAACGATTTTGCACCCAGATTACCAGGCGGTATTGTATCGGAAGAAAATGAACAAAAAAAAATGATGATGGCCAACGACATACGAACGATGAAGGCTTGGAGGGGGTATCGAACAATGTTGCTATTAGCGGTGCTGTTTATCGAAACGTAGACACCTAAACGTCGACACCAATCAGCTGATTGGCAACGACAATCGGTTAGTTACCATTATCGATGGGTTAGTCCAAGATATCATTCAAAACTTAATAGGTTGTACTAACACAATTATTTATTGACGCTTTATACTACAAACATTTATGTGAAACCCCGAATTAAATCTTTTTCTCCATGCACGTCGTCGAAAATAATTTCTACGTCATTCGCTCTATGTGACGACGTGATCCCAAAATAATATTTCCTCTTAGTCCAGTTGTTTATTTATTTATTATTAGTTCATTATAGCTTAAAGTGGGAATGAAAAGAACTCTATTTGCATTGGCTTCAGAAACGTGCAAGTTTTATAAAGTCACTCTTTCCTGACACGTTCATAACTTCTGCTATTAATTGCTCTTAAAAAAAATCATATTTGCTTGTCACTGTTAGTCCCGCTGACATAAAACAATATATATGTATGAGGTACAAAGTAGTTACACTATTGTCGAGAGTTAGGGTAGAACGATTTTGCACCCAGATTACCAGGCGGTATTGTATCGGAAGAAAATGAACAAAAAAAAATGATGATGACCAACGACATACGAACGATGAAGGCTTGGAGGGGGTATCGAACAATGTTGCTATTAGCGGTGCTGTTTATCGAAACGTAGACACCTAAACGTCGACACCAATCAGCTGATTGGCAACAACAATCGGTTAGTTACCATTATCGATGGGTTAGTCCAAGATATCATTCAAAACTTAATAGGTTGTACTAACACAATTATTTATTGACGCTTTATACTACAAACATTTATGTGAAACCCCGAATTAAATCTTTACCTCCATGCACGTGTTCGAAATTGATTTCTACGTCGTTCGCTGTATGTGACAACGTGATCCCAAAATAATATTTCCTCTTAATCCAGTTGTTTATTTATTATTATTAGTTCATTATAGCTTAAAGTGGGAATGAAAAGAACTCTATTTGCATTGGCTTCAGAAACGTGCACGTTTTATAAAGACACTCTTTCCTGACACGTTCATAACTTCTGCTATTAATTGCTCTTAAAAAAAATCATATTTGCTTGTCACTGTTAGTCCCGCTGACATGAAACAATATATATGTATGAGGTACAAAGTAGTTACACTATTGTCGAGAGTTAGGGTAGAACGATTTTGCACCCAGATTACCAGGCGGTATTGTATCGGAAGAAAATGAACAAAAAAAAATGATGATGGCCAACGACATACGAACGATGAAGGCTTGGAGGGGGTATCGAACAACGTTGCTACTAGCGGTGCTGTTTATCGAAACGTAGACACCTAAACGTCGACACCAATCAGCTGATTGGCAACAACAATCGGTTAGTTACCATTATCGATGGGTTAGTCCAAGATATCATTTAAAACTTAATAGGTTGTACTAACACAATTATTTATTGACGCTTTATACTACAAACATTTATGTGAAACCCCCGAATTAAATCTTTTTCTCCATGCACGTCGTCCAAATTCATTTCTACGTCATTCGCTCTATGTGACAACGTGATCCCAAAATAATATTTGCTCTTAGTCCAGTTGTTTATTTATTTATTATTAGTTCATTATAGCTTAAAGTGGGAATGAAAAGAACTCTATTTGCATTGGCTTCAGAAACGTGCAAGTTTTATAAAGTCAATCTTTCCTGACACGTTCATAACTTCTGCTATTAATTGCTCTTAAAAAAAAATCATATTTGCTTGTCACTGTTAGTCCCGCTGACATAAAACAATATATATGTATGAGGTACAAAGTAGTTACACTATTGTCGAGAGTTAGGGTAGAACGATTTTGCACCCAGATTACCAGGCGGTATTGTATCGGAAGAAAATGAACAAAAAAAAATGATGATGGCCAACGACATACGAACGATGAAGGCTTGGAGGGGGTATCGAACAACGTTGCTATTAGCGGTGCTGTTTATCGAAACGTAGACACCTAGACGTAGACACCAATCAGCTGATTGGCAACAACAATCGGTTAGTTACCATTATCGATGGGTTAGTCCAAGATATCATTCAAAACTTAATAGGTTGTACTAACACAATTATTTATTGACGCTTTATACTACAAACATTTATGTGAAACCCCCGAATTAAATCTTTTTCTCCATGCACGTCGTCCAAATTCATTTCTACGTCATTCGCTCTATGTGACAACGTGATCCCAAAATAATATTTGCTCTTAGTCCAGTTGTTTATTTATTTATTATTAGTTCATTATAGCTTAAAGTGGGAATGAAAAGAACTCTATTTGCATTGGCTTCAGAAACGTGCAAGTTTTATAAAGTCACTCTTTCCTGACACGTTCATAACTTCTGCTATTAATTGCTCTTAAAAAAAATCATATTTGCTTGTCACTGTTAGTCCCGCTGACATAAAACAATATATATGTATGAGGTACAAAGTAGTTACACTATTGTCGAGAGTTAGGGTAGAACGATTTTGCACCCAGATTACCAGGCGGTATTGTATCGGAAGAAAATGAACAAAAAAAAATGATGATGGCCAACGACATACGAACGATGAAGGCTTGGAGGGGGTATCGAATAACGTTGCTACTAGCGGTGCTGTTTATCGAAACGTAGACACCTAAACGTCGACACCAATCAGCTGATTGGCAACAACAATCGGTTAGTTACCATTATCGATGGGTTAGTCCAAGATATCATTTAAAACTTAATAGGTTGTACTAACACAATTATTTATTGACGCTTTATACTACAAACATTTATGTGAAACCCCCGAATTAAATCTTTTTCTCCATGCACGTCGTCCAAATTAATTTCTACGTCATTCGCTCTATGTGACAACGTGATCCCAAAATAATATTTGCTCTTAGTCCAGTTGTTTATTTATTTATTATTAGTTCATTATAGCTTAAAGTGGGAATGAAAAGAACTCTATTTGCATTGGCTTCAGAAACGTGCAAGTTTTATAAAGTCAATCTTTCCTGACACGTTCATAACTTCTGCTATTAATTGCTCTTAAAAAAAATCATATTTGCTTGTCACTGTTAGTCCCGCTGACATAAAACAATATATATGTATGAGGTACAAAGTAGTTACACTATTGTCGAGAGTTAGGGTAGAACGATTTTGCACCCAGATTACCAGGCGGTATTGTATCGGAAGAAAATGAACAAAAAAAAATGATGATGGCCAACGACATACGAACGATGAAGGCTTGGAGGGGGTATCGAACAACGTTGCTATTAGCGGTGCTGTTTATCGAAACGTAGACACCTAGACGTAGACACCAATCAGCTGATTGGCAACAACAATCGGTTAGTTACCATTATCGATGGGTTAGTCCAAGATATCATTCAAAACTTAATAGGTTGTACTAACACAATTATTTATTGACGCTTTATACTACAAACATTTATGTGAAACCCCCGAATTAAATCTTTTTCTCCATGCACGTCGTCCAAATTCATTTCTACGTCATTCGCTCTATGTGACAACGTGATCCCAAAATAATATTTCCTCTTACTCCAGTTGTTTATTTATTTATTATTAGTTTATTATAGCTTAAAGTGGGAATGAAAAGAACTCTATTTGCATTGGCTTCAGAAACGTGCAAGTTTTATAAAGTCACTCTTTCCTGACACGTTCATAACTTCTGCTATTAATTGCTCTTTAAAAAAAATCATATTTGCTTGTCACTGTTAGTCCCGATGACATAAAACAATATATATGTATGAGGTACAAAGTAGTTACACTATTGTCGAGAGTTAGGGTAGAACGATTTTGCACCCAGATTACCAGGCGGTATTGTATCGAAAGAAAATGAACAAAAAAATGATGATGGCCAACGACATACGAACGATGAAGGCTTGGAGAGGGTATCGAACAACGTTGCTACTAGCGGTGCTGTTTATCGAAACGTCAAGCGCAGACGACGACGTATCAAAAACAGGCCGTCAGGAGGCAAAAGCCCCAGCCCGTTCTACGCTTGATTTCGCATACTGGAAGCGTTTGTTTATAGTAAAAGCTGAACAGAGCTCAGAGAGAACCGCCCCCACGAGCTCTGACTCTATATACACTGGAGCTTGCTACTCTATCGCACCCTTGCACGGCGTTGTACTCCGCAGGGGTCCGTAAATATACCTTCGAAGCAATCCACGAGAAGGGCTGGCGGATGGACTTTTGCTCTTATCGTTTCATCGAGGATATGAAGGATAAAAAACTCGCGGAAATATCATCCATTGATCTTGATCCTGTACCATTGTAACAACCTGCCAAGATGAGAAGACTTTTATGTTCACATTTTGTAGAAAATAGAGAATTAATGTTTATTAAACAGAACTTTTCTCTATGAAGAAACAGAAATAAGACCAGCTTTTATATCCACAGCTAATCTCGGATAAGCTCAGTACCAGAGTTGTAAATGCCTAATACTTATAGAAATAATGATGATGATACGATCAGCTCTATAATTATGATTTTATAATAATAACATGTAGCGATTGTAATACGATGATTAAACTTTGGAATGGCTGCAAAAATTATTATTTTTCAATAAAAATTCACGGTAATCCTTTTGAAAAAATGGAAAAAAATAAGTAATGCATTACTTATTTCTTCCATTTTCCACTATTTCTTGCAATATTGAAGCGAAAATTAGTATTTTTTTCAGGTATTCAAATGTTTACACTCTATTTTATAATCACTACATATCATTATTATGAAATCATAATAACAAAACAAATTGTACTGTGAACTATATCTCATGAATTAATGGGGATTTACAACACTGCTCAGTACCAACTGATCTCTGTCGTAAGTACATTTTCCAAAAAAAAATGACAGTTATAAAAACTTATCATATTTATACATAAACCAAGACTTTAAAAAAGATTCATAAAATTTCAATGTCGGTATAGATTACAATAAATTTCAAAATTCAGATTGGTACATGAAGTAGTTTTAAATGTACGTCACATCGAATGTAACAATTTTTAATATTTTTTTTTTGATTTACAAGTCTTCAATGTTTTTTTCTCTATTCTGACCAAATGCAATGCAGACTTTTGTCATTAAAACGCTTATGGAGCACGTCCCAAGTAAAAAAATTATATATAGTCCGACATATGGAATTAGGCATATATAGTCTGTATAAATTCTATATACAATCTATATGCAATTTATATATAAGATGACTTGTAAAGTTGGGTTTATGTATAAATTGTATATAAATTGTATATAGATTTTATAAAAACTATATATGCCCAATTCTATGTTTAAAACTATATATATTTTTTATATACTCTATATATCATTTTTTTACTTGGGGTTAGTTTGACAGCGAGAAATTTGAATTATACGTTAGCCTGTTGACGACGCATTGGGTTCCTCAATTAGCGCAAAACTATCATGACAGTTTAACAATAACACCTTGATGGTATGAAATATGATTCTTGAGAAATACGAAATACACGGATCTCCTCCAAGTGATTTTACATGCTTTAGTAATTATACGGAATTCGCATTTCAAGAGGACATTCAAAATTTGCAAAGAATTAAAATATATACACTGAGAGAAAAGCATATCGTTGATTTGACGATTTCACATGATAAAACGAATATAGGAAGATTTGCAATGTTTTATGGTTGAAGCGATGATAATATGGTTCAATAAACGATACTTGCAAGGTAATTGGAAAGAAACGTTTAAATCGTGCAACGAAACAGCATATTTGAAACTATTATCATTTTGATGATTGCTACTATAATTATATTTGCTAAAACCATAAAATATAGACGATCCTCCTGGGAATTATAGTTTATAGTTAGATTATCGTCGGTGTAACTATATTTTTTTTAAATTACCAGATTTTTCTCTCAGTGTAAATAAGGGAAATAGTTGCAATTTTTTTTGGGAGGAGGCGGGTAGTAAAATAGCGCTGGCGTTAATTTTGAAGACCTTGACATTGAAATCAAGCGGGAAAAAAATAAAAACTTCTTTGTATATGAGAAAGCAAAATTAGACAGACATTCTTGGCAATCCTCCCTCGAGCACGGATATTTAAATTATTCCCTCCGGCATAGTTATACGGTGGTACCTGATATTGGACAGGTTGACTAGTGAATCCACGAGAGAGCTCGAGACGTCTCCCTTGCGAAGATGGATGAGCTTAATAAAATGAATTCCTCTAGTCGTGGGTGCCAAGGAGGATTTAAATGTAGCTGTAGTCCCTGTATAGCTGTATGTAGGGAATCCCGTGATTCGTGTCAATGGTATACGCACTTAAGAGTTTCAAAGGTATAGAACGAAATACTTAGGGGACGTGCTTAATACCCAATAAGCTGAAAACAGACCTTGCTACTTTTAGATATGTGCTTTTGATTTATTTAACCGATGATTTATTTATCATTTAATATTTCATTGCATTTACCTGTTTGGTATACGATATGTTTTACTTTTAAATATTATTAGGAAAAAAGCATAATTTGGCTTCTTGCCTCGTAATATATACATTTATTTCAAGAATATATTATTCAGGTCATTCTGGGTGCAAATATGTCGAATAACGAATAACTATGACGTCGCGATCACTGATTTTGGTCGTTTTCCTTTTATTTTAACTTTATAGCACGAAAAAAATGTGCTCGTTTCAGTGCATAATTTATCGACGTAGTGGCAGCTTATTTGGTTACCATTTGGCTCGAAATGTAGCTATGAAACATCATTAAAGGATATGAAGTTAAAACATATAGTTATATACCATACAGGCTACTTTTATTACTTTTTTAAAAATAAATGAATTTTAGGACAAGTAAACAAAAAATGTGTATGCGAAAATAACAAAATGTGCTTATCGCTCTCTGAAAGCAACAGAGTTTGTGTAGAGTGAAGGGAAAAAAAACAAATTTAGTATTCAGTAGCCTCGATGAAAATTCGAGCGGGGGAACGAATAGTGTCGTCGCCGACAAGACGGATCAGCGTAACGAAATTCTTTTGGGTAACAGATAATAAAACTTGATTGCTGAGATAGCGGGAGAGGCGCGCGCGCGGCTCTAACATAATTGATCGATGACTTGGCTAAAGTACGTTGACATATTACACGAAAAGTGGTGGACCAGGCATTCAAGTTGAATGCAGCTCCTTGATACTGCTGCTGTGGATGCCACAGCGCGTATACCATGCCTAATGGGATGCCTGTGTATGCTCATCCCACGGAATTTATCACGGTGATTCAGAAAAGCGATTGCAGTGTGGCAAATGGGTGCGCTTGGTCGTTCTCGAGTTCACGACAAGATTAAGTGCGATACGACATTCCTTCTATGGTCTTACGCGGTGCCACAATGTACACTTTGTTTTGAATTATTTGCATATCGAATGACCAATGCCATAATGGCGTGTCTTTCACGAATGACCACACAATAATAGTTCCTTCTAATCTTACACTGAGAGAAAAGATTTCATTGACGCCAAAGAAATGGGTGGATTGATTTTTTTTTTTTTTCATTGATTTCAACGAAATATTTCTTTGATTTCAATGAATGCATTTGAATTTCAACGAGAACATTTCATTGCCTGTAAATAAAGATTTACTTAGTGAGCATATAATAAGGAAACAGTTTTATTGATTTAAAGAGACGTTTTCATTGGTTCAAAGAAACGTTTTCATTGATCTCTCTCGCACCTAACCTCACTTTTTTGTTTTCCGGTTCTTCCGAACGAACGGCTTCGAGTTTCAAGGAGCCAGAAGCTTAGCCTATTTCTGCCGTACTTTCTTACATACTCACAAAATTTGAGCTTTATCTGCCGTGTACTTCAGGAAAAAATAGATTTCGAAATTTTGAGCTGGTAAGAAGGTTTCATTGAATCAGAGACGATATCTTTGAAATCAATGAAAAAGGTTCATTGGTTTAAAGAAATGTTTCTTCGAATCAATGTCACTACTTTTCATTGAGTCGGAGATCATTCAAAGAAAAGATAGTATTGAAATTCTAGTATTTCATTTCATTGGCAAAGATTTCCGTGAATTAATGAAATTTTTTCTCTCAGTGTAGACCATCGATATAGGTACAGTGATTTAAAAAATATATCATTATTAAGATGCACCGAGAGAAAAAGAGGCTTGATTTTAAAAAATTTCATTAAAATCCCAACCTATGAAACATTTCTTTGAAATCAATGAAATAATATACTTAAGCTAATATTATATTTTCTTTGAATGATCAGAAATTGAATAAAATGTAGAGACATTGAATTACTGAAAATTATCCTTGAACCAAGGAACCGTTTTTCATTGATTTCAAAGAAGTGTCTTTGAGACACTAAAAGAAAAACTTAACCTATAAAATTACATGTCACTAAATGAATGAAAGCATGGCAGATGTTGCTTTAAAAAAATGTTTTTTCGTGCCGTACTAGATGCAAAAAGGTTATAGAAATAATTTATTTCAATAAACCAAATCAATGAAACCCTTTCATTGAAATTCAAATGCACCATTTCATTGAAAACAAAGAAACATTTCCTTAAAGTCAATAAAAAAAATGTAATTCCCCCATTTCTTTGGAATCAATGAAATCTTTTTTCTCGGTGTGATCACATTCGAAAAATTAAGGGAGGATGGACAACTATTAAAATTCTATATTAGCATGAACTAAAAAAAAATAAATACCAATGAATTTCTTTGTTGATTCAATCTTCATGGCTTTATAAAAAAATAAACTAATTTTAGTATTCCAATCATCAATCAGTGTACCAGTAATCAGCAGTTGTGTACTTTTACTCTAGATTTTGACTCAGTCAAAGTCATCGCAGGATTCCTTATGTTTTCCTTATATTTTTCAGTTTTTCAATTCAATGTCCGTATAAGAATAGTACTTTACGATACTCGTGCGAAATTTTATTTCAGAAGGTGTGAAAATGGGATTTATGCATGCGAAGCGTGCGTAAAAGAGCATTTCTCGCACCGAGTGAAATAATAGTATATTTCGATACAAGTGCGAAAAAACTTTTTCTGGCGAGTGCGAGTTTGCAGCCCGAGCCGAAGGCGAGGGTTGCAACCATACGAGTTAGAAAAAGTCTTTCGCACGAGTGTCGAACGATATTTTATGTTACGATGTGAGAAAATGCAGTTTAACGCACGCGAAGCGTGCGTAAAATCGCATTTTACGCACAGTGTGACATAAAATAATATGTAAACTTATTGTAAACATACTTTTGTCGTCTTTCCATAGACAATTTTCGCATAGATATATCAATATTATATCTACTTTATTATTTGTGAATAGTTATATTCTGCATAGATTTAATTGTCGTGGGTTATTGGAGTTTTAGCTACTCGAATTGATACAGTATCAATTTGCGTAGCCAAAATTAATCCTTACGACATTAGGATTTAATATCACATGTAATCCTCGATTATCCATTTAAAAAATGGTAATTCCACGTCAAAAAATGATATTTTTATTTTCTAAAGAAATTAGAAAATAAGATTGCTTCTCCTCTGGAATTGGTACTCAAATGAGTATTTGTCCCTTCGTCAGACACGGTCAATCTGCTAATGCACTCTGGATTTTTAGGACTTCAAGAAAGAGTCTGTGATTGAAAATCGATGAATTCATTATTAGGAGTATCGGACGCGTTGACAGAGATTTCATTTAATACACTACTTTTAATTCACTCCCGTCGTATCGTCGATTCATTACGAATGTAAACTGTATTCCCGGTCACAAGTGTTGCAGCCAGTAAAGTTAGCGAAGCTGACGACAAGCCAAGTCGACGAGAGTATGTATATTGATGAAGCGTGTCGTGCTTTCGTCTCGCGAAGGTGAATCTCAACTCTCGGTACTTTGCTCAGGACGTAGTTTTATCACGATGAGAGAAAAAAATAAAATGAAAAGTAAATTAAAAAAAACGTACCGGCTGTACTTAATGACCGGAAATTATTGCCAGTTGTTTATCCGAGGGTCATCGAGGAAAGACTTCACTGAGAGGCAAAGAAGGCAATAACAAAAAGTGTTCAGACAGGAGACTTTCCATTGGTCACATTAAAATAGATAGTTCAAGACAGGACATACATGTTCAGGTCGTATTTTAATCAGCACATCCAAGATTTACACCCTCGATTATTCGTAACCTTGACAAAGGTCTGTGTAAATTTGACAAATTTACGCAGATTTTCGTTGCTTTTACAACATACTTTATAATGAGATAATGTCTATGTATAAGGTGCTACCGAGTTTTGATAGATCTACACAGAGTTATAAATCCCCATTAATTCATGAGATATAGTTTACAGTACAATTTGTTTGGTAATTATGATTTCATAATAATAATATGTAGTGATTATAAAATAGCGTGTAAGCATTTGTATAGCTGGAAAAAATACTAATTTTCGCTTTAATATTGCAAGAAATAGTGAAAAAATGAAAGAAATAAGTAATGCATTACTTTCTTAATGTATTACTTTTTTTCCATTTTTTCAAAAGGATTACCGTCAATTTTTATTGTAAAATAATAATTTTTGTAGTTTTTCCAAAGTTTAATCATCGTATTACAATCGCTACATGTTGTTATTATAAAATCATAATTATAGAGCTGATCGTATCATCATCATTATTTCTATAAGTATTAGGCATTTACAACTCTGGATCTATACCATTTTTTTTTTCAACTTTCGGAATTGGTAACTATGACAACACTTTTTTTTAAACGGTTGAAGATAAGTGAACGTGTAACCACCATCCCATTATTTCCGAAGTTATTTAATTTGTTCATTTATTCTGTTCATAAATTTTTACTAGTGGTGGTTTCAGAATATTATAGCATATTGGTAAAAACAGTGTAAAGATAATTTATGAAAAATAATTATTTAAAGTATAATGTGTAATGGGAAAAATAATGGCCCATTACTTCCTGTATTAGTTTGGTGTTTGCTGGGTTTCATTACCAATATGGTAGAATATCCTAATAAAATTATTGTCACTGCATTTTCATCGGAATAAATAAACAAATAAAATTATTTGAAGTTAATTTAATTTCTGCAACCTCCAGATAAGTGGCTAAAATATCCACTTCTCAGTCACAAATTCTGTCTCTGTATTCAGTTTCCCCATCATAATTCAATGTAATTTCTACAATTTTTTAAATACTGAAATATAAAGTTGAAAAAATGTAATAACTATAAAATAAATCCCTAATTCTCAATCAATAAAGTATTTCACACAGAATCAAACTTTCTGCTAATTCGTTATTTTTAATTTTTTAAAACTTCCAAAATGTATAATAATTCTTATCTGACTCACCTATCAGCTGATAACAGGAGACAAAATCAAATAACGCACTGAAACTGCATCCCCGCAAATAAAAACTTGAACCATCAAACCATAAAATAACAAAGATCTAATAACTAATAAACAAATCACCGATTATAAAATCAATTAAAAATCGCGTGCAGAATTATACTCTCGATAATTGTCGTAAACACGGGATTTTTTTGGTGACAGCGAAAAATCGTTCGGGGTGCGCGTTACGCGAGTGGCTCGCCGGACGCGACTGACAGCACGGTGTTGCGCCACGTGGGTGCGAACCACCCCGAGTCACCGATACACAGAGCTGCTTGTGGGAGGTTTAACGTTGTATTTGTGATAGCATCGTAACGACGAGTGCATGCACACACTGACAGTGACGGCGGCTCTTGGGCATGCGCACAGCTATGCAAACTCCGGTGGCTCGAAACGGGAGTTCCCCCCGCGCAGAACTTCGTGAACCGACGATTTTTATTCTTCCGGTAAGCCAGGACTGGTACGCGCGCGCTCGCGTAATTAGTGCGGTGTACCACGTTGATCGGATGCCGTTATACTACATTTGCCGAACTGCAGACTGCGACTATCGCAGCTATTTCGATGTGTCGTCCGCCCATTGAAACCGACCGGTGACGACAATTCTGCTATATGCGTTTGTACCCCTTTTGTACCCACTTTTGTACCTTTTGTGTCCACCAGTTTCGCCGGGTTACACTGCCATTGCAGTATGCTGCAAAACTACTATAAAAAGTATGAGGACCTCCGGAAATGCTCAAACGGAAACGGAAATTACCGGAAACGAAACGAGAGTGGAGAGACGAACGATAAAAAAGAGAAAGATTAAAGTTGCTGGAGGGGGACATCAAAGCGTTGCATTAATGAACTTGCTTCGTATTATTATTAGATTTTATGAATCTGCAATAAAAGTTCAATGTAAGTGAAGCTTCATACATTTGTAGTCTTACAAACATTGTTATTGCCTTTCATTTTTTTTGTGATTACATGATTATGCTAATTATTCATAGCTGATGCAGTGGGCTTTTAAAATTGTATCGTGTTATTTAATACTAGTATTGAAAAATTCGAATCGATGTGGAAATTATTTTTATAATATTGTACATTTTATTTCAAATAGGAGAAATACGATAAGAGCTTATATTCCATTGCCATTTGAAACATCTATAAAGTGAGCAAAATTTTTTTTATGAATTCATGTCATCTACAAAAATATAGAATAAAAGGAAAACCTGGAATTAAAATATAATTTATCAATAATTTAGAAAATTGGTCGCTAAAGATTCTTGGGGTGATAATAAACATTGAAAAGTTAATAGCTCTGGCAACTATAAGTGACAACTACTAATTAGTTATTATAAACGTTATCTTATAGTTATCGAAATTATCTGATAGTTGAAAAAAGTTAATTGGCTATAAAAATGATTAAAAATGGTATGAATAACTACCAATACCAGAGTTTTCTTGTAGTGTGGATTAGAATTGTAAGATTCTATCATTTTTATTTATAGACAGCCATCGTATAATTGTTATAACTTTGCAATAATTATCTACAAGTTTTACAAAAAGATATGAATGTTTCCCGTACAATTTTATTAAAAATTAATTTTGGTTATAACTATTAAAACGAATAAACATCTTTTTATAAACAACACTATAAACTATTACGAAAAAATAATGTATGAATATAATTTCACCACAATTACATATTTCAACGAGTAATGGGGGTCTCACAATTTTGGTATGCAGAGCTCTGCATACCAGTCAGAATTTTGAAAAATCGATTTTTTCAAATTTCACTTTACATATTTACATATATTCAGGTATATACACAGAAAATTTCATGTCGATCCGACAAATATTCTCGGTGAGTTCTTGGGCATAAATATTCTTGGGCACTATCCTATAGTGCCCGATCGGACCAGAGTTATGGTGATGTTGGCAGCGGGTAGCAGCTGCGAATGAATTATTTTCATTCAAAAATGATTATAAGCCATTACCACAGGAAGTTGCTAAAGCTGTGCATTCTATCCATACAAATTTCACCAATAAAACATTATTAGAAAGATGCATCGGTGGTTTCACGCAAAACAACAACGAAAGTTACAATCACACTGAGAGAAAAGCATATCGTTGATTTAACGATTTCACATGATAAAACGAATATAAGAAGGCTTGCAATGTTGTATGGTTGGAGCGATGATAATATGGTTCAATAAACGATACTTGCAAGGTTATTGGAAACAAACGTTGAAATCGTATATGCAACGAAACGGCATATTTGAAACTATTAGAATAGTTTTTGAAACTATTATCATTTTCATGATTACTACTATAATTATATTTGCTATAACCATAAAATAGAGACGTTCCTCCTGGGAATTATATTAATGGTTCATCCAACTATTTTCTTATATTTGGTATAACCATAAAATATAAACGTTCCTCCTGGGAATTACAGTTTAAAGTTAGATTATCGTCGGTCTAACTATATTTTTATTTAAATTACCAGATTTTTCTCTCAGTGCAACTGATATGAAAAATCACTCCAAAAATTGTTTCATGTGACTTAAAAATTGTGGAAATGGCTGCATACATCGCTGCCAGCGTATTTAATGGAGGTACAGCGTCGCTCGTATATTATATGAGTGCAATAGGACTTTCACTTGAACCCAATGCGCATTTATATGCCGAAAAGGAGGATGCACAGCGCATCACGATCTCCGACAGAAGAGCGCACGAGAACACATGAGAGGGAAAAATAGTCCGCAGACAACATCAAATGGAATTATTGGAAGCTGCCGAAGGAATGGAGGATTTATTATATGGTCCTGGAACAGACCAGAAGGTGTAAGTTGAAAAAGAAAAATGTTACTATGTGTAAGGTGCTTTTGAAACTTTGAACGCGTTTTTCTCAAAACTATGTTTTCAAAGTCGGTCGCGATTGATCTCTAATCTTTACACAAGCTTTATAAATATATTTGTCAGTCCTTAATCGAAGGTTTATTCTCGCCGACAAATATTCTCCATTTTATGAACAATTTAAGGCGAAATTTTTTTTTGTCAAGACGTCATTATGTGAAAAATCAATATTTTGTTTATTCCTTCGATGAAAAACCAGATAATACCTTATATTAACTAAATCAAAATCTTTTTGCTTTTTCACTTCTAATGATCCCGTCTAGACATATCTTGCTCACCGCAAGATGTCATTTTAGAGGTGCTCCCGGAGATCGTCTGTAGCAGCTTTAAAAATCATTATTTTTATAAATAAAAAATACCCGAATGAAGTTCGATGTCACCCCAGTATGTAGATAAATTGTTATATTAATAAATTAAAATGTCTTTTAATGGAAAATTCTTGAAAAATCTCTTTTTTTCGGCCTCCTGACTACCCCTTAAATTAAACAAGAAACATGATGTTTATATTTGACCGTTCGATTAACAACAGTATTTAACGTTGCACATATTTACCAGGTGGCTGAGACACAAAGTCAATTTCGAGCCACGCGCGATAACGATAAGACTTGGACTTGTGGTATATCACGTCGTACGTAACGTATTACGTGTAAGTAAAGCGGGAGAAACGTGCCAGGGGTTAACCAGCATTTTCACCGTAATCACGGCGTTAATCTCGCACCTATTCCGGCAAAGCAGGAGCAAGTAGTACTTGGGGCTCTGTTCGTCCGACTAGAGTAGCTCTATACATACGCCTTACGCGGTTCTACAGTCCCGTGCACACCGCGGCGATTGTAACGACGTGCTCTATAGGCAATATTAGCAGCAGTAACGCGCTCGTCGATTCATCGATTTCTCGTTAGCGAATCGGGCCCCGTTGTGTAACAACACAACCCTTGTGCGACAGGAGTGAGAAGCACTGAAATATTGATTACGGTGGCGAACAATCGTGATTTATGCCATATCCAGCCAGCGCATATACGCAAAATACCGTAGTGATGATGAAAAACATTTTTCTTTCCACCGCTTTTTTTATCCGCTAGGAAAGGGAAATCGATAACGCGATCTCGTATTTTATATTGTTTGCTTTTTCCCAATCGCACAACCGACAGATATTCCGCGATTATTGACGCTTTTGATCCAATATTTATTCGCCAGCGCGAGTGGGTTGCACTAAACTTTTGTTCCATCTCATTGCAAAACACATTTCGTTCGCAATTTTTTTATATTTTTTACATATACATTTTCCCGAGACACTCGAGCTCGCGGATGCGTTATAAACTTTGCGTAAACAGAGTGATTCGGGCGATACACCGAGATATAAAAAAATGCTGCTATATGTTGAGTTGAGGACACGAAATATTAATTTTTTTAAAAGGGTTGCGGGTAACGAGATACATTCGGGCTGTCACAGTGCATTCAATTCACTGCTTTGTGAGAACCGGTTTGCATTGCTTTTTTTTATGTTTGTCGTTTTTATTTTGCGGTTGCGGATTTATTGTCGTTGGTATTCCTGGAATACGCAATATAAAAAATAAAAATAAAATCGACGCCATTGGAGATATGAAAAGAAAATGAAAAAAGCGGAAGGGTTATGAGGAAGGTTTATTGTAATTGACTAATTGGTGTTGTGTATAGGAAATAAAGTATGAAATAAACTGGTATTATAATGCGTTCATCCCAGAATTCATGGGACATTCGAGAGAGGCCAAAAAGTAAGGGTTTTGGATGAAGGGTTGAGACAGAAAAGGGTGGACGGAAGCAACAGAAGACTCGACGAATTTGTATCGTTTCCCCACCGCGTTCCGCGCATCCGTTACAAGTATGATCCATACTCCTGTGCACCCCGAGAGAAACGTCAAATAAAACGGAAGAGCCGCCCAATTGTACGTGGAAAACAAAAGATTCACTTGACTCTCGTGGAGGGTACAGTGAGTGCCAAGAGATCTACTCCATCACTGGTACCCGTCTGTGTCATTCTCGTAGGAATTAAGCCAGTACGAATTTAGGAACACACCGTTTATGAATTTATTATGATGATTCTCTAGTTGAAGAGGGTTTCGCATGAGGGGATCCCGCAATATACTGGCAAATCAAAACCGAAATGTACGGCAGGTCCCTTAAGGACTACCCTGATTCGTCCTCGTCCCTCCGTAACATCCATATTACTCCCAGAAGTAATAAACGATATTACTCGATTAGCAATTCACACACCAACTAATATTCTGCAATAAATTGATACAATGACGATTATTTGAGGCTCCTTTAACAATTTAACAGTTTTTTAGAGTGTAGGTAATTTTTAAAGAAGGTTGTTGAATTTAATCACATTGCACAAATTTAACATAGTTAAACAAAGAAATACCTCGCATTTCGTTGATTACTTCGCAGATTTTGAAAATAATTTCTTTGTATGCATATAAAACTATCGCTCCAATATGATAGAGGTGTACAAGCAACATAAGAGTTAGGTCGCTAAATTCAACGTGGCAGGTATCTCGCAATTATTTGCCCTATGAATTCCATAAGGTTAACTCGAAGCTTCAAGCACCCGTAGTGACAAGAATTAACTAACAGTGTTATTATTTTATCACGGTCCGAATCAAAAATAGAGATCAGCGAATGTGTCACATTGGTTAGCATTGTGTAACCACCGAGAACGAAAGAAACAAAACTCACGAAGCAGTTTGTGCCTTCATACAAACAGAAAGAACCTGAAATGCGTCTCAATAAATCACGGTTACAAATAGACCCAATGTGTTGCAGCCATTTGTCACTAGCATGTTTTAGACTATTTCTTCAAGAAAAAGATGATAAGGCGAGAATCATTTATTGATATTAAATGATAATTCACTGACATAATTCTGCATGGCGCACAATGAGTAGTTCAGGGACCTTAAAAGTATGTTAAATGCGGCATACATTAAATTGATTACAGAGATTATCTCCAGTAGCTTATTCCAAGAATTTTTAGTTAATAATTACGTGCAAATGACTTCAAAGGTCAAGATTACCATCGAAATTAGTGGTGCTAAAATATCAGTGGCAATTATTATGTTCGTCATCCCAATTGATTTATTATTCCGACGCCTTTTTTACTTCGGGTGCTAAAAAGCAAATCGTCATCTACTCCGACTGTACAAGAATAAAATTAACCTGCTCTGTTCTTGCTCAATTTTTTTCGAGTCCAGTGATACAGCATCGCAGTCTTTACATGTGCCTCTCATGGAATAATAAAGCTCTTCGCGCAAGCTTACGGGACAGAGGAAGATAGCATCCCAAGATCCAAGTAGAATGTCCTCAAGGTATTTCACCGATGCTACGCCTGTTAAACTGACAACCACGAGGAAGAGGACAGTCAATGTGCTGGCCGGGGGCCTGCAACCGGTCCTGGATGAGCTTCCGTGCAGGAAGCCGCTAATTACCAAGGCTTGTTTGAATCGTTACCGGGGTAGCCATCTCTTTTCATCACCCCTTCTCATATTCCTGCCATTTTTCTCCTCTTTCGCCACCCTCAGTGCACCTACTCCTGTACGTCCTTCCCAGTTCTTTTTTCCCGGCAAACTTGCACCAAATCCTGTAGCAGTACTTATGCCTCGTGATGTAGATGTACATAGCAACCAACTGGACCCACGGTCGGCATTCAGGCAAACCGCACGCGGAAGTCGGGAAAGACTGCGCAAGGAATGTTCCAGGAAAAAAAAGAGACGAACGAAGAATGAGAGGCTAAAAGAAAAAAGGAATAAACCAACCGCACACTGTCTCAAGCGTGTTAATTAGGCGTGCTTTTGTTTCAGAGGGAAAAGAAGTTCCGAATGAAGCAAATATGAACGATCCAAAGCACATTGCGCGCTGCTTCTGCGTTAGTCCTCACGGTCCTTGTTTCCCTTTAGCGTTGTACCGCAGCCGGTCCAACGTCAACGCACCACCCCATCGAGACCAAGGTTTCTTCCTCAGCCTCTTTTCTCATTTTGCGTGTCTGTTTTACGCTCAAGAGTCTGTAGGCTGATTTCTTGAGGGAAAAGAAAGACGCAGAAACAAATGAGGAAGCCGAATAATAGACCACGTCGTCTGTCGTACCGCCGTTTTTATCCCTGTCTCCTTTAATTATCGATGTAAAACTTGTGGGTTTTCTTCTTCATTCCTTTCGGACAACTGTTTATCCTCATTTTCTTCACTTCTTCAGGGTTATGGTTATAGATTGGAGCGGTAAATATGGCTAGTCTTTTTACCGTATTTATACCATGTTTACCATCACGCATAGAAAAAAGAGGAGTCCACGACGGAATCCAGCGCAGAATCCAGAATGGAGTCTGGGCTGTCCTGGTTGGATTCTGGGCAGTCCAGAATGGAGTTTAAGATGGACAATGGGATCGAATCAAATCCCATTCTCCATCCTGGAGTACACGGGAAAAACGATTTGGTTAAGGTAACAAAAATAATAGT
Source organism: Ephialtes manifestator (assembly GCA_963970395.1). Classification (NCBI taxonomy): domain Eukaryota; kingdom Metazoa; phylum Arthropoda; class Insecta; order Hymenoptera; family Ichneumonidae; genus Ephialtes; species Ephialtes manifestator. Next base: position 5,307,497 of record OZ019972.1, read on the forward strand.
TGGTCTCAACCAAGTGTCTTAGTGCTCTGAGGGCCAGACGATTAATCGGTTGGATCAATTATTTTCACTTGATTGGATCTGTATCGTTTCTCGGACATAACCCCACTTTTGAAAAAGTTGGCCGACAGCACTTACCCGTTTTGTTCACTTCGTCGGATGATACCGACATTGTTTATTTAACCTCACTAATGTTTTTGCACTTCATAATCTTCGAAGTTTTTTTTTCTTTGCAGTTTCGTATAACTTCGTTACTTTATATACCTTCACGCGTTTCCACCATCTTTTACGATAGAACAATAGGGGCTATCACGCAAATACAAAACCGCCATCGTTGGTTGGCCCCAACTGTCTAACTTAGTTGAAATCCGACTAAAATTCGTTGTGTGGTCTTTCAAGTCAACTAACTCCGAATGGTAAATGCGACTAATATACTATGCCATCAGGTTGGTCGTTACACCGACCAACCTGATGGTTGTGACAAGAAATTTTCACTCAACTACCAAATAATTAGTTGGCTCAACGAAACCGTTATTTCCATGTACCTAGACTTCATTCGGGACGGCCTAGACTCCATCCCGGACTCATAATTTTTATGCGAGATATTATCACACATTCAACACGAAATTTCACAAATCGAATACACGAAGAGAAATGGATCCGCGAATATAGCTGCCACTCGCAGAAAATATTATACGGCGGTGACACCGTATAATCGTATATCATGGGCTCTATTGTAAAAGCTCATAAAAACAACTTGCAGCTTACGATACGTATAAAAATCGTCCCAAATTTGCTTGATTACAACAATGACTTATTCCTTAACAGTATAGTAATCCGTTGTATCTGTATCTTTTTGAAAGCTGAAAACATTGGATTAATCTTCATTTACATGGGACTTATTGCCGTCGATTAGTATTAATTTCCTATTCTGCTTTGGGATTATCAACATATGGGGATTTTTTAGATTCGCTAATAAGAACATGGTTAATGGTGACGTCGCGAATTTATTCATCCACTACGTATGTAAAATTTTCCTAACAGCATACGTTTGTTGTTTGAGGTTTTTTTTAAGTCTTTCTTTTCTTCAAAAGTGCTGGGTCGTCGTTACTATTTTATAACGACCCGAAGAGAGCGACACCAAATCGATATATTGCCCTGCGGTATAATGCCACAGGACGAATCAGCATGAAACCTCCTCGCGTATATGCGCCTCCGTAGTCACTTCCATTTACGAGAATCCGTACACGAATTCGCCATCTAGCGACAGTACAAATAAGTAGAACTGTGAATCTAGAGTGTATAAGAAATGTTATAATTACTATACACCATAAGAAACATTGACATGTCATATTTGTATGGTAAACAAACCCAGAGAAAATTTAGTGAGTTTTCAGCCGCTAGATGGCGAATAACCACGACTTTTCTCGTAAACGAAAAGATCTACGGCGGTGCATATAAAGAGCAGTCTTTTCGCCCACAAGTGTCTTTCGTGGGACATCGAAAACATGGCAGTGAAGCTGCCCAATATTTGTATTTTTGGTCGAGTTGTCATATGATAAGTTACAACTCTGACTTATCGACCTACTTTGGCTAGCGTGTTGCACTTTCAACACAACAATCAGAGAAACAAAATTAAATTACAAAACATGATGACGTCTTTAAAAATGTTCACATTTTTTATACACTAACTTGCAAAGCATATTCAATACATTTCCCCTTCCTTCCCTAAAATACATTTAAGGGAACGCATAGAAAATCCTTCCATAATTAATTCCAGTATCATATTGAAAATAGTACGAAAAATTTACTAATTCTTCCTATATAAAAAGGGAATACTGTCATACGTATACGTGTAAGTAAAAGTTCGGTTGGAAACATTAATATAGGAATAATGAGCATGGTACTAAAGCAAAATCGGAAAGATTACAATACACATTGTGAAAGCTTTTATGTGTATAGGAACAACTTTGATAAAGCCCTTGTGTCACCGCGGTACGCAAGTTATAGTAATTAACAACAGAAACCCGCGTAGCTACCACAGACTTTTCTCTCCGTGCACGCGGAAATGCCGTGTTTTTTAGATAATTTTACGGGCTACAAGGTTTGCAATATTTTCACATCTCTAGTTGTGTATACACATTGGTGTGTTTGTTGTATTTTCTTCATGTACTGCCTAGTCATCTGGCAGGCTAGTAAAGCGAGCGTAGTGACCCGTACAAAAGACATGGTCTAGACTGGAAGTTGTTCCGGAGGCTATAATAGTGGTAGTAGTTGGTTACGGTCTAGTCCTACGACCTATCGAGGATTTCCTTGTCGAGATAGCCTCGAGGGTCGCTACGATGTCGTCGCTGCCACTGGCGCTCGGCGACGGTAGAATCAGGGCGACCGAGACCCAGAAGGGAAGCCCGCCAGAGCTTATCTGAGATCCGCGAGGGTAGCCCGCCTGAGGCACGAATGATTCCGGCGATCATAGGAGGGGATAAACAGATTCGTTCCGTCGAACGAGGAAGTCGCTGTAGTCTCGGGAAACCTGATTGAACGTATTTGTCCGGTCGAAGGGAAAAACCCAGAATTACTACAAGAGCCTTAGCCATGAATAACATGTATATTATAGTACTTTTCCAAAACGTAGCCCTGATTGCTGAATTATTCACCTACTCTCTTGAAGTCGACATAGATGTATATGAAAAATATCACCATCTCATAGAATCAAATGGGTGTCATTTTTTGCGTCTACTCAAATGCAGAGAAAAAAAATAATTTTGTTATCTATCTAAAACAGTATAATTTAATTTCTCGGCATAAAATTCAAGTTAACTACTGTTTACTATATGAAAAATAATTCTGCGTCGAACATTAGCTGTATATATACCAGTGAGATTCTCGAAATTGTTGCCTGATTATTTACGTCTTCGCACGGATGGAATTTAGAAAATTTCTGTCTCTCTGTATCCGACTCAAGACGTCAAGGAATTCTAGGAGCAATATCTCTCCGCTCGGCTATGACTGCAGTGGTAGAAGCGAAGCGAGAAATGAAGGTATGAGAGACGATGAGAAGGGGGTGACAAAGACGCATCCTTCAAGGAGTCTCATTACGTTCTGAATGTACGTAGAACGGGACAGCGAGGGGAAGTACACTCGTCCTGTCAGACGCGCAATAGGAGTGTAGAACCTGCAAGTCAGTCAGAGGTAAAGACGGAAGAGGCCTCAGTGCCAGCAGAGCACAGTTTACATGTATATATACGTATACCTACATATATATCATTGTATACGCATCTAGTGAACGCCTGTGCTTCGGCGCCGGTACGCTACCTCGCTTGTTCTCTACCGACAACGATTCCTTAGCCCCGAATTCGCCTGACGCTTCCGCCAAACCGAAATTAACAGACTACTACTAACGGACCCCGACTTATTCGGTGGTGCGAGACAGCAACCCCTGGTCCCCAATGCCTAAAACCCACCTCACTTCACCCGCGCGGCGCAGCAACCATGAACATCACCCCACGCCATAGTAAAGCAGGATGAGAGTTTACGGAGAAACCTCGAAGCTCCTCAACCTCCGACCCGATCGTGTACCATAGAACCTTGGTAAGACTCCCCATTCGATGTTTACATTCCAATTATCCAACGCTTCGCTGTGCCATTATTAGTATTTGCATGATTTAGCGACCGAAAAAGCTTGCAGAGTAGGTAGATGGATGTATATAAACGCAGGCACGTTACTAAAGCTGATGCTGTGCTGGTGCGTTGCCGCCACATTTTGTGTTCTCGCGAACCGAGAATTATTACGTGTCCGCATCGTCGAGCGTGTATTTTGATCTCTCGTTATTCTCTGGTTTTGCAGTAGCAGCACTGTGCGAGTTGAAGGAAGAAGAGATAGGAGGGAGTGCCATGGCTCTCAGCAAAATCCTGCTATGGAACGAAGACTTAAATTTAGCCTCGCAAAAATGGGGTCCGAAATCGCGTGGTTGTCCGCGGTTTTCTATTGCCATTGTAGGGGAAAAACTTCGGATGTGTGCGAGAAGCCAGGACGTGCGGAATCATAATAATGTTTGAAACCCATGGAAGGTGAACAACGTAGGAAGGTAGAAATGTCGCAGTGCAAAGCTCATGTTATACATTGGCAAAATTAGTAAAAATATGCAATATGTTTCATATATTGTGAAACATACGAAATCTGCAATGCGCAAATAACAGGATCTCCTAAGACAATATCAAATTTATTAACAGATTTCGTGAATTTAAATTGTATCAAAAATAAAAATACTTTGAATGTTACGAAAACACTGTTCTCAGTTGGTCCATTATTCGGAAAGTTTCACTTTGTAGACGCAACTTATGAGTTACCTAAATGTTTCAAATTTTCTAATGTCAACCACGTTCTTCTATTTGACTTTTTTGTTAGATTGTCTATTTTCCTACAGCTTAATTTTTGTTGTGCGCCAGAAAAGCTTGGTAACTTACATTGATAATCAATTCTTTACAAGTATTATGATAAGTTTGTGACAATTTTAAAGCAAAATCATGGGTAAAAGTGGTCAAAAGATGTAAGGTAAACGTCCCAGTGATCGACACGTTAACCAAATTGCCCGACTTTATAAAAACGTAACTTTCACATTAAGATACAAAAAATAGTCATTCTAGGTAATGAATCAGAATAATCGTATGAAAAAATAACAACCTCACAAATTTTCGTAACTTATCTTATTGTAGAGAAAACTTATTCTAAAGCTTCAGAAGTGCAAATGTACCAGTCATCGACATACTAAAGTTATAGTTGGTCCAGTAATCGACCGTTATATGTCCTAGTAATCGACACGTTAAGAAAAGTCACAGATTAAGACGTCAATAACTGTCATTGTAGGTTATAAAGAATCAGTATAATCTTGTCAACAAATAGAACGCTTAACTTTTGGTCTACCTTATGTTCTTGTAATCAAAAATTAACATAAAACTTGAGGTGTGCAAATGTCCCAGTCATGGACATACTAAAGTCACGGTTTGCCCAGTAATCGACCCATGACATGACATGACCCAGTCATGGACATATGCATGGCCCAGTTATCGACATGATTTATTTTGCTGCTTAATTATTTATAGAAAGCCCAATACCCCTGTCCATAACTACTCCTCGTACAGTTCGATCGATGAATGAATTGTTACATTATTTTTTATCATCTAATTCATAAAAACAATACGCGATTTACACTAATTTTCTATCCACAATTTTGTCCTAGTGATCGACAGTAGGTCGATTACCCGGACATTTGTGTGTTTCTGTGAACCAGTTATCGACCTCCGCGATTTTTTGCACAAACAACAATTTTACGATAAAATCATATTCATTTAGTAATGCCAGATTCTTCATATGTAATATCAAATTAAACTTACTCAGCCAAAGTCTTCGTGCATCGCAGAATTTAACTAAATGTCACGAGACGCACCTTAACCTCCATATCAAGGATTTCGACGAAATCACACTCGGCTCGGACACTGCAAGTTTACGATTTTCTTATTATCACTGTTATGATTTTACAAGCCTCAAATTTTCATATAATATTGTACATAAATCGGAGGAAGTGTTGTTAATTTATTTAAACGTCGAAAAGCACTGACAGTCATATTTATCGCTCTTTTACCACAGACTGGTCGATTACTGGTACATGGTCGATTACTGGGACATTTACCTTATGGTTCTGAGAAGCCGGGAAGGCCGATGAAAGGAATACTTCTACGATTTCCAGAACCCTCATAGGGATTTGTACACTGCGACACCGTTGGCCGGCACGACGTAAATCAGGCCGCGTCTGGATACAAAGTATACGGAGGAGAACCAGCTCGGGGTATAGTTTTCGGGAGTCGTGCCAAGTGAGAAGAAGAGCTTGAGAGGAACCAAACGCTTTGCAGGTTGTGTTACTCCTTCTCCACTCGGATATTCCTCTGCGCACCTCGATTCCCTTCTGTCTCTCTACCACGACGATGCTATCCGAATAAAACTGGCGAAGCTTTCACACTACCGTGCATTTCAGTCGAGCTTAAAAGGTACTCTCTGAGCGCTTCTACATGTCGATATCAAAAGCGAGCTCGCCATCAGCAAAGCTGCTAAAAGTTCCCAGCAGCGAGAGTACCTTATACGCACAGTACTCTGCGATTTGCACTGAAGCCAAAAAATAAAAGATAATTTCATTTTGCAGACAGATCTCATAACAAAGTGTTTCAAGTTTAAATTATCTTACGTCTTTTATTTCCATTCAGAACTGCAACATTGACATTACTTCACAGGTAACCCGATTTGTATGTTTATTCCACACGATATTCAATTGATAATTATCATTTGAAATGTTAGTCGGTTGGTTGAAAAATATCCGACTATTTTTTAAAAACATAAAAAAGTCTCTCTGCGAGAGTTTGTTTTGAAAAGTCCTGAAAATTTAATTAATGGAGAATATAATGGGTCATCAATTTATTAAATGTGTTATTGATTACTTTTTATCAACCATCATGGCATGAGTTTTTGCTGATGTACGGTCTTTTTTTTCAATAAGATATTGAGATTTTGTAATATCAAGCATCGAACAATTGGGGTACAAAATGACGGAACTTCGTTCTGAACCGTAAACCATCAACCAAAAGGACGGAGAATGATTTAAACTCAAGTAGATAACCACCAATTTCTCTCTAACAGCTCATTCAATACGTTCAATTGATAGTGTACATCCAATCCATCGAAAATAAATCTTAAATCTTACGATAAAGACCGTCGTGTTATTGAATACAAATCGGTTTCTCCCTCTTGTTTGGGAACTTGGCCAACTGTGCACAAAGATAAAAAAAAACCACGAGGAGAGGTTCCGAAGAGTAAACGAGAAAACGAGAGGGAGAACAAAAAAAAAAGAAAAGCAAAACAAAGAAACAGAAGTAGAGAAAGAAGGGAAGAGTGAAAGGGGTTGGTAGAAGGATTGCTTTGTCGATGGTGGGGGACGAGAAGGAACCACGACTGGATCTCTTCGAAGCCGCAAAGCTCTCTCCTACCCGTCTTAAGCTGCCAGAGCTTTTTCACCGTTTCTACTGTTAAAAGGTACTATATTTTTCTCTCCGCGAAGGGTACATGTATAAGGGTGGAACGTATACCTTACAGCTTCAGCCAAGAGCTTCAGCAAGACCACGCTCTCGAAGCACCTGCTAAGAGCATAACTCGCACTAGCGGCAGCAGAAGTAGCTCCGCGAGGCGTAGCAGTTGAGGTTGTACGACGTAAAAGGTTCAGGGGTGGCATGGGAACGTGGGAAGAAAGAGCCGATTGCACCAGGAAGGGTTGCGATTATCGTAACGCAACCCCGGTTTTGGCCTCGGTGCACCTCAATCCTCATTGTCTTGGAATATGGAAAGCACCCTGAGCCAGCCTAGCAACGGAATGCAACCAAGAGCTTTGTACACATCTTAACCCCTCTACTCTAGCGTACACTACTAAACTGTAAGGTTATATAGGCTGCAAGATCATTGCGTAGAACTATATTCCAGCATTTCTGTTAGACTCGTTAACTTGTCCCCACGAAACTGAATAAAACTTCGCCCATTGTATGTTTTCTCCACTAAACGTTTCCTTGTCAATTAAACTTTTCAACATATGATGCGTACGTATAGTTTTGTGAGTGAATCACATGCACTAGCTGTTTTTTTCAATATCATAGTAATAATTTAACATTTAAGTTATTAATTTTTATCGACTCATGGCGGTCTATTTTTTCTGATGGAATTTTGCGAAGCACTTCTCGGATCTGAGACCGTGATCGCTAGATTCAAAGCGCGCGAAACTGAAGCCTAATTCAAATTCCACTAATACGAATCTCTTACAAATATCGACTGTAGCTGCTTAATAAATGAAATTAATTCATCAAGCAGCCAGAATCGACGAAATTTATCTCAAACAAATTGTGAAAAAATTCCGCCACAACCCGGGTTCGAACCGGGTCGTGGCGGACCAAAATTCCATCAGAAAAAATAGACCGCCAAGAGTCGATAAAAAATTAATAATAACAATATTCGGTCACGCCTATAACATACTAAGTTTAACATTTAAGGCCTAAATTACGAGTCAGTTTCGAAGCAGAAGTCGGTACTTTTATCAATGGTACCGAAAATAAAGTCTTTCTGACTAGTAGTACAAAATGTCAATAAAAATCAGTTCAACAAGGCTTTGGTAGGACAAAAAAAAATCATGAGGCCAAATACTCTGAAGGCAGAGAAATCCTATTGGAAAACATTGCTGATAGAAGAAATAACGAAAAACAGGATACCCAAGAACAGGACTACGATCAAAAGTTCGTGGTGTCATTTCGATATATCTTGTTCATTCACATGGACTTCCAGGTCGATAAAAAATCGGAAGTACGAGAGTGGGGAGCCACAGAGAGAGCAAGCAAGGTGTATTCGAGTACATGCCACGGTCGCTTCCTTTCTCTTATTCTTTTCGTTTTATCTTCCCCCGTTTTTTGGCCCTATCGCCAAGTGTATCGTTCATCGACGACCGTACTGGCGACTGAATGGGTTCGCTTGAGGCTCTCGCCGTTACCACCCGTGTGCCATCTCTCTTATCTCTGACCTCAAGCAAGACTTCGGCAAGTGCAGTTACTATCGTACACGCGATGGTGAATAGCTCTCGTTCTACGAATCTTCCCCCAGTTTGCTATCCTCGACGAACAACCACCTCCGTCTTGGTCGCACCTTCCACCAACTGTTTTCCCATCCTTTTCCAACTCCTAGACCGATCGCATATTCACGAACTTAGGGAATAAAGGGGCTAACCGGCCAGAGACGTACTTCTTCACTAACACCGCACCAACGTCGTCTCCATTGCGAAGCTACCAACAGGGCAATGCTCACTCGGTTGAGAAGGAGTCCGATGGGGCGGTCTATCTAGTTTTCTCTTTAGACCTTCAGCTTCGTATATCGCTGTCTCTCTTTCTCTATCTATATTTCACTCTATCACTCGAGTCTCAAGTAGTTTACCAAACGGTCAGTGGCATATAACTACGCGTTTTGCGAAGGGACGCGCCGTGGCTCTCAAGGGGGAAGATTGTCGAGAACTAATTCCTTCCCACGGCTTCGACGAGTGAGGGAGAGTTTGGAGCACAAGGGTATCCGTGGTATTGACAGAGAGAGTTCTGAATCCGTCTACTGCGTCCTCTGTCCACTCTCCATCTCTGGATTTGACATGGAGACTTTGTCCGGAGAAACTTCCGTTGAGTCCTTTTTGAATGGGCGTATATACTAATATATTCGTCTTAAGCTGGCTGGTCGATGATATGAGGTACGGATAGAAAGTCTCCCTCGATGGTAGTCTCTTATAAGGGAAATTTTCTTTAAAGAACCTTTCAAGATTTCATATCTCGCCATCGAATACAATACGCGCTGCTCGTTTTGAAGGGTATCATAGACTGAATGATTTCAGAATAGATGATGACAGTTGTGTCAAGAGCACAGCAGCTTGGTTTAATCGTAATAAAATGATCCATGTTGATAGAAATCTTCAGTAATTTGGCGTAAACCATCGTAAAGATTAAGACATGAAACATTTTTTTAGAGAAACTTGTCAGGAGAAAAATTTCTCAACTGTCAAATTTTAATTACTCGTAAATTTAATGCAACTTCGATTTCTTAAAGACTTCAATAAAAGTTAAACTACTGTACGTGTTATATGACCTATTGAAGGGCAGATAATCAAAAAAATGCAATAAACTATGAAGGAATCCAATAACATAAATATTGAGAATCTATCGATGGTACATTGCAAAAAAGCAACGATGTGGATGAAGTATTTTGAAATTATTGCATGAATGCGCATTTCTTCAGCAACTTTATGAAATAAATTCAAATCTACTTTTAGTAATACCTCCTTGATATTGTTATTATTTGTGTCACTGCGAGATCAACAACTCCCATCGTGGCAAAAGTAAAGTTACCTCGTAACGATGATAGCCGCTTATCTGCTTAAGGGTGGAAGAACAACTGAGTCGGAAAAAATGTTGAGTGCTACTTTCGTGCTTTATGTGTTTGATCTACAGCCTCTGGCGTGCGCAGAAGGTTGTAGAAGTCGTCGTTTGACGGAATAAAAAAGGAACTGGCGTGGCATGGAGATAGACCATGTCACAGAAAAGATCCTCGTTATTCGTTCTCAACTATTACAGGGAAAGAGACAAAACGAGAGAATATTACAATCTGGGCTGTATATCGTACAAGTGTGACTCGTTGGCGATAACCATCTTGGCTTCTCCGTGGACATCACGTTGTTTTCCTCGTTCTAGCTACTATATCTATACGGCATGCACGCGACAAGAAACCCCGCGGCTTTTCTGTGCTACTATAAAGAAGACCTCAACGAGTCCAGCTTCCGAGTTTTTCTCATCCCTACTATTTTTTTTTCTCCTTCTGCTGGGGATAAAATTCTATTGCTACCGTACTGTGAAATTCCATCTAGTCCAGCGAATCACGAGATATCAAGTCAACGCACCCTTATTTCATTCTCTCGAATTACGCTTCTATTCACTCTGGTTCGCATAAAATATGAAAAATAAGGAAAATTATGCCTACGAATTGCAGCGAAGAAATCTTTTCAAGTCTCTGGTAGAGAGGAAGTATCGAGATTCATATTGACGTGAACTTACAAACAAACTTTTCCCTTCCGATCATATTTTGTTTCTCGTTCCGAACATCATTGGTTTATTCTCTGGATCTTTTGCGTTTTTCCTTAATCAATTTCTGTGCATCTTGCCATCATTTGTATAATCTCTGGATCTTTTTTGTTTTTCCTTAATCAATTTCTGTGCATCTTGCCATCATTTGTATATTCTCTGGATCTTTTTTGTTTTTCCTTAATCAATTTTTGTGGATCTTGCCATCATTTGTTTATTCTCTGGATCTTTTTTGTTTTCCTTAATCAGTTTCTGTGCATTTTGCCATCATTTGTTTATTCACTGGATCTTTTTTGTTTTTCATTAACCAATTTTTGTGCATCTTGCTATCATTTGTTTGACGTTCACCTTCTTCGTTCATTGTTATTAGCCCTTCCGAATTCTTGTACACAATTAATGATAACATTTAAAAAATTTGTTTTTCAGTGTTGTGATGATTAATACAGTATTTTTACTTCAACGACAATAACACAGGGTATCAAATTGGCCAATCAATTTCTTATTGCCTTCGTTGTCGATTGATTAACATATATCATTGATTTTATCAGCGTATCCAAAGATCCGGACGAGGGCTATGTGAATTACTTTATTAGTGGTCAAAGGCCATTTCGACTCTCCTCATTCTCTTTCCAGTGGCCATAAAAATAATTCTCGAGATTCTGTGGACGCAGTGATGTCCAGTGTACGCGCGAAGCCGTGCCAGAGACAATACTGCGGGGGTCCGGCTCCCCATTTCTTACAAGACAAGCCAAGGGAATCCGAAAGAATATATGGATGAGCATACGCCCCAACCACCATCTACAAAAATGTATGAGACTCTTTCGCAAACAAATGCGTCGTTCATGTATAGCATGGTACCAATGCTGTATAAAAATGTTCTAGCAGTACAACGAAAAAAAAAATGTATTGAATAAAATAAATTCAAATTAAATTTAGGTGTATTTAACTTTTTTATTCACTAGGGAAATATATTCGATACAATATTATCTTTCATCCAATTTATCGTTGATGCTATAAACTCTAGCGAACTTTTATTATATTTTTCATTTTATTTAAACTACCGTACCGTTTTTGTTTACTTCCATTAAATTTCCATCGCATATTTCATCAGTAATGGTAATATTTTATCTATAAACATAGCAATGTATAATTAATGTATATTGCGCACCTACACAGCAATAACACGTGGTTGTGCACATTCTTTTATCGAAAGAAATATTTTTTATTAGCATTAATAAATACTTAATTAAATAAAAATCCATGCCACTTCAATCAATAAAAATCATCATATATTTTTTACTTTTTTGACTTGCTTCATATTGTATTGCTCAAAACGAATAAATCAGCGATTCTTACAGCACGAAAAAATTCTTACACATATGTCATATTATTTTAATCTAATCTTACGGGAAAAAAATCAGATTTGCTAGGTGTTTGATGTTCTGTAAATATTTCTCTCTATGAACTTGATAGAATTAAATGGTAAAATTTTAAGATAAAATATTTCATTGATTCTTTCTTTTCGTGAAGTTTTATAGAAAATGTCATGGAGTAGTCCATGCACAGTATACAGAGAGACCGGTGCGTATAGATGAGAGGAAAAGCAGAAGAAACGGAGTCAGAATTGAACGTAGGGATGAACTCTTTTTAGGCGTTTAGCCGAGCGGTATGTTCCTCGCACATACTATACTTCCATCGTCGTTGACGTGCACGAAACGACTGCTGCCGGTGTAACGCCGCATTAGGGACGTTGAACATGCGCCAAATACGCTGGAGCGCAGTTACTTTAATTTTTTTTCCCTTCTTGCTGCTTCTCCTCGATTCGTCTCTGCTATATATATACACATTGAGCGCGCGCCCGTTCCTAAATAGTAATAAAAGGGTACAGCCGTACGGACGTACGTTGCATCCGGAATAAATTAAATTGGCTGCTGCCGCTCGCGTTCGCGGCATGAAAAGAAGTCTCGGTACACATCACGAGGGGACGAGCGAGGAAGAAGACGAGTGAGAGAGCGGCGTAAGGGAGAACCGTATCATCATATTTACTCGGTGCTACACATATACTCTCAAAAGTACTACACCGCCCAGCTATTTGAACTCGTCTTCCGAAAGTACCGAGCAGGTGTCTCGGTTTGACGGTCACGAGACTTTCAGGCGTTTTATTTTTTTTTATACAAATTAATTATCTAATTGCTGAATAAGATTAAAATGAATGTATACATTATTTTACTTTACTCGGTGCGACAACGAACATTTTACACACGCGATGCCTACGTAATACCCGCATTTTTACACCTTGTACAATTTTGTACAATACTGACTGGAAAAACTTGTATTGTGATAAACTACCCGTGTGGAAATTCCAACTCGCCATTACCTATAAACCGACTAGTTTTCTTATTTTCTGTACAAGATCTAGGTCGGAAAACTAGCTAGATCCGAGCGCTATGTGTAATTTCTCGCCGTCTAGTTGTTGTACAGAAAAATTGTCTAAAATCTGTCTAAGATTCTATTAATTCGCCCAGTAAACTTAGCTAATGATTAGCCAGTACGGAAATCGGTTAACCCTATAGCATAAAATTGACTAGGTGCTAGACCGGATACACTATTTGAACAGGGAACAGTATTTAATAACGTACGTAATCACTTTTGCTTCCTCATAGAGGAAGCTTTGTTTTCATGAAAATTTTTTTTATCGAGATTTTCATGTCAGTATGCTTAGAATCACCTAAAACATCGAAAAAAGTGGTTTAGAAAAAATGTCCGTATGTATGTATGTGTGTGTGTGTGTGTGTGTGTGTGTGTGTGTGTGCTGGGCCTCGAAAATTCAATCGCCTCTCACTCAGTAACCGTTCGAGCGATCGGGCTCAAATTTGGCACACATGTAGAGTAGCTGCCCCCATTTGAATACTGCAATTTTTGAAAAAATATATATAGTAATTAAGTTTTTATGCAATTTTTAATTTGTTGAAAAAAGGACGTGAATGCTCTAACTTTCGTAAAAGTTCGCCGATTTGGCTAAATAGTTCTTCATAACTGAAGATACGTTCAATGTTGTATGGTATTGAATTTCGACGAAATCGGTAAAGCGGTTCGGATTTTATAGAATTTTGAATTTTTCGAAAAAAAATAGATTTTGATCTAAATTACGTCGAATTTCAACAAATGAACAGAAATTTTGTACAGACGAAAAATAACATTCAGAAATGCCATGTACCAAATTTGGTGATGATCGGTAAAGTCGTTCGGATTTTACACCATTTTTCATTTTAAAAAAAATGTAGATTTTCGCTATAACTTCCGGAAAAGTTGAGAAAGTACGACAAAAATTTGTATCTAATCAAAATTAGATGTAACGGTGTTTGCAGAGGTGATTTATAGCTGTATAAAACTCCTCTGCAAAAGAGACACAAGGTATAAAAAAAAAAGATGCAAAGTAGAACCTTGCACATTGCTTTCTCATTATTTTTCGCTTTTTACAAAGCTTCCTCTATGAGGAAGCCAAAATTGAATAACATACTGCTTCCTCACAGAGGGAGCTTTGTAAAAAGCGAAAAATAATGAGGAAGCAATGTGCAAGGTTCTACTTTGCATCTTTTTTCATTAATAATCAAATATCTCGATAAGGCCTATCGCAAAAAACAAAAAAATATAAATTCTTTCGCGTCGTACAAAACAAAAAAAAATCGTAGTCCTCTAGAACGTATTTTTTGGTAGCTTTCACGAACATACACGTGCCACTCTACATGATAATAACTCGCTGCGCAGCGTGTCACGACTAGACCCTGTATCGGAATCTCCCTGTATCGGAAAACGCCCGCGTAGCGCCAAATACAAATATTCAAGTAACACTAGATTGACACTAGATGGCCTCGGCATCTATACGTGTATGCTAGATATATTATGTCTAGCCTCTGGTCAGGTAAGCTGTGCCATGAAAGCTAGACAGATCCTAGATGGATATGCTATCTATCAGTGCATTCTGTCTAGATTATGTCTAGTCCCACTACAGAAAAACTTGATAGAAAAAACTAGCTAAACGCTAGGTTCAAACCAGTTTATCCCCAACAGATTTCCACATGGATATTACCTGACGCGGTATCGGAATGAAATGTAAAGAATTATGGAACACGTACATACTTAATGAACTATATTTCAGAAATAAACATATGCACAAATACTAAACCAAGAATTGGACATTTGGTTCGCAAAGAAAACGTTGCCTACTTAAAATAAATATTCTGTTAATTTAAAAAATCAATATATTTTTAACTAGGACTTCGAAAATTAATTAATTTTTATCTAGCGATATTTGAGTACGTTTAATACAGTTTTCCATTGACAGTAAATAAAAGTTTGATATGGCAAGTTTTGAATTAAATACCTTCAATTCATGACATTTTTCATTCGGTACACAGAACGTAGGTACTACTTCGGGCATTGTAAATATTCAGAAATTGGTCGCATTTGCCAACATTATCGATTATTGTAACAAATAAATTCCCCCGTTTATATATATCTGTATAACTTCTATTTCCGAACATATTCAGCTTTTCCTCTAGGGTAGATCCCAACTATAACATGTCGAAATCAATAATGTAAAGGCATTCAATCGATTCGTATTATACGTTTCACGTACAGCCAATAAAAGCTCTGAATTAATTCAATTAGACACAAAAAATTCTCCTATACTACGTTTAAATTCCAGATGACACCGCAAAATAAAAATTTTACGGTTTCAATAAAACGTGCTTGGACAGCGATACTTTTGTGAATATGAACGAAACGAGCAAAGAGTCCGTTTTGCTTCGGTACAAGGGATCGCCGACATAAATCTAGCACTTGCACCACGCTGCACCATATGCATCGTAAATCGCTCGTGTTCGCATACTCGGAGGAGAGTCCGAAAGAAGGTCATCGGGAAGAGAAGAGCGACTGCAGAAGCAGGAAAGATGGGTGCGGGTGGGCACAAAAGTATACTGGCACTTTGTATTCCTTTCTCGCAACGACAAGCAGCTCGCATGAAACTCAGAAAGCAGCGTGAGTATCGAAGTAGAGTTCGACGATCCACACCAGTTTTCTTGTGTCCTGGGACACCGGGAATAAATCGAATAATATATTCACGATGGAAGTTTCTTGAACAAAAGGATCAAACTCTTCTACTTTTATGACCGCTCGTTTCATCGTGGTAAAAAGAAATACAGAGGGGAGAAAGACTGAAGAACTTAAAGGTTTGGAGAAAAACTTAGTGATTGGCACCAGAAACAAGAAGAATCGAGATATCAATATTTAGCGTGTCTTAACTCAAGGGGTGGGGGTTAAAATAGCGAATTTCGATATAAGGAACGTCTGAATCTATAGAATGGCCATCATTATGAAATTCGCTATTTCTATTTTGATCATTCAAAATACAATAAAAATAGCGAAGGGTCAAAATATCGAATGGCTAAAATAGCCAATTTCATGATCATGGCCATTCTATATTTAGACGTTCGTTTTTCTTTTAAATTCGCTATTTTAGCCATTCAGTATTTCGGTCATTCGCTATTTTGACCCCCACCATTCATTGTAGTGAAAAAAATAAAAAATATGTACACTTGTGTAATCAGTATGAATAAACATACTTTCTACAATTCTAAAAATCGATCACGACCTTATCAACTTACATTCTATAATGACTGTGTTTATGAAATATTGTTCAGAAAATTAGAGATTAGCCTTTTTTTAAAACCAAATATATTTTCTAGTCGTCCAATGAAACACGTTTAATTTAATACAAAATAAGCCAAATTTACTGAAATGTATGTGATTATGAATTATTACGCCTATAATCATTGTAGCGTGACTAAGTATGAATAAATATAGTTTCTACAACATACATTCTATAATGACTATGTTTATTCATACTTATTAGACCGGTGCGATGGACTAGTGGTCAGAGTACTGGCCTCTAGTCCAGAGCATCGGTAAGTCGCAGGTTCGATTCCCGGGCCGTCGATTTTCGTCGAAAATATAAACACGGGCGCGATGAAGCTCCAGATATATACATGAGACCCACACAAGTATTTCTACCTGTGGGGGTCACATGTATACAGCTGTAGTCCGTGTTTACGTTCTCGACGAAACGCGACGTAGCTCCGGTGCCGGGAGGCGAACTCGAGACCGGCTATATCGGCATAGGTTTTCCGCAGTTTCCCTATGCCCATAGCAGAAATGCTATGGCAAATGCGAGATAGAGGGGGAATTCGAATGCGGCCGCATGGGCCCGACTAGAAATCTGGTAGGGCAGCCCTGCCGTCACATATGGGCCTGATCTGGCATGGATAAGTTTGACCTGATAAGGTGTACCTTATTAGGACCGGATCTGGCATAGGAAAGGTTGCCCTGATAATGTGTACCGTATTAGGACCGGATCTGGCATAGGGAAGGTTGACCTGATAAGGTATTAGATATTCAGGTCCAGATCTGGTATAGATAAGGTAGACCTGATAAGATGTACCTTAATAGGACCGGATCTGGCAAAGGGAAGGTTGACCTGATAAGGTGTATCTTATTCAGGGCCAGATCGGGAAATATTAAGGTAGACCTGATAAGGTGTATCTTATTCAGGGCCAGATCGGGAAAAATTAAGATAGACCTGATAAGGCATTCCATATTCAGGCCCAGATCTGGCATAGATAAGGTAGACCCGATCGAAATATTGGTGGAATTAAAAATATCATTTATAAAATCAAAATATCGCATTCAATATGTTTTTCATTTTAAACCCGTCATTTTGAATTTACAAATTTTAAGTTCAAATTCGTAACTAGCTACATTAAAAACTGAACTATTATTTTAAATAAATAGTAAATTGAACTATTATGGAAATACTGTACGAGATATCCACATAGTCGGTTTGGTCTAGTGGTTAGCGTGCTCGGTTAGGTAGTTAGGTAAATAGGTAGGTCCCGTAGGTCTTAGGTTCAAATCCCGCGTCCATCACTTCTCGAATGTTTTTTTTTTTGTAATATTAATAGAATATTATTGTTGATATTGCGGCATAATGCCCTAAAATTAATAATTAATTTTTTAATTTAATATAAAGATAAGTATATGTATTTATATCAATGATTATATTTATCAGGCCCTTAGTTTGCAATCTCTATCAGGCCCTTAAATGGTTATTTTTATCAGGTCCTTATGTGGTAAACTTGACCTGGCCCGGATGTGCCAAAGCGTTACATTTCCAATCAGGGCCGTATAAGGTAGCCAGACAGGGGCCTTGGGTTTAGAATCCGGTTACCAGGTCCGGCCCTGATATTCCCCATAACTGAATTTCTAGTCGGGGGGGCCTGGTTACTGATCCGGACTAGACCCCCAGGGGGGACTGGCTACTGATCCGGGCCGACCCTGGAATAGGCGTAATGCCTGCAGACGGGGGGAAATGCAACATAAAAAAAAAATCATACTTATTCATGCTACAATGATTATGGGCGTAATAATCCATTATAATAATCCACATAAATTTCTGTAAATTTGACTTAATTTGAATTAAATCGAAAGTGTTTCATTGGATGACTAAAAAATAGGTTTGGTTATTTAGCTTATAAAATGATATCTTCCTTTCCGAAACATGAGTAGTGTTAAAAAAAAATGCCAATGTCAAATTTTCTGTAGAATATTAAAAAATATAAACAGATACTCTTAAGTTGTAATAAAATCGGGTTAATTATGAATTAGAAAAAAATAAATGAATTGATAGATTATGCATCATATACAGAATGGTAACTATTTCATCACTTTAGTCTCCCTTTATTTATTTAATCCATGAATATTGCAATCGCAGCGAGCCGTGAAGATGCAAATATCTTATTTAATAACAAGTAAAGAACCCAAAAGGATGCGTTGTTGCTA
Organism: Ephialtes manifestator; assembly: GCA_963970395.1. NCBI lineage: Eukaryota > Metazoa > Arthropoda > Insecta > Hymenoptera > Ichneumonidae > Ephialtes > Ephialtes manifestator. The sequence continues at coordinate 5,326,082 of OZ019972.1, forward strand.
GTTGATAATAAAATATGTAAAGATCTTCTCTAAAGTTTCCATAGCGTACAGAAAAAAATGCCACGAAATTCAGAGCTATGGGTCATCATTTTCCCATTACCAATTATCCATTATTATTACTTTCATGACATTTTCGACGTATTTATGTTAAAGAATTGTTTTTAAATCAAATAATGATGTATTTCTTATTAGTATGGTACGATATTGTAAAAATATAATTGATGTTAAATCATTTAAGAATTAAGTTCACAAATAGATTAATACCTTGAAAAACATTAGATGGTTTTAACTGTGCTCATATCTCGTCTTTTCTCCATTTTCCCATTCGCATTGCGATAAACCGTCCAGTCTCGTATTCATGTGTAAATAACCCCTTTCTGTGTATACCATAGAGATGTAGGGAGGCATGGCATAGGATTGAAAGAAGATGTGGTGGTCGGTTGTAACTCTACTTAGGCAACAGCGAGTGCTGTGTGCAATCCACACAACCATAAGGAAAACCGCGTACTGCGGGCGAAATTGCATCGAGTTCGACGAGAAAACCCTCCTAAGTTCGTTGCTACACTGTATGATTGGTCCCAAAGAAAGTTCGGCAAACTTTCACTGTTTCACTGTCGTACCTCGATGCCACAGTTGCAACGGACAAATGGACTTGAGGCTAGCATGGGAAAGACAGATAATACGTTGCACTAGATCAGATTCCGCGTAAATTTGCAGCTGGTAATATACAGAACTCTACACTCTCTCAGCGATAGTGTACCGACTTGCAGTCACTCGGTCTGAGGGCAGGAAATTGCGTTGTTGCGGTTCAGCCAAAGCAGTCGCCTCTGGCTTATCCGACTCTGTATGCTGCAGGCGAAAGCCCGACAAGACAGTGTTGATACTACGAATTCTCGAACATTGTAGGTATATGTATAATAATTCTGCACTGGGAAAAAAATTGTTTCTACAACCAAATACCTCCGTTTCGGAGGTATTTGGTTATTTTATTTACGGCGCAAATATCTTCCGAAAAAAATTACCTATTTAGCTACGACAACCAAATTAATTCATTGGGCTAACTCATCAGGTGTTTGCTCCAACAACTAATTATTCGGATGAACGTACTAATTACGTGCCCCAACGAAGTGATTAGTTCGGCCAATCAACAGATTAATCTAGCCAACGAATTGATTAGATGGGCCAATCACTATTTACTTACATTAGACCAGTCAACGATTTTATTGGACCCACCAACTGATTGGTTGTCGCAAGTAATTTTAATGAAGCATTTTTCTACATGCGAAAATCATGGCCAGGTAAAAAAAAAATGACAAGTGAAATTTTACACTACCATCTGCTCAAATTGAACGAAAATGTTGATAGTTCGTTTAGGGTTAAGTAATTGTAAAAAATTTTGAACGGCGATTCGTGGACGGAGAAAAGGGGTTTGATTATTCTGATGTATTTTGCTGATGATTACCTTGACTCCAAAGAAAACCCATGAGTTTGTACGGAAAATAAATTACTTCGCGGGGGAGAAGTTTTCGAAAATCGTTTTTCGACTCTTTTACCAATGCACATTGAAGAAATCAATGTCCAATTTATCTTGAAAGTATTTTGGTAGCTTAATTACTTGTTCAATTAGTGCCGTATTCAGTAGCGACTACAATAGACATTGGAAACCACGAACTTCCCTCGCCTGGACGTCTTGATTTCACGGATAGTCCGATCTCATTAAAGGTTCGAAACTACTGACGACAGCTCTTTGGTCGAGCGAAATTAACCCAAGAACAGACAAGTCACGAATTTTCAGCTCTGAAAGAGCGTCGATCTACTTTATCGATAAAAATGGTTTTTTTATTTTTACAAAATATTTTTTGCTGATAATTGTTCCCGCAGACAATCAATCACTGTAGACAGCAAAGTAATTGTTACAAGGAAAAGAAAATTCGCTACTACAGCAAGAACGATACTGCGGTAACGAGGTCGTTTCTTTGAGGTATAAAATGGATTCGGATACATTTGATATCGCCAATATTTTCAAAATACCAGCCTCCTGAACAAAAGGAGTTATTTTATATAGTTTTTCGCTGAAAAACACATATGAATTCTATGGATTTATTTATCCTACTTCAGACAATTACTGAACCACTGTAATAAATACATACCAAATTCAAAGGCTAGTTAAAAAAATATATAATAAAAAATAATTAAAATAGCTTTAATTATTTTTTGAGGAATTTTTCAGCTGTCCATAGGCCAATTGAAAGAGATTTCGTTTAACAGTCAAACTACATACTTTTGAAATAATATTCTTTTAACATATTCAATAAAAAAACTGAGTATTTTGGTTGAAGAACGAGTTCTATGTTTTGGGATAATAAAACTTATGCTATACTAGAAATTTATCTCTTCCGTATCCTATACATATACCCAAGTTGTATTTTTATTCGATAATACTACGAAATAAAATATTCTTCGTGAAAGTAAACGTCTGAGCGATATGTGTCAAACTTGGATGATATCGACAGGACGTGAGCTACAGAGAGACACGTCGGATGCACATATATACATAGGACGGTGTATAGCCTACATGTATGCCAGAGAATCAGACAGGGTAAGCAGACATCGTCGTCTAAGAGAAGTAGGGTGAGACGAGAAGGGTCGAAAAGTATCCAGCAGCACCAACGGAAGCACCACTAGACGAAAGAAATATTCGGGATATTACTATATACTTTGAAATACTTTGAAACGATGGGCTCGTGTCCAGCATAAAAGTACACAGACATCGCGGCCCGATCTCTATTCTGTCGGACCGTGGCGTTGCTGGACCATCCCAACCGTCTTTCTCTCTTGCCAGTGATACTGGCCCCCTCAGTACTGCATAGAAACAGAAAGAGTGGAGTGAAGCTCTTGCTACATTACACGTTTACAGCGCAGTACGGAGACGAATACGTATACATGTCTACTACAGGATGTTCCATAATATACTCACATACTCAAAAAAAGGCTTGGTTCGAACTACAAAAAAATTTGGTCAAAAATTTAACCAAGCAAACTTAGTAGACACAACCAAGTTATTGGTTAACATAACCAAGGATTTAGTACGAAAAACAAATATTTAGTACGCCTAAACAATAACTAGATTGCGACCATCAAATTTTTCTTGGTTAAATTTTTAACGAAATCTTAGTCAGCACAGCCAAGGCTTTTTCTCAGTGCAGGTCGGTTGAACCAAACTTGGAAAAGTTGGTTTTAAAAATGTCATCGATATAACCATTTGTTTGTTTCTTTTATAACTGAGTATTAAGCTATACATGCACAGTAAAAATAACATTTTAAATTCTAGGTGCTTCGTTGGGAGTAAAATCTAGTATAAGTAATCTTTATCATAAGTACGCTAAAAAAACCTGATTTTAAGTTGGTATAATAAATTAATTTGATAGTTTGAAAAAGATGATGTATACTGTAAAATAGTCGGATGGACCAACCATTGATATTTATCACTTATGTGACAAGTAGTGATTAGTATTAAGATAACAGTTGCTCCAACAAATATAATGCGGATTGTTTAAATTTTTATGTCTCTTTTAACCATTGTTCATTCTGTGCCTATACAAAGTAAATAATAATTTCTTAAGATCGAAGTGCCGCTTTTTGTAAATACCGATTTTATTTTGTCAACTTTACACAATAATGTTTGAATGTTACGGACTTTTAATATTAAATTTTCGGCAATACGTCGTTTCTACAGAATCCGATTCTACACATCACCGACTCAACACCACCGACTCTACACAACGGCAATTCGACACATGCCTCGATTCAACACAACAGCAACTGTAAACATCACCAACTCGACACGTCACCAACTCGACACATGCCTCAATTCGACACAACCCCAATTGTACACAGCCCCGATTCTACACAGTCACAACTGTCACGAGCCAAATGCACAACGGCAACACTCTACACAGTCCCGATTCTACACAGGCGCAAATGTCACGAGCTAAATTCACAACGGCAATACTCGACACAGCCCCGATTCTACACAGGCACAACTGTCACGTGCTGAATTCACCAAAGTCCCGATTCAACACATCACCGATTCTACACCGTCACCAACTCACATCCAATCATAGTGCGCCGATGAGTTGGAATGCTTGAACGACATACGCTGATTGGATGTGAGTTGGTGACGGTGTAGAATCGGTGATGTGTTGAATCGGGACTTTGGTGAATTTAGCTCGTGACAGTTGTGCCTGTGTAGAATCGGGGCTGTGTAGAGTATTGCCGTTGTGAATTTAGCTCGTGAAATTTGTGCCTGTGTAGAATCGGGGCTGTGTAGAGTATTGTCGTTGTGCATTTGGCTCGTGACAGTTGTGACTGTGTAGAATCGGGGCTATGTAGAATTGGGGTTGTGTCGAATTGAGGCATGTGTCGAGTTGGCGATGTGTCGAGTTGGTGATGTGTATAGTTGCTGTTGTGTTGAATCGAGACATGTGTCGAATTGCCGTTGTGTAGAGTTGGTGGTGTTGAGTCGGTGATGTGTAGAATCGGGTTCTGTAGAAACGACGTATTGCCAAATTTTCAAATCAACCAAATAATTCGATATTTTTTGGTAAATTGGGCAAAACTACAATTTTTTTAAAAGTATTACATTTCCAAATTTAAAAAAAGCATAATCTTGACAAAAATAATTCATAAAATGCAAATGCAAAATTTGAAACTGAATAATTTGTTTAGTTTTATTGTAAATTTGGGAATTGACATTAAAAATGTTGTGTAATTAATAAAAGCTCTTTCTGGACGTTTATGATGAAAAACTTTTTGTTGAAAGTACGAAAATTTTTGTTAATTTTTCATTGCGCATCAGCAGCTGGATATTTTTTGGAACTTCCCGTAGCAACACCGTAGGGAAACCGTATACATGTGTACGATAGAAGTGCAGTACCGGTAGACGCTTGGACCCTTGGACACGTGAACGAATGATAGGGGTGTGCACTCCGCCTTTGCCCAGGCGGAATAGCGACGTTTTCCATTGCGGCAGGGCAAGGTACCACGAGAGATCCCACGATGCTACCTCACAGTACTGTCTGTTTTCTCGTGCTGTGTATCTGGTATTCGCTCGGACTCTCACGAGAGACATTGCGAATAGAAAGGCTTCCGGCGTATTCGAATGTTGTCCGGATAACAGAAACGGATAAGCAAGCAGCGCACACGGCACAGCGATCGAAGAGATGCGTGGGCGAGAAACCTATTGAAGAAGGCTCTTCCGCTGTCATAGTAAAAACCAAAAGACAAAACAAGTCACCCACACATATACACACATACACACATCGTCTTATCACGAATATTGGCATGGCTACATGCGAGAGCTTTTTCTGATGGAGATAACAATACGAATCAGTAATAAATCAAACAATTGATAAACAAATTGGATAAATGAAAAATGATTGTTATTTAATCATTTTTCATTTACCCAATTTGTCTATTATTACACCCATTTTTTCAGTCAGGTGTTCTTTAATTTTTATAAAATTATTTTTATTTCATAGTTTTTAAAGTAATTCTAATATATCACCATAAGCGTTGTGAAGTGAGTTACAGAAACGCAATAATGGCGACCATCTTGTGACATTTCGATATATTCAAAGAGGCAAACAGACTCTTTCTGTAAACGCTTTTATCTTTCGGAAATCGCACCTAATATATCAATCTATGAAAAAAGACACATCAGCCGGCACACAGAAATTTTGTGTACCAAATTCTGATAAGACATCTTTAACCAATAAGAAATATACTTCCGTCTTTTTGCCCTCAGGGCAGTCGGGTGTAAAAATATATGAAAACGGCCCTCAGCGAAGTCGAGAGTTTTGTCAATCTGTCAGTGACAGCTATTAATTGTTGGTCTACACGACTGCTATTGTAGTTACATTGACTTTATCCAACTACTACTATTATTGTTGTTATTGTTGCTAGGAACATCAGCGCTACGCGCGTGTTTACTATTCATAGACGTCAATACAAAGTTTTTATTTTAGTCCAATCTCTCCGACTTAATCTATGCTCAACAGATAATCTGTACAATGGGTGAAATATCTGCTATTCTCATATATGGGCGTATCTCACAAACCTTCGACTTTCACGGCCTCTAAGAATAAAAATCTAGTTATAGGAGCACAGGATCGCCAATTTTTTGTACTCATCTTAAGACCTTTAGAAAGCAATATTCGTTCGTGGACAAAGCATCATATACAGGGTGCTTGCATAAAAAATCATATTATCATTTTAACTAAAAATCATTTATTTGGTGCTAATTCATTGTAGGAACTATGTGTTATTGTGTTTTACAAGTGTTTAACATACTTTCAATTTAACTTTTTTTTTTTAAATGACCCATTGGAAGGCATAGTTTTATCCCTTCCAATAGGTCATTTTTCTAATTCAATTTTACTCAATTCGTATGCAGAAAATGAAAAGTATGACTGATAATGACTCTACTAAATCAAAATATAATTTAGATAATTTAGGAACGATAATAGTTTGAATTTATTATGCGCATTTATAAACCTGACATTCTCGAACCTGACAATTGAATACATTTTGACCCAGAAAAAAATTGTTTCTCGTCGAGAGGTTGGGCACATCTGCGCACATCTAATTCGTGATAAGAATAACGTACTCAGATGGAATTTAATTATCTTACTTGACTAGTTTGGCCGGATAACGATGCGAAAAACCTGACATTTATTCTCCACGCAGCAATATGAGTCCATGTCGCAGAACGTTGCGAGCAAAATAATTGACTCTCCGACATAAATTTCACTTCATTCAATCCGTGATGATCCTACCTTCATGTGCATCCAATTCATTTGGCTCAATTAGCTTGTGCTGATATTCCTGCACCATATAACGGTGGATGTCAGGTTCACCATCGAAACCGAGTGACAGACGTTCACAGGATAACCGCTTAATTTTCTGACATGTATGGCGATTATAATTAGGTACATTATGTTCATTGCACCTTACCAGAATTTCATGATTTTTTCTTATTTTTCTGAAGGTGCATATCAATGCTACACCCGTACGAAGTGACGCGAAAATCAGAGTTACAAGCGAAAACGTTGTTAATTTCCGTATTTGAACCAGAATAAAACAGTCTATTGGTGCACTATAAAATTAAATTTTTTTTTTTTCCGATAGATTATGCTTCGTACATCTTAGTAAAAGTTTTATACTCGCGTAATTCATTCTGTGTAAATTACTATCGCATTCCGCAGTCGAGTTACACGAAAATCAAAGATTTGTGAGATATGCCCATATCTGATACGCGACGGAACGGAAGATCTGGTAAAAATAATCATGTGAATGATATTAAAGTAAAAACTTGAAGTACTAAGTTTTGCTAGAAATGCCAGGAAGCTTATAAATAATTATAGTAAACTAAAAACTATACTTTTGAAGTTACCACATCTCTTCACCAGTTACCATAACTATTTAATAGTAGGGAAAATTCGAAGTAACTATAAAAATAGTCGCATTACCTACAATGAATAGTTGGAACTTAGTAGTTACTGTAACGACCACGATTTCCCTGAGTGTAATATAATTATGACGATGAAGATCTCTCACATCGTTTCTTGGAGGACATTTTATCTCGGTAGATCGTAACGATCATGACAAGTAATTGAAGGTCTTACAAAGAGTCCTCGACAAACAGAGAGTCTTGGAGCAATCATCGTCGTCGTAGTAGGGTTCGTGATCGAAGTGCTTTGCGAGTGCGACATCAACAAGTAAAAGACGAGAGTTTACTCTGCCCTCGAGCTTTTCCTCAACTTTAGATCGTCCATTTTCTGCTTTCGACTCATCTTTTTCACGTCACTCGACCGCTAGCGGTTTTCTTCCGGGAGCCAGCAGTTCTCCTTTCCCGTTTGTCAGAGTAGGCAATGACAGGATATTAAAGCAGGTGGAGAGCGAGCGAGAACGTTGCAGACTGCTCAGACTGTAAATATCCGGCGCAAGCTGGTCGTATGCTACTACTATATATGCTCGGTGCTACTGCTGGCGATGCCTGGACCAGGCAGCCTCTCTATCTGCTAGCCAGACCTTCCCCGCTCACTCGCTTTGCTCCGGTGTAGTGCTAGCTGCCTTGCTACTGCCGCTGCTCCACTCTCACAATGAGAGAATGAGAGTACTGAAGTACGGGACGCGAATGAGAGAATAGAGGAAAAGAGAGGCGATGGATGGACAGACGGACGAATGAACGCGGACTCAGAGAGCTCCGGAGAGTTCGCAATCATCCGGTCAGCACCCTGCACTACAGATATGTACACCTCTATTCTGCACTACATTTTACAAACATTGCATGAATGCGATATAAAGTCTTTGGCAGGTAAGTATGCGAATAATTGCTTAAAGCTGAATATAATATTTATTATTATATTGGACGAAAAACGTACGATTAAGGAGAGAAATTTTCGTTGTGTTTGGTCTGATCTAATAAGGATTATACTACTGAAAAAGAAAAAACCGTCATTTTAGTATCACAGTTGTGAACGTCCATAATTTTTTCGGATAATCATTTCCACGTCATTCCTGTAATAGTTATTATTCTACAACTTAAAAAAATAATACGTATTTTTAATTGTTAAAGTATTATAATTTTTATAAAATATACTCAATGCATTGAAAAGTGAATAAAAGACAAGACTCTGTTTTCATGCTTAATTTTTTTTTACGTTATAAAGCGTTTTACTTTTCCACGCTGAAGTTTAGACTTCAGTGTGGATTTAAAAGTTCTGTGTATGCCAATACTATACAGCAAGTGATGAAAAAATGACTATTACAATACCCTGAAATAAATCGTTAATCAATCAATGAAAAAAATATTTTGGGAAAATCTTGCAGCAGAATATAAATCAACCTGGAATATTTGTTGACACAAATATTGCCAGTGTTTTAACGTGAAACTCTCTAATAAACTGAATGTAATTCTGGTTAATATCACTCAACGATAATCATCAATCAAGCAAGCATTTCACAAAGCTTCTCCTCCTATAATCAAAACATCTTCATACCTGTAAAAAAATCATCTGGTGGAGGACAGCGACACCGTAATTAAAACATTTTCCGTCAATTTTCACGGTACACCCGTGAATTTAAGCACGGTATACCTATAAGTATATCTACTATGAGAGGCGTCAGAGCAAAGCCTCTGAAAGGGAGTTTGAGCGAGAATTTAAGAATCTCATAAAGTTGTGCTGGCCAGGAGCTACGTTGGCGAATTTATGAATTCCAATGACGAGCAATATTCTCGGCTAGCCATTCTTTAGTGAGGTTAATAAAGACCCCGCACGGTTCTACAGAAGGGACCACCCAAAGAGAAGACACATACTACGCTGTAGCGTTAAATAATATAGAGTCTAAAGGGTTCAAAATGGATTGGGAATTTTAAACAAAAATTCCTTCCCGGACGACCTTTCACTGACAAAATTTATTTTACCCATAGGCTGCTTTTTCTTCGCCAATTCAAATTATCCCGGATTTTCATCATTCTTTCAGTAGAATAAAGTTGACAGGGCCCATTTTTGTGAGAAACTTATTCGTGTGTATAGCGTCTACTTATTAATATTACATCATAAAAAGTGCGGTATCAACATCGTTTTAACACCATCAAGTACACCGAGAGAAAAGATTTCATTGACGCCAAAGAAGTGAGTGGATTGATTTTTTTTTTTTTCATTGATTTCAACGAAATATTTCTTTGATTTCAATGAAATAGAGCATTTGAATTTCAAAGAGATCATTTCATTGCCTGTAAATAAAGATTTACTTAGTAAGCATTTAATAAAGAAACAGTTTTATTGTTTTAAAGAGACGTTTTCATTGGTTCGAAGAAACGTTTTCATTGATCTCTCACTGGCACCTAACCTCACTTTTTTGTTTTCCGGTTCTCCTGAACGAACGGCTTCGAGTTTCGGGGAGCCAGAAGCTTAGCCTATTTCTGCCGTATTTCCTTACATACCCACAAAATTTGAGCTATATCTGCCGCTTACTTCGGGAAAAAATAGATTTCGAAATTTTGAGCTGGTAAGAAGAAGGTTTCATTGAATCAGAGACGATATCTTTGAAATCAATGAAAAAGGTTCATTGGTTTAAAGAAATGTTTCTTCGAAACAATGTCACTACTTTTCATTAAGTTGGAGATCATTCAAAGTAAAGATAGTATTAAAATTCAAGTATTTCATTTCATTGGCAAAGATTTCCGTGAATCAATGAAACTTTTTCTCTCGGTGTAGTCCCGATAAGTCTATTAGCTCGGTGTAAACTGACGGTGAACAAAAATTCGTATTATTGATTTGCACGGAGACATATAACACCCAAACAGTGCATTTATTTTAACACCACTTTATGATAAATTAATTACACCAAAGCGTGTACGACCGTTCGTCAGAAAAATTGTGTCGGGTTCTGAGTATAACAAAGCCAATGAGTGTCAGTGTGGTTTATCACACCATTTCGTGTCAAGTTCCATAAGAGTTCACATAGTATAAACATGTACCATATAGACGGTGTATTTCTAACACTGAAATTGTGTTAATTTTAACAACCTTTTTTTATCACGCACATCGCTGTCCCTTTTTTCTATTGTTTTAAAGGGATAGCCGGACGCGTTAGGCCTGAAAAGTTCCACATATACCTTTAGCAGAGATAGAGATGTGGTGGTGAAGGTGTCTATTAGGGCTGTTAAAAAAACATAATTTCTTTATAATCGGTTGCTCCTGAAATGCTGTCTTGATCAGCACAAAAAAAAATGTTTTCGCGAAAGCTGGGAGTTGTGTGATAATGTTAAGTACTGCCGCATCAAGGCCAAAATTCATTAAAAACGGCGATTTTTAGATCAAATTCAGTACTGCCGCATTGATATCGCAGTTTTCCAAAATTCGAAAATCGCTTATCATCATCATGATTATGACCATACATGACTCCCGTTTCAAGAGCGATTTTTTCATTTGAAATCGCACGAAATAGTCGATGAGCAGACGAATATTTCAATGTTTTAAGGGATTTCATTTTTTTGATTTTGGTAACTTCAATGTCGATGCGGCAGTACTAAACATTATCGAACATGTTTCTGCCTTTACACAATTTCATAGTCTATCGAAAGCAACCACAATCTCCATGAGGGCTTCACCACGTAAAAAAAAATTTATAAAAATCGCCGCTTTTCATGAATTTTGGCCTTGATGCGGCAGTACTTAATATCGTCGCACAACTGCCAGCTTTCCCGAAAACATTTTTATTGTGATAATCAATACAGCATTTCAGGAGCAACCGATTATAATAAAATTATGTTTTTTTAACAGCCCTAGTGTCTATACTCCGAGGTCACGACCAGAGGAAAAGTTGCTTTTATTGTAGAATTTAAAAAATATTATGATGTACACGGAAAAAAATAAGTAGTCAGGAGAACCATCTCCAGCATATGCTGTACCGCAAATTAATTGCAGCAACTAACTTGAAAATTTGAACTGATGTATTCGCGATTGGATATGGAAAATAGGACGTAAGACCAACGAATTGGTTCCTGTAACCAAACTCAATGGGGTTTTTACCAACAGCATTTAGGTGGCGCAACCATCCAGCGAGTTCCTATAAACAACCACACGGAGAAAAATCATTTGCTAGCATAGTGACAGCAAACTTTATTTGCTGGCCTAACAAATAATTTTGTTGGCCTAGCAAATCTTTTTACTGGTCTCTAGCAAATTTTTTGATCAAGCTAGCAAATAATGTCTGTTAGGCTAAGAAATAAAGCTTTGCTGTCACTATATTAGCAACTGACTTATTGATGCAACAAAAGTTTTCTCTCCGTGCAGCGGTTCGTATAACCAACGAGTAGTTATCATAACCCACTAAGTAGTTGACGGTATATCAACTGTTTCGAATGGTTGTCGGAAACCATTTATTGGTTGCTCCAACTACTTATTTTTCAGTGTATTCAGAGGCGTAAGTGAAATTATTAAATCGGCCATTTTTCTATAAAAGTAGAAAAGCCTTTGACTACTTATTATTCTCAGGTCTCAACAAATTATTAATAAAACCACAAAATAAAAAAAAATGGTTGTCGAGTGTTATTTTTTTTTACCTTTTATGGGTAAAAAACGCGTGACCGAATGACCAGTTTTATTTATTTAAATATATACTTGGCAGTTTTGCTTATGGCCCCGTTAAAAAAATTAGATAAAAATACTTTTTACGGAAACCATTATAAACCGGTCAATTTTATTTCAATAACACAACGCAATGTTCTTCTATATTGATAAACCAAACCACTATGCAAATTGTTTTTATAGCGCGGCCAGTGAATCTACTAAAAAAGAGCAGAAACTGTTTTAAAAAAATTAACAGTTGAAAAGAGCGCCCGCTTTTAGTTTCTGTAATAAATATTTACTAATTTGTTAACGTCACGTGGACATTGGATCCCGGAAGAAAATTTGACTAACCGTCCAGTAGACAAGAAAGCACACCGATAATTAAATGTGTCTCGGAATACTTTTAATTAGGAAAGTTTATTAATCAGACTTTAATAACGGGCCCGCGAGACAGACACGTGGACGAAAAGTGAAAAGAGAATGAAATCGCGTGTGTCTGCGTCCGCGTGTGTCCGCGAACATTAACGTGAATTTGTGAAATATTTCAGAAGCATATATACCGAGAACTTTGTTGATTATTACACGCTTGATGCCCGGCTTTGTATGCCATGGGTACTATACCTACTATGTGTATACTATGCATAAGCTATAGGTAGTTGGACGCGCCAGAGATAATTAAATTAGTCCGTTATCCGGTTGATTAAATTAACGGTTAACAAAAATTGATGAAGAGCGAGCGAAAGCGGTGGAAAAGCAGCGCATCATCGCTCCTGAACGCGTGATACAATCGATCAGTTGACCAAAGGCTGATGCACCAGCGACATTCATCGACAATGACGATATGTCTGTAACGTGTAAGCGTGGAGATAATATACAGTCGATTTTGGCACTTTATTAGCAATATATCCAAAGGAAAATATTTTACTAATCAATTATATATTAATTATTTATAATTCCTTGATAATCTCTCTATCTTACAAAAAGATTTCACCACTACCGTCGTGTCAAGAATCGAGGGACTTAGAATAAACCGAGCTAGGGGCTGTCGCCCATTCAAATACTGACCCTAGGGCTCAGGACGAAGGGGGGGTCATGAGGGATACACCGAGAGAAAAAGTTTCATTGATTCACGGAAATCTTTGCCAATGAAATGAAATACTTGAATTTCAATACTATATTTTCTTTGAATAATCTCAAACTCAATGAAAAATAGTGACATTGATTCGAAGAAACATATCTTTAAACCAATGAACCTTTTTCATTGATTATAAAGATATCGTCTCTGATTCAATGAAACTTTCTTCTTACCAGCTCAAAATTTCGAAACCTATTTTTTCCTAAAGTGCGAGGCAAATAAAGCTCAAATTTTGTGAGTATGTAAGGAAGTACGGTAGAAATAGACTAAGCTTCTAGCTCCTCGAAACTCGAAGCCGTTCGTTCGGGAGAACCGAAAACCAAAAAAGTGAGGTTAGGTGCGAGAGAGATCAATGAAAACGTGTCTTTGAACCAATGAAAACGTCTCTTTAAAACAATGAAACTGTTTCTTTATTATATGCTTACTGAGTAAATCTTTACTTACAGGCAATGAAATATTCTCTTTGAAATTTAAATGCACTATTTCATTGAAATCAAAGAAACATTTCGTTGAAATCAATGAAAAAAAAATCAATCCACTCATTTCTTTGGCGTCAATGAAATCTTTTCTCTCGGTGTAGAAGGGTTTTCCGAGGGTTAGAGGGGGTTCCCGAGGGCTGCAGGAGGGGTTTCCGAGGGATATCAAGTTGGCCATGGAATTTGAAGTGAGTGGTATCAAGTTGGCAATGGAATTTTGAGCGAGTGGTTTCAAGTTGGCCATGGAATTTCAAGCGAGTGATGACACATTGGCCATGGTATTTTGAACAAGTGGTTACAAGTTTGCCATGGAATTTTGAGCGAATGGTGTCAAGTTGGCTATATAATGTAAAAAATGTATTTAACGCAAGCGCGAGAGCCACAGTAACTGCTAGTATGTTTTATATTTATTTTATAAATTACCTATAAAAAAGATTTCCTGCTCCGTTGTGGAAACGCCTGTTAAATTTGGTTTATTCGCGTTAAGAATGGAAACAAATATTTACAGTGGAGAACGAGCTACAAACGGAATGTTACACTACCAAAAATATTTAATGTTCGTTATACTCGTGTAAAGTAAAATACAATATATTTACGAATGTTTGTACAACACCCGTTGGTAATAGTTGACAGAAAAAGTTTCAGCGCGCTCGTACTGTAATATATTATTATCGAGTTGAAAATTTTCATGTATACGATTACGTTACAGTTTGATTTTAATTATTTTCAGTGAAGTCGGCCTTCTTAAGTAATAAATCGTGGGTTTTCGTGTTAATCACTTTCTGATAAATGAATAAAAATTCATAATTTTCCCATTGTTCAATAAACAGATGAACATCATTTAATTTTGACAGCGTGAAATTCACACCAACAAAGGAAAGTGGACAAAGTTTAGCAATAAGTCTTCTATTCTGATTAATCGTTTAGACTTTTCGCTTCCTGAAAATGTTTTTCGATTAGGGATTGGTCCTAATAAAAATATAACTCTTTCGCGTGATAGTCGTCATTAACTTGCAACTCCACCTCTTTTGCCTCCCACTCGTTTTCCGGAGTGCACGGAAGTATTCCGGCGATTTTTCTTAATCCTCTTCGCATAATTCCACATCTCGTTAAACACCCTCATCAATTTTATCCTACGTCAGCCTTCTACAACTCTCGCGGATAATTTGATTACCTTAGGTCACGCTTCGCGGCTTCCTCGCTCTCGCGGTGAGTGCGCACCCAAGCACTTGCTTGCTTGTCTACCTACTTGCTTGCTTTGCTCATCGGCGTCGGCGATTCGATAGCTATCTCTCCTACCTACCCCTCGTGCACGCGCTTTTCACTTCAGCCGAGCTAGCCCTGAGGAATTTTGCAAAGGGCTAGAAACCACTCTACCTATTACCAACCCTATATATCCTTCACGGTTATACCAAAATTACCATTTTTCCACGAACGTAATTCCAGCAATCGGGAATAAGATGATAAGAGAGTACGAAAAAATTATTCTACTGACAAATGAGACTGAAAATAAAAGTAAATTGTATGCGGATTATTTGTAACTTCAAAACTTGAGATTGCTAGTTCAAGTTTTCTACACCGAGAGAAAAGATTTCATTGACGCCAAAGAAATGGGTGGATTGATTTTTTTTTCATTGATTTCAACGAAATATTTCTTTGATTTCAATGAAATAGTGCATTTGAATTCCAAAGAGAACATTTCATTGACTGTAAATAAAGATTTACGTAGTGAGCATATAATAAAGACAAGGATGCAAAGTAGAACCTTGCACATTGCTTCCTCATTATTTTTCGCATTTTACAAAGCTACCTCTATGAGGAAGTATGTTATTCAATTTTTGGCTTCCTCATAGAGGAAGCTTTGTAAAATGCGAAAAATAATGAGGAAGCAATGTGCAAGGTTCTACTTTGCATCCTTGTTTTAATTAGATAAATATACATGTTGTGGATTCGCTTTTTCTATTTCGTTATTGCGTTATTTCGTGATTATTAGAGCGTTTCCGAAGTGAATGTGATAATGTATATTTTTAAAAATATTTCAACATTCCATAAAATCAAAAATTTCATACCGTTCGTCACTAAATTATACATATATAATGGCTGAATATTGTTTTATTTATATACAAAATTTGAGCTCGCTATCTTAAGTTTTGCAAAAGTTACAATAGAGCGATAATGTCAATTTTTTGAAAAATTCAAAACATCATAAAATTTTTACGGCTCAACCGATCTTAACCAAATTCAATAGCGATCACCGTCATATGAAAGCTCAAATTCATACCAATTTTTAGATCAATATCTCGAAAATTGAAAGAGTTATTGCGTAAACAGACATTTTTCAAAAAATTAAAAAACGCGTAATAATTTAACGATGAAGTGGATTTTAACAAAAATTTGCATGAACGATGAGGCTTGATCCCTCTATCTATGGTCCAAATTTCAGCTTGATATCTCAAGGCATTCCCGAGTTATAAAGGTTTACATTTTTCGATTGTGTAACATACACACACACATACACACACACACACACACACACATACAGACATTTTTTCTAAATCACTTTTCTCGATGTTTTGGACCATTCTGAGTGTACTGACATGAAAATCTCGAAAAAAAAAATTTTCACGAAAACAAAGCTTCCTCTATGAGGAAGCAAAACAGTTTCATCGTTTTAAAGAGACGTTTTCATTGGTTCAAAGAAACGTTTTCATTGATCTCTCTCTCGCACCTAACCTCACTTTTTCGTTTTCCGGTTCTCCCGAACGAACGGCTTCGAGTTTCGCGGAGCCAGAAGCTTAGCCTATTTCTGCCGTACTTCCTTACATACTCACAAAATTTGAGCGTTATCTGCCGCGTACTTCAGGAAAAAATAGGTTTCCAAATTTTGAGCTGGTAAGAAGAAGGTTTCATTGAATCAGAGACGATATCTTTGAAATCAATGAAAAAGGTTAATTGGTTTAAAGAAATGTTTCTTCGAATCAATGTTATTACTTTTCATTGAGTTTGGGATCATTCAAAGAAAAGATAGTATTGAAATTCAAGTATTTCATTTCATTGGCAAAGATTTCCGTGAATCAATGAAACTTTTTCTCTCGGTGTACGGAAATTAAATAATATCCAGTGATATCAGATTTAGTCACGATCGATAGAAGAGTGTGAATTTTATACAAATTTCTATTATTCTTTCCTATTTCTTGACGACTAAAATTTCGCTCAACTTTAGTCTCTGTATTTATCTGAAAAGAGGATGCACAGTAAAACCTCATTATTTTTCATTCGTCAGAAATCTTTCTCTACGAGGAAGCTGTAATCGATAACCATACTTCCTCATACGGAGAAAAAGTACTTGACACAACTATTTTTTTATAAGTTCGTCATAAACGAGTTGTGACAAACATTTATTCACTTCCCGCAAATAAATAAATGCTTGTCACAATTAATCAATTTTATATATCCTGATATAAATTAGCAATAAATATTTGTTTGACATCTTAAAAAGTGTAGGTTACCATTCGCTGATCTAGATTTGTTTTCACTAATCCAATTCCTTATACAAAATAAAGTGAAGCGATAAGTGTTTACATAAAAAAAAGCGTACATTTAGACAGAGGCTGTAGTAGTTTGTGGCGAAGCCATTGAATTTTCTCCTAGTGAATTGAGAAAGAAATATATTTTATCTCTCAGTTAACTAAAGTCCCGAGCTTTTTGCGAGAACAAGATACGAAAGGTTAGTTATATATAATCCAGAAAAGGCGAGCGAATGAGGCCGCTACGTTGGCTGTCAGTCAGTAACGTGTGAAAACGTTTGAACCGCTTTTGGATCCCGCCGTGCATGCAACTATGAACGTCGGTTTATATCAAACTTGCTGTAAAACTTTTCTCATGCAAAAGAGCGCTCCGAGTTCCAGAATCGAACGAATTCACCGCGAGGAAGAATCTAAAGCGCGTGTCTTTCGACCTAGTTGCGTTTATTTCATGGAAGAGGAGAGAAGCTTTCATCTATTCCACAAAGATTTTACGTATATATATGACGATAGAAGTGTCTATATATGTATAAATATACATATATATATATATTTATTATTGAGCTTGGTTCCTTGCTCCTCCATTTTCTTCGGAATATTTCTTTGAACATTTGTAAATATATCGTAGTGGTATAATCATCAAGGAAGTCCTTGCACCTTTCGCGTTGCTACTTCTTGAACTGTGAAATGCGTGTTTGAAACTTTGCTTCGCTATGAGCCAATCGAGACGAAGATGAAGCTTTTGCCTTTGATAGGGGCAATACTTTATGTTGGATCCAAAGTAGAAGAGGATCTAAAACGTGCTGCCGATAGTCGTCACAGAGAGAAGGAAATCCATCCCGTGTATACCTAAAATACTGAGAACACATAATTTTTCGTCAGTAAATACACAAAAAAGAGTTGATTCCAATATACTACGAAGGAAATGTTTACGAAGCAAGTTGGGAAGGGAGTATACTCAAATAAGTTAATGTAACTAATACAAATAGTCACATGTGCCAATAATTAGTGGCCAATTTTTTCTGGCGTTTTTTTTTTTTTTCAGATTTTATGTTTATCTTAATAAAACATAGGGAATATACGTGGATAGAATCTATAGAATTTTTGAAAATATTTTTATTATCTCAATTAACCTAGCTTTGATCTTTTTTTAAATTTGTGGAATATCGAACTTTTTTTTTCAATGTCAGGAGAAACATAATTCCATTTATTCACATATACGTTGTATGCACATTTTCCCTTTGGAGAAGGCGAATATTTGCTCAGTACCTCTTAATATTGAAAGTAAAGGAAGGAAAAAATGTCGTAGTATTTCAGAAGACAGTTTATTGGCAATTGCGAATCAGAGAACCAGCAGACGGGGAAGGATTGAAGAGATGGGCAGGGTGGAAAGGAGCGCAAGTCCTCATAAAATTGAGCCCGCGAGGGTAATAAAAAGGTAGTAGACAAGCTGGAGATACCCTAGGAGTCTCGCGAATTGCACTTCGATCGCTTTTCCATCGTTCCCGACATACTGCACGCCGGGATATTCGATATCGAGTGATGTTACACGTACATGCTTTCTTTATACCAGTGTACGTTTAATACTGCGAGCACATATTTATCCAGCGAACGTGAACGATGTTCCCATATAAACTCAATGAATCTTTATGCCAAAACCTCGCAATATTTGTTTTTAATCAAATTGAAAATTCATCACATAAACGAATGTTCATTCGTTAATTAAAAATCGTTTTAACATCGTAGTCATCGAATTACATAGTGAAGGATATTCGATAAATGTTACATTAATTGCTGTGCTTATGTACACAGTGTGCATCAAAAACAAACAAAATTCCTATATTATAAAATTCCAAAAAAAATTATTTTTACTCTTGAAAAATTTTCTTCACACTATACTCAACTTTTTTAAAGTATCAATACTTTCTGTTTGGCTTTGAGAAGTACTTGGACGAAGAAAAAAAAATTGCGACAATGAACTCCCCAAGTAAAAAAATTATATATAGTCCGACATATGGAATTGGGCATATATAGACTGTATAAACTCTGTATACAATCTATATGCAATTTATATATAAGACCACCTGTAAAGTTGGGTTTATGTATAAATTGTATAAAAATTGTATATAGATTTTATAAAAACTATATATCCCCAATTCTATGTTTAAAACTATATATATTTTTTATATACTCTATATATAATTTTTTTACTTGGATCAGCCTGAAAACAAACAGCTTCATTTTCTTTTTGTCGAGCTGAATTATTTTATATGCGCAATTGCAAAGCAATTTATTTTTCACAACAAATTATGAGCTATTACAATGTAATTTCAGCTGTTCACATGAGCACAACGCGAACATCATTAAGCTACAAAAGCATGATGGTAATGATTAAAAAAGTTAGAGGCAGCTTAGATGGTAGTTCAAACGTAGGAGATACACGAAACTAGTTGAAAACACAGAATCCTCGAACGGCCATAATAGTCGAGTGTTCCGTTTCACGTATCGCATCGCTCGTTACGAAGTAATAGTAGAACAGGAAGTGGAAAGAGAACAACGAGCGCGCGAGAACCTCCCTTAACCCTTTCTACATGATTCACGGTCCATTGTGTCGGTCTTGAGCTGACTGTTGAGCGAGCAAGCGAGCGGTCGAGTGAACACGGCAGACAAAATGTGCAGCACATAGTGTGGTTTCGTCTATAGCACCAATATACGAGCAGACCTTTACCTATGCTTACATACCGTCATACATCGTTATCTCGATATCGGAAGCAACGCATACGCAAATATAGGATATATGCGGTGAAGATTTGGTGGTTAGTCGTCTATTGGCGGCCCGATTAAATAAAGAAATCTCTCCATTTTTACGTTTCGACCCTGGTCTGGGTCTTCTTCAGTATTTTTTTCACTACAAAATTTTTTAAAATAAAATAACAATGATACATGTCTATTAATCAGACTGTTAAATAAAACAAAATTTATATGTATCTGTAGTATATGTGGTAGGGGTGCGCGGGTACCCGATTCACTCGGGTACTCGAGGTTCGGGTCGGGTCTGGTACTCGTCGAGTCGAGATTTTGTCAATACCCGAAATAATCGGGTACTCGATATAATCGGGTACCCGATATGGCCATCGCCCGATGCAAAAACGGATGCTCAATATAACCAGGGTCCGATGCAAAAACGGATGCTCGATATAATTGGGTAGTCGATGCAGCAGCGGGTACTCGATGTAATGTCTGCAAAACTTTCAAAAAATACTTGATTTTTGTCCGCCGTCACCTACTCACTTTCCTACTATTTAATCATTTCTTCACTTAGTATGTATAGACGATTTATAATTACATTTCATATATTATAAATGACACATATTATAAATGACATATATTCATATATTATAAATGACATAACCAGCTTTACTGCAGCAAGAAGAGTATCATATGCGCCGTGTTTCTGCACTCAATTAGATGTTTGTTAACCCGCGTAGAAAAAAAGAATCTTGTGAAGAATCTTTTAAAGAATCTTAAAAAAAGTCTTGAAAGAATCTTTAAAGGAATCGTGAAAAGAATCACGTATAGGATCCGGAGCAAGATTCTTTCCAGGATTCTTTTCAAGATTCTTTCTATCCGAAAGCGTTCTGAGAATCTTACAGAGAATCTTCGAAAGAATCTTGAAAAGCGTCTTTAAGAGAATCGTGAAAAGATTCCGTCCATTAAACAGAAAAATCGTTGAAAGAACTTTAATGAAATTCTTCAGAGGAATCGAGCAAAACCTGTTGTTGCTTTCCCCTGGTGTCGAGACAGTATATTTCGGTACGTCAACGAAGGGTAAACCCCTCGTGTGTAGTGGAACTCAGAAAAGCTTTCCAGTCTTATATATACGCTGAGGCTTCAAACCACTTGCGAGAAACGCTCCGTCCGTTCGCCACCTAGTGACATCATACGAAACATTGGTAGACAATACTCCGTTAGATGGCGAGCGGTCGAAGTGTTTCTCGCAAGTGACTTGAAGCCTGAACGTATATAAGACTGTAAAGCTGTTCTGAGTTCGAGTGTACACGAGGGGTTTACCCTTCGTTTACGTATCGAAATGTACTGTCTCGACACCAAGGGAAAGCAACAACAGGTTTCGCTCGATTCCTCTGAAGAATTTCATTGAAATTCTTTCAACGATTTTTCTGTTTAATGGACGGAATCTTTTCACGATTCTCTTAAAGACACTTTTCAAGATTCTTTCGAAGATTCTTTATAAGATTCTCAGAACGCTTTCGGATAGAAAGAATCTTGAAAAGAATCCTGGAAAGAATCTTGCTCCGGATCCTATACGTGATTCTTTTCAAGATTCCTTTAAAGATTCTTCCAAAGATTCTTTCAAGACTTTTTTTAAGATTCTTTAAAAGATTCTTCACAAGATTCTTTTTTTCTACGCGGGAACATATATTGTATAACATTGTATGGTTCTCAGTTTTTCCCAATTCCGAGAATGCGTCTCCTTCTCAATCACGCGCGCGCCCAAATGTGTTTAGTGTTGCAGTCGACGCGTCGCTGTGCATAAACGATCGTCAGAGACGGCTCGTCCTCTACACGGAAAAAAGAGTTTGGTTGTGGCAACTACGTTTTCAATTTGCTGTACACAATGTCTAAAAAATTAGTTGCCTCAACCATATCAAATAGAAACCTCAACTATTCACGATTAGTTCTCGATTGGGTTAGTTAGGTTAACTAATCTAATCGTTGGGACTACCACTCGAATAGTTGGGACTACCATTCGAATCGTCGGTATTATTATTCGAATCGTTGGTATTACCATTTGAGTTGCTAGGAAAATAGAATAATCGATTGGTTGTGTCAACTCATTTCTTGGTTATGGCAACTAATCTTTTTTTTCCGTGTATGCCTTCACCGGTCTACTTCTTTCCCCTGATTAGTTGATTAGATTTTGTTGAGTGCGGCGTTAAACAACTTTTTAAAAATTATTCGCGATGTCGGTTTCCGGATCGAGTGATACTGTCCTATACATGTTTCCATTTTCTAAATAATTCCGCCTTTTGGTTCTTATTTTCAGCTACTAACCGTATTTCATGAAACAACATGAAAATATTGAATATAAAAACTATTCGGGTACCCGAAACTATTCGAGTACCCGAAACTATTCGAGTACCCGAAACTATTCGAGTACTCAAAAAATCCGGGTACCCGAGCCTAACAAAATAAAAATTACTCGACTCAACCCGACTCGAAAAAAAGTTCTACCCGCACACCCCCAATATATGGTGAATATGGGCCACTACAAAGTTTTGACCTGTATCCTTAACTTCTAAAGATGAATCTTACTTCGGTAACAGAAATAGGTTTCCAAAAGCATAAAGGGAGATTTTTGGTCACGTTCCTGGCTCAATCATTTTACTCGTTATGTTTTCGAATATCCTTTGTTAAGTAATATGAACCATTTAAAAATGTCTGGAAAATAGTTCGGTATACTCTGCAGACGCAATACATAAGACAAAAACTTGATAAATCCTAAAAAAAGGGCCCTAAAGCTCGTAGAGATCCGAATTCGTGGAAATTGTTTTTCTTACAAAAATTTGTTTGTCAAAAATGTACTGAACATTTTAAAAAAAAATTATTTTTACCACTAAAACGAATTTTGTATGTCAGGTTCTATAGGGTTAATAGAAATGAATTCAATTGAATTATTATAAGAAATTAGAATCTAGTTATAATTATTTGTATTCGGTAATATTGTAAATTACAATATTGCCGAACGTCGGATGGCCTATCGCTTTTTAATTGTTTTGGCTGCAATAAATCAGCACGATGTGACCGATTTTCCGAAACTGTAATCGGTAACCGGATATTTAATCCAATTTGATCAGAACCGCTTTACACTGTAATATGAATGTGTTTTTTCTTTCAAACATAAATCGTCTTCGAATAAATTGGAGTGAAGTTTCTGCCACAGATGACAGTTTTTGATCCCGCATTACTTTCGAACTCACTCTGTTAACTAAATCAATTAATATCTTTATATAAATTTGTTTAAAAGCTTTTCTCCTTTTTTAATACAAAGTGCAAATAGACATGCTTAACATTTTTATAAATAACATAAATCTATAATAGGTATAGGAAAAATAATATCCCATTCCTTCAATTTTGTTAATATTTCTTAATAAACTTTTTATCCATTTTTCAAAATAAGATATATATATATATCTTTAATCACCAATAGAGTAGGATATCGTAAAAAAAGGATTATGCAGTTATTTACGAAACACATATTGAGAATAAATTCGAAAGTAATGGAGATCGTTGGACGGTATCACACAAGTATCGGCCTCTCAATCAAAAAGCTGAGTACGCGATTATGGTTTAGGAATACTATTAAAAATTGAAAAACTGGTGTCAACGTGAAAATACGTAAAAAAAAAAGTATGTGTGCTCATTGGGCGGGTGAAAAATGTGATAAAACTGGGGATAACAAGGGTAGAAAAAAAACTCAAACGATGAGTGATCCTCGTCTTCAAAATATCGGAGTAGAGATACGAAAAGCGTCGATGCCACTGTCGACTGATAATTCGCAAAAAATTCCAGCCGGACGGATTCACTAACGGCGGGACGCCCGAGGGTCGAAAAAAGAATGGAAAAAGTATTTGCCCGTTCTCGCCGCAATAAAAGTGTCGACAAAGAGAGGGGTTTTTCTAGCGGACGATAGAGGCGAAGAGAGGGTTGAAACGACGAATACTAGGGTACCACAGCATGTAGGGAAGAAAAAAAAAATTATAAAAAGTAGAAAAGTCGTGCAGAACTAAAGGTTTCGTCTAACTCCCGTTCTCCGTGATTCGCCTTCCACTACAGTGGAAATAGTAACTCATCCTCTCGTCAATCGAGTCCTCCCGGGTACTCTGTGATATTCCTTCTGTCCCCTTTACTTTACTTCACTTTGAGCTCACAGCACATGGGAGTTGCGATTGAATTCATATTGCTGGGTATAGATAGTGCGATTTTATAGATGTTCCGCTGCTATAAAAGAGCTTGAGTGGAAAATGTAGAATATATAAGACGTTCCCTGTAAATTCAGGTACTTTGTTCCTGACCCTCTCAAAAATTTATCCCAACTAGCTAGATTTTAGTAATAGATGAGAGTATTTTCTATAAATTGTGAAAATTTTTTTCTCCGAATATCAAAGCGCTGCGATTTTAAGTTTTGTTTGTAGCTTTAAAAATCGCAGAGAATAATGCAAAGTAAAATAAGAATATTTTCTGTAAAATTATGAATGCGATAATAGTTACATTCTTACTTCTATATTGAATAGAATTATATTTGTCAGCAAAACAAATTCTTTTTCTCGCCCAATACACGTTTAATATTACTTGAAATTGTTCAGAATCTCGACAGATATGTGTAGAATTCGTGGAATTATTAGCAATGTGGATATCGAATATTTAACTGGTAAAGAAAGCGTTTGTTCGAATTTCCACGATAGCCTCATTTACATTAATGTTTGACCGCTTAAATTGCCCATTCACACAATTTTGTGAAATTTGAAATAAAGTGTAATGCATAAATAAATATACATTTTTCATATTGACCCAGAAAAATTTACAGTCGATTGTACTGTAAATAAATAATATAACCTGTAACTAAATTATGACACGAGTAACAATTTGTGTAGTAGAATTTACTACCTTCTGAATTTTATCCCACGATTTTATCTCAGTTTAATATTTGCACTGTGCAATTTCGTCCTTCGAACATAAAATAGTTTTTAAAAAAGACTAACTACCAGTGTTATGAAAAAAAAATTAGAAAATATTGCAAAAAGGGAGTATTTAAATCTGTATACAATACTTGTGGGAAATATTAAGGGGAGGGAGTCAGGTCAAAAAAATTGATTTTGGAAATTCAATATCATCCAAATCCTATTGCATATAAAAATGTCCAATGCACTATATTGTTGGTACTCGATTAAAGGATTTTTTACTGTCGTCTGACTTGCATATACTTTTAAATATTATCTTAAGCAAAGATCTTAGGTTTTCTATTCTGCGCACGATTCAAATCAAACTACTAGGCAGATTGGAATGGTTGACGTCTCATTTTCTTCTTCATGAAAAGATACACCGGCTAAATGGAGCAAATGTTAATAAAATGTAATATTTTTTAAGTAACATAATGATTAATAAATAAATTTTATGCTATTTTCTAAATCAGTGATTAACTTTGCTTTCAGAATGAAAAAAAATAGTTTGCTCCATTTAGCCGGTGTATCTTTTCATGAAGAAGAAAATGAGACGTCAATGATTCCAATCTGCCTAGTAGTTTGATCTGAATCATGCGCAGAATGGAAAACCTAAGAACTTTGCTTAAGATAATATTGAAAAGCATATGCAAGACAGACGACAGTAAAAAATTCTTTCATCGAGCACCAACAATATAGTGCATTGGGCATTTTTATATGCAATAGGATTTGGATGATATTGAATTTCCAAAATCAATTTTTATTGACCTGACTCCCTCCCCTTAAAGAGCTTTTGAAAAAAGGATTGAGTTGACAGAGAATGCTTCATACGTACAGTGGAGGTGGTAGAATGGATTCTTTCTCCGTTTGAATGGAACAATTTTGCCCTTTGAAGATAAACAGTTTTTAAAAAAGAGAAACTACCAAACGTTATGAAAAAAAATCTTTTAAAAAAATTCTAAAAGGGAGTATTAAAATCTGTATACAATAATTGTGGGAAATATTAAAGAGCTTCTGAAAAAAGGGTTGTATTGACAGAGAATGCCTCATACGTACAGTGGAGGTGGTAGAATGGATTTGAACGGAGCAAAACGATGAGGGAGATCGTTCACGGTCTCGTTCGCGGAAAGTTTTATTGTTTGCTCGGATCCCCTATATCGGAAATGCTTTCCTAATCTCGCGATGGGAACGAGAGGGCGGTAAGGAGGAGGCACTGGTGGTATATATATATAATCGGGTGGAGGATGCTGAGAGACCCCGAGAATTTCTCTGATAGAGAATCGTGCGCTAGCATCTTACAAGAGGACGATAGGTTCGACGCGAGTACGTGCTGCGCGCCTATACCGCCTCCATTCCAAACGATAAGAAATAACGAATAGTCCGTGCGCCCAAGAATCGGCGGGCGCGGGAGGCAGAGTTTGCCAAAAAAAATCGATAACCTTTCTCACACGGATTCCGTCACGTTTTAGCGAACGAACTCTAACATCGCGCGGTAATAAAACGCGTTCCTGTGTCATCCCTTTATCTGGGACACTCGTTATTTATTAGGGACATTGATAGTCAACCCTTCGAAGATACTTGGGCGAAAATTTTTCGTATTCTAGTAAAGTACAGATCGAACTCAGCTAAGATGTTGACCTGAATGTCAGTAACAACGTTACGAATTTTCTGCATGTTCCAATTTTATGAAATCTAAAAAAAATCGTTATAGACGAGGTAGCTATTGAGTATCGATTTTTATTTATTAGGACAATATTTTAACCTAATATTTTTTATTCTCAGCAAGACCCTACGCTCAGAGAAAATTATGGTATTAGGAACTATAAAGTGACAACTATTCATTTTTTGTTCGTACGACCAATTTTTTAATAATTGCCACAACTATCAAATATTTACTATAACTACAAAATAGTTACCACTACTATTTTCATAGTTATCGTAACATGAAAATAGTTGCATGGACTGAAAATTAATAGTTGTCACTTTATAGTTGTCTGTACTATCACAATTTCTCTGAGTGTACAATTCTATTCATTCTTATCATAGCATTTTTGGTGACCTGCACAAAGGTAACACTAATTTACGGTCATTTTTTTACGAGACAGTGGATTTTGCATTCACGTTGAAGAATTAGACGTAGGAAATCGGAAAATTATGCCCATGTTTTTGTTAAAATAATTGTTGGTGAATTCATTCCAATTTCAACTCAGTTAAACTTCACAAATAGTTTCGCATGGGGACAGTGTAAAAACATAAATTTGTTCAGATCTTGAAAATCACTTTCGACGAAAAGAAAGAAATTGAATTTCGATAATATTTCAAATCTAATTGTTTCAATAAACGATACATCAAAACTACGCAACCGTAGAAAAACTGTTCAGCAGGATTTCTTTCTGTATGAATATTAATAATAATGAATATATTAATTATTATTCATATTACCGAAACACTGCTATTAGTATGACTATTTTTTTAATACAGGTCTTCAATAATTTTTCCATAGTAAAATTGCCAGTTATCGAATATTGCCTAGTCCCATGAACAGTGTCTACCTTTTCACTACATTAAAAAAAAAAACCTTTGACCGTTCGTCCCCTAAAAATCGTGCATAAACGCGGTCTTCGAGTCTGACAATAGGGTATATCGTAAGACCCTGTTTTACATCTCAGTGTTGCGCAGATATTCAACGAGAGTCCCCACGCGAACGACCAGAAGAATGTAGTTATTGGATATTTTCTTTTTTGCATTCGATCGAAATTGAATTCCTATGCTATGTGGATCACGGTCTTCGATTTTATTTAAAATACCAGAAGCCTCTGAAAGGGCTGGCTATACCCGTTCCGGAATCCTTGCGATTTTCTTCGTCGTTCCAACCGCAACCCCCGATCGTTCCCCACTGACTTCTGGTCACAGATTGAAAAACTTTCATAGCATCTTGTAGCTCGAGATTTAGAAGAGAACGTACCATGAACAGTATTAAAGCGAACGATGACTCTTTGCCCCTTCTTTTTTTCTTGCCTATAATTTTATACACTGTTTATCGCACCCGCGAATTTTTGCTTATTATTTATTCGCATTGTTGTGCTAAATAAGTGCACGCTAGGGAGTTTGCGGAGAAAAAAGTAAAGGGGATGAAGGAAACAGCCGAGGACGGGTAGAGTCGATCTCAACCCCTCGTCACTCGGCGGAGGGGTAGGGGGGAGAGCAACGCCGTTGCCGCCGTCACGGCGCAGAGCCAGCCGAGCGTAATTCTCGCCTCATTACGTTCGCCCTGGCTATAATATTTCCATCCACCCATCCCCACCTTTTTCTATCCACGTCTCTGTCCATTATGTAAACATGGCTTTTTAAAAAAATCGCATCCCCGGAAATGCTACGACAGAGAAAAAAACTTGGGAGAAACGTCCATCAACATCAGGAGCTTACTATCATCTTTCTATTTCGCTACGGCTTTCCACGTGAAAGCGAAGAGACATGAAAAATTGCGCGAAATATTAATGAAAATGGCAAGAAAGACTTATAGACGATTTAAAAAAAATACACTGAGAAAAATTAAGATTGTACTGGTAACTAATCAATGATAATTATATTTTATTAGTCCAGGTGACTATTTTTGTAGTTACATTAACTACGTTATTGTTAATGTGACTA
Source organism: Ephialtes manifestator (assembly GCA_963970395.1). Lineage (NCBI taxonomy): Eukaryota > Metazoa > Arthropoda > Insecta > Hymenoptera > Ichneumonidae > Ephialtes > Ephialtes manifestator. The sequence continues at coordinate 5,354,747 of OZ019972.1, forward strand.
TTTTCGTAGTTACACCGAGAGAAAAAGTTTCATTCACGGAAACCTTTGCCAATGAAATGAAATACTTGAATTACAAAACTATCTTTTCTTTGAATGAGCTCAAACTCAATGAAAAGTAGTGACATTGATTCGAAGAAACATTTCTTTAAACCAAAGAACCTTTGTCATTGATTTCAAAGATATCGTCTCTGATTCAGTGAAACCTTCTTCTTACCGGCTCAAAATTTTGAAACCAATTTTTTCCTGAAGTACGCGGCAGATAGAGCTAAAATTTTGTGAGTATGTAAGGAAGTACGGCAGAAATAGGCTAAGCTTCTGGCTCCTGGAAACTCGAAGCCGTTCGTTCGGGAGAACCGGAAAATAAAAAAACTTGCTACTGGCGTGATCGCAAAACGTGACTTTCTCATCACGATTGTTACTGGCGTCACGTTACTGTCGTGAAGTTAGTTTGTGAAGTTAGTTTGTGAAATTAGTTTGTGAAATTAGTTTGTGAAATTAGTTTGTGAAATTAGTTTGTGAAGTTAGTTCGTAATATTCGTTTTTGTAGTTATATATGAATAAATATCTCTCTATATTATAAAAAGATCGCGCCGCCGCCTTCGCCGCCGTGTCAAGAATCGAGGGACTTATTCGGGTTAGAAGCGGTCACCCATCCAAGTACTGACCACAAAAATTCTGGGGTCTATTTTTGAAAAAATTAGCTTATTTAGGCTTATTTAAAAAAAATTAGGTCTTTTTTTAAATTTAGGTCTATTTTTGAAAAAAAAAAAAAATTAGACCTATTTTTTAAATATTATTTTACATACTTTGCATGTGATGAAAAAGTAAAAATTTGTTACTGGTGTAAAATTTGTATCGTGAATTTACTGGGTTATAGTGATTAATAATGTGTGAATTTCGCACATTAATTGTAATCTCCATTTTTAGCTATAATTTGTCAAGAACGCGTTTGTAAATTCGAAATTCGCGCGCGCGAGAAAGCGAGCGTGACATCGCGCGCCGGCGCGCGCCTTCACATCTCTCTTTCCCTTTGATGTTATTATCGTCGGCATTGCGATAGTTTGACAGTCGGAATTACATTTTATTTGATATTTCCAACGTTTCGCATATTATGGTGTGTATGAGCAGCATTTGGAATTGGTATAAAATGCTATACGAGTGATAAAATAAATAAAAAAACTATGATGTGATGAGTGCATGAGTGTTTATAGTCTAACATCAAGAGTGATGATAACCTCAAATGTGTTTCTCTTGTATTTTTACATTCTTTTTTTAAATTTTAATCTAACATATGGTGTAAATATTCATAGTATGTTATCATTGAAAACTGCTCAAGATCATTGCAGTTCTTTTTTTTAGTGAATGTGTAACACAATAACACAAGAAAGTAACATATTTCAAGCAATACATTTTTTACAACAGTTTAAGATGTCTTATGTGGGTGATTGAAAAAACAAAATCTTCTATATACTAAATCTCTTGTTGTTCATTTTTTATTTGCTGGTAATACTATTTGTATGTATCACATTGAAGCATAATATCTTTTATATTAACTTGCGGTACAAAAATAAATAAAATTTTTATTTTTTTTTATTTTGTATTTAAGGTAAAGTATCAGAAGCAGTGGAGATTTTGGATTGGATTTCAATACCAAAACCAGGATTTGAATGCAGAAGACACACAAAAAATTTCATTTCAGTCCATAGATGTTTTCAAAAGTTATTGTGTTTCCGGACGGCACATACAGACGCCAGACAGACAGACAGACAGACAGACAGACGGACGGACAGAAATGAGGTAATGTGTTTTTTGGAATCTAGGACACTCAAAACATCTATTTCCATCAAAATCTGGAAGTCGAATTTTTTTTGGATTGCAATACTTTCTCTTTATCCATACTCCGTATGTGATGAGAAAGTAAAAAGTGAGGTTAGGTGCGAGAGAGAGATCAATGAAAACGTTTCTTTGAACCAATGAAAACGTCTCTTTAAAATAATGAAACTGTTTCTTTATTATATGCTCACTAAGTAAATCTTTATTTGCAGGCAATGTAATGTTCTCTTTAAAATTCAAATGCACTGTTTCATTGAAATCAAGGAAATATTTCGTTGAAATCGATTAAAAAAAAATCAATCCACCCATTTCTTTGGCGTCAATGAAATCTTTTCTCTCGGTGTACGTTAACTACGTTACTATTAATGTAACTACGAAAATAGTCACCTGGACTAATAAAATATAATTATCACTGAATAGTTATCAGGACCATCTGAATTTCTCTCAGTGTATGTACCCTGAAGTTTCAGAAACGACTTTCAACTTACGACTAACTTAATCCAAAATGTTCACAATCCGAAATATCAGAATAAAAATTTTAACGAAACTCAAAGTTGTCTCTTTAATTTACATCAACATGAACTAGTTTTTAACCAATTTTCTACCGAAAATATTTTTCGCTTTCATATGTTTCGCATGTACGGTAAAGCATATACCACAAGGGATTTTTGCTTCCTCGTAGAAAATATTTTATTTTCATGAACCTTTTTTTTCGCCATTTTCATATCAAGATACTCAAAAAAATTGTATAAAATTACAAAAGGCCAAAATTTTAATTAATAAGTAAAAGCTGTTATCTGTTAACGATTAACCATTTTTTAATACCAATGACTTTGAAATAAACAAAGCTAGAAAATATAGCTTTAAATTTTTGAAACTTTTTCTTTTACCTTTTAACGTAAAGTTTAAGAAATTGAGCTTAATGTTGCAGAAAGAAATTATTTAAAAGTTTATTTATATTTTATAATATTATGTGGTTTCAGGTACCATTTTTCGTCGCAAATATATTTAGTATAAAAATTATATATTTCCGAATGTACTTTATTTCCATGGGGAAATACTACACTGTCCCTTACGTATGACGTATAATGGTCGAAGGTGAGAGATTTCCCATGATTCGTATATATGAGGTACGCAGTAGCGTGGAGTTTGAGTGTAAATCTGGCAAGACTTCTAATGGAGTGCCAGCGGGAGTACAAGGGACCCTGCAAACTTCGCGAGATATTCTTTAATGCCTTCATAAAATTCCTACTCGTAACTCAGGGTGTCTCTCGTCGAGTAACAGCGAGCAGAAGCAGTAAGTAGTAGTCGGAGAAAGAGGTTTGTCCGTCGTTTTCGTGGTCGCTTTCGGTGGAACCTCCACCGCACCTCCGTCGCCACACAAGGATGCTGCAACTCTTCTCTGCCTCTTTTTCTCTCTTCCTCTCCGTACTCTTTGCCTCACGGGCAAATATTCACTCTGCTGAAACTTCAGTTTGGGATTCTGCTGATCCCTTCAGGCGTCGTCTCTCTCCTCGGCTCATTATCGGGCCAGGAGTCGATGTAACGTGTGCACTTCGAATTAAAATTAATAGGTATAGAGCATCGTAATGGTGATGGCAACGCTTGGCCACACAACTTTAGATAAAAGGAACTTGGAATTATCCGAGAAATTCATCAAATGCGTGAAGAATTAACGCCAGAGAAGAAATTAATCGAAAGAGGACTGACGAACGGTATAAAATGTGTCTTCCTCTTTACTCACAATGAAATAACTATTCAAGCATGAATAAAAAAAATTATACGTATAAATGTACTTTTATATATATTCGGTATATTTTTTTACAACAATTTACACGTATTTGGTGTGTTTTTCGGAAGAATGAAATTTTGTCCTTTACTATTTATTATAGATGAAAATATTTCGCTGCATCTCACAAAAAGATGGTTCTGGGGTTTAAAATCAGGAGTTTTCTCAACGAATGCAAAATGGTCCTTATTTCATTAAGACAAACCTTAATTTTCATCTCTACAGCCATCTTTTCGTGACAAGCAGCGAAAAATTTTTTTCACGTAGACGGAAAAATAAGAGACAAAATATGGCTTTTTGTTTGCGGGCAATTAATTTTTTATTGAATTTTCCAAAGGTGGTGAAGGACCCTAATAAAAAATGTATCAAGAATATTCTCTTGAAGAGTATAATATATTGTGGAAGAGTAACACAATGGATATTTGAATGTATTTATATATCGAGGAAAAAACCGTTGGACGTTGAAACAATTTTATTTATAGATGAACAAATTAATTTTAAAAAGTAATGAATTCTATGTGAAAAATTTGTATAATTCGAGACATACCTTTCATTAAGTTAAATCAAATTTAAGAGTTTACTTGTTCGATGTGACGTAATATTATTCGACAGTAAGCGAAGCTCGTAAAGCACGAAGCAGAGGGTGAGAGTAAAACGTTGTGTTTCTAGTAAATCCTACTCTCGTTCATGGATTTGAATACATAAAATTTCGAGGCGGGACAGAACAAGAGGGCCAAGTGAGAGAGAATAGAGGATTCATCATGCATGCTGAAGCGGAAAACAAACAGAGTGAAAAGCAAGCGCGCGCGGATTTTGCTCTTGGGAGGGGTGCAGGGTGTGAGGATGTCAGACCATTATCCCTGATATGGGATCTTATTGATTCTTATTATGCGCCGAGGCGTTCCGGAATAATCTGTCTTGCCTTGGGCCAGAAAACGGGACGTTCGCGCTTCCCGTGGTATATATCGTTATCTATATCTCTCTTAGAACTTGCAAATTGGGGGCTTGATTTTCTTACACTCGCAACCTCGACGATACGAGAGACAATATTGATTGCAGACTTGAATTAATATGTTTGAGATTAAAAGTCAATATTTACAAAGATTCGCATTAGTGAAATTTGAATTCGGCTTCGGTTTCGCGCATCGTACACCGAGAGAAAAATATAGTTAAGACATCTTAAATAGTTTGGTAAAAAAACCCAGACAACATAATAAATGGGATCAATCTTGGAAGTTTGTAAATCCCATGCAGAAATTTCGGCAGGGATCTAGTTGGATTCTGCCTGATATTCCCATCTTCCGGTCGGATTCCAGTCGGTCATCGGATCGGATTCCAGACATGGGATGTAACGCGCGGAAACTGGATTCCGATCCGGATCTTGAACTGGGATCCGATCGGATGGCTGACTGGATTCCAGCCATTAGATGGGCATACTAGGCTGGATCCACCTGGATCCTTGTCGAAAGATGGGAATACCAAGCTGATTCTAGCTTAATCCCTGTCGAAATTTCTGCATGGGCAGCGACGAGAATGCGTCTGGGGCACATAAACCGCACACGTTGTTACAATCACGCGAGTTAAGGAAAAGTTTTTCGTACGTGTATTCTACAACATTTTACTGTCTAAAGGATGAAGTAAAATTAGTTCCGGACAAATCGTTGAGTAATGGGAATCCAAATAGAACGACTCTTAGGGTAACCCTAACAAATCCCGATGCACGGTAATACAGCTCGTCGTTCGGAATTGGGTCCCGATCCGGGATCCATCCCGATTCTAAATAGGACGGCTCTCTTAGGGTAACCCTAGCAAATCCTAATCGATGATAAACTGTCATCGAGTGCGTAACCGGAAATCTATTTGGGATCTATTCGGATTCCAAGTTAGATAACCCATTTATGGAAACCTGAGCCAATCCCGACCAGGATCGAGTTTCAAACTGGGATGCTAGACTCATTTCTACATGGGATGTTTACTTATACCGTGAATAGAAACGCGATGCACGCGGAGGGGCGCTTGCAAAACGTCTGGGCATTTTCGGACAACTTTGAGATTATGACGGCAAACATTGAACGATCGACGCTACACGGGAGCTGTATATCTTTCGTAAATCTCATGTCGTACTAAACGATAGACATTTTGCAGGCTGTCTATAGATTTTGCGTTATTTTTCGTAACTTAAATTGCTTTAACCTGTATGCGTATAAAGATTATTCCGAACATTTGTGGGCGCAAACATATAGAGAAGTATGAGATGCCTTGTATAGCGTTGTACAGCAGCGTAAATAATACAGCGGGCGACGCCTAGTAAATCTTTGTATGCGTCTGGAAAAAAATGCCATTTTTCCACTTTGGATCCTGATTGCTATACGAATCTGGGAATGAGTACTATATATTTCTCTCGGTGTATGCACTAATAGTCGCAAACGATGAAAAATGAATGTTAGCAATATACAGTCGCCACCTATAATATACTTTGGCTACCGATTCTAAATTAACGATTATGGATTAATTCTGCCAGGGCCATGGTACAGTAATTTTTTCACAATGTGTTTTAGATTTAAATTCGTCGTTTGTGGCTGTTTGATTCATTAATTTGAATTTATTAAGCAATTGCAGTCGATCTTTATAATGATTAGCATTAGTGAAATTTGAATACGGCTTCGGTTTCGCGCGCTTTGAATCTAGCGATCACTGTCTCAGACACGAGATGTGCTTCGCAATTTTCATCATTAAAAAACTGACTGCTAATAATCGCATATACGATGAAAAATTAATGTTAAATTAATATTCTTCGATAGACTGTCGTTTAGTAAATGTATGTGGTCTTTTACGTGAACTGAAACGCTTTTCTGCCGAGCCAAATTACGAATTATGTTTTAAGGATGATGAGTCGAATTTCGAAAGAAAAAAAATTTTGATCTTTAATTCTACATTATGTGTGGAACGTTCACGCCAAATTATAGCCTGGAATTTGAAAAACTAAAAAAATTGACAAGCATTTGAATACATTTATAAAATAACATATTTTGACGCAGCCACATGCGATTTTTCCACCAGCATATGAATGACTAAATTGAAAGACTACTCTTAGTTAATGTCATCAAAGCACTGCAATTTACAGAAAGAAAGAAAAGAATGAAATTAAAGCAATCGGTAAAAAGAAGTTTACATACAGGATATAAAAATGAAAATCTCGAATTATCACGGATATTGCTATCAATACGATACTGTAAGCCATATGGTGATGTAGCACAACTTTATACAAAGCAATCGGTATCAAAAATTGTAATCCGATCTATCGCCAGAACCGGTTAATCCTGTACAGAGAAGCAAATTCGGTTTCACTTCGTAATGAGTATTAACCGACTCCGTGTAGATTGAATTAAAGTTTCTGCTAACGACTGGGCCCGGACGGCGAGAGGAAGGATGTACATTCGGATTATCACCATTAGAAATTATGACCAATACATGCAGCGATCCGTCGGTAACAACACGGTCGACATTTATAATTGATGCACTTCTCATATTCGCTGCGTGCGCATGTGTCTCTCAATTTTCACATGCGTATGATTGAGATATGGCTATTTTTAGGTTTAAATTTTTTAAATACGACATATGATATGGAAATCTTGAAGTGGTCAAAACGACCGGTTGAAAAGATAACGTTTTTGGTTTTTCTTTTTATATTTCTTTTTATCACGCGGACTAAGTCTATTTATGCCTTTTTGCTTCCTCATAGAGGAAGCTTTGTTTTCATGAAATTTTTTTTTTCGAGATTTTCATGTCAGTATGCTTAGAATCACCTAAAACGTCGAGAAAAGTGGTTTAGAAAAAACGTCCGTATGTATGTATGTGTGTGTGTGTGTGTGTGTGTGTGTGTGTGTGTGTGTGTGTGTGTGTGTGTGTGCTGGGCTTCGAAAATTCAATCTCCTCTCACTCGGTAACCGTTCGAGCGATCCGGCTCAAATTTGGCACGCAAGTAGAGTAGCTGCCCCTCTTTGAATGTTGTGATTTTTGCCAAAATATGTGAAGTCATTAAGATTTTATGTTGATTTTAATTTGTTGAAAAAAGGGCGTGGTCGCTCTAACTTTCGTAAAAGTTCGCCGATTTGGCTAAATAGTTCTTCATAACTGAAGATACGTTCAATGTTGTATGGTATTGAATTTCGACGAAATCGGTAAAGCGGTTCGGATTTTATAGAATTTTGAATTTTTCGAAAAAAATAGATTTTGATCTAAATTACGTCGAAATTCAACAAATGAACAGAAATTTTGTACAGACGAAAAATAACATTCAGAAATGCCATGTACCAAATTTGGTGATGATCGGTAAAGTCGTTCGGATTTTACACCATTTTTCATTTAAAAAAAAATGTAGATTTTCGCTATAACTTCCGGAAAAGTTGAGAAAGTACGACAAAAATTTGTATCTAATCAAAATTAGATGTAACGGTGTTTGCAGAGGTGATTTATAGCTGTATAAAACACTTCTGCAAAAGAGACACAAGGTATAAAAAAAAGATGCAAAGTAGAACCTTGCACATTGCTTCCTCATTATTTTTCGCTTTTTACAAAGCTTCCTCTATGAGGAAGCCAAAATTGAATAACATACTGCTTCCTCACAGAGGGAGCTTTGTAAAAAGCGAAAAATAATGAGGAAGCAATGTGCAAGGTTCTACTTTGCATCTTTTTTACTATTGTAAATAGTAAAAAGTTTTTAGTTTCTGCCTGATTCAATATTTGTTGAAATTTTTTTTTTTGTTTCTTTGCCTAGGAATGGTTTTCTTTTAATTAATTAATTTTATATATTTGAGTTTGCAGTTGTCACTTTTATTACTATTTCCAGATTCTATTAAACTTCTCCAGGTTTCTCTATTACTTGATTTAGTATACCTGATTTGTACTCCTGCCTCAAAACGTTCTTGTAAAGCGCAAAAGATTCTCCATTCCAAATATATTTGTCCACCAGCAATAACATTTTTTATTTTGACATTCTTAATATAAGATCCAACTTATTGTCTGAGATATTGATTATTATTATTATTATTCATTATGCTGAGAAATGTACTCACCCTGAGACTCTCGAGCTGCGAACGCACCGACTCTGCACGGCTGGCAATGTCTGGACTCGCCACTGGAAACGAACCCATGTACTGTAAAAAAAAAAACAAAGGACAAAATCCTAATTAACTTCTTTGACAAATATGTTTGTTTAATTTGTTTATTAATATTCGTGCGAGGCAGGTAGCATGTTGCTTTCCGGCGAGTAAAAAGGAAAAGACTAAAAAGCACTCAACGAAACGAGGATTTATGAGCTCAACGATAATTCGTCGATCGATCTTCGCGGTAAAACTCGCGAAAAGGCAGAGGCTCCCCTTCGGGAGGGCCACTCGGATGATGAACGTGCACTCGACGGGCAATCGCAAATTTACAGGGTGGTCTTAAAGCTCGAGACACCAAAACATTGTTTGTATTCGATAGTTATATGAAAACGTGCACTATAATTCAAGCCGGTGCTCTCATTATCATTTACTAATCAAATTTAAAACAATAAAATATTGAAACGTTTTTAAAAAATTGTCAATTGTTGATAATTTCTTAATTTGTTTCCAAGACATTTTTTTCGATTAATACTCATAGTAGTAACATTCATATAAAATAAAATCATATGAGAGTCGGAGTTTTGGCTGTTATTCCCATGTGTTTAAAAAAAAGTGTATTTCATAATAAATTTTATATTTTTTATTGTTTATTTCGTGTAATTAAAGGAAAGCTCGTTTCTAAATATTTTATAAAAAAATAAATATTGTATTATAAGCACAGTATTTTTCCAATAAGATTTGCCGCTCACCGATGCGGTTTATAAAAAATAAGAATATTATGTACGACTGGAGAATCACACTTGAATAGTCAATAAATGTTTTATCCGATACGCGATCTTCCTTCTTCAGCTCCTCGACTTCTTCTGCATCGATACCTTCTTCAGCCTCTCGCGATTAAACACACCTCCCCGTTAGAGACTATATAGGTAATTCAATAAATGCTCGATTGGTTTCGATGCGCCGAGCGAGCAATTAATTCTCGCGCTTTCTCGAGAAGGCTAAATCCTTAGCCACGAATCTTCCTAATAATACTATCATTTCCACTATCAATTAGCAGCTAGATTTTCAGGAGAGCACAATTAATGGCATTTGCTTATTCTTCCGGATGATTTAATAATAATTATAACAATTACTACATTTTCTAGGTTATTTAATAATTCACCAATAATGATAATGCTATAATTTTCGCTATCAATTAGAAAAATGAAGGCTCTTGCAACAGGACTGATTTAACAATAATAATAATAATAATAATAATAAGTGTAATTATAGTTATAATTATTGCACCTAAATAAATAAATAAATGACTAATTATTATAATTATATTGAGACTATTATTTTTATCTACTAAGATCTAACTCCATCCAACAAATTTGGAATTTCCGTTGAATGAAGAATTCGGTTAGCAATAATTTCGCGTATGGTATATTAGAGGTGCACGTTCCATCGAAATTCCATAAATAATTCAGCAGAGCGAAATATATCCCACCGAGGTTTACGTGTTACGCGTAACAACTGTTACGACCTGGTTGGTTGCGTATGAATACAGGCAAGAGCCCCGAGCTCCGGGTTATTTAATTATAATAAATTTCCGTGATACATCCCGCAAGCATATCCTACCTCGGGTGCTATAGCTGGTACGATGTGCACACAGGGGAGAAGCGCGGGTGAGCGAGCTATCTCTCGGCCTCTGAACCCGCGGTGTAACGTGTGCCGCAAGCCCGAGCGAGAGTCTTGTAACCCTTCCGCTACTCGCTTAGTCATTTTAATAGCATATACCGACGACGTGTACCGCATTTCCACGAACTGATTGCATCTATTAATAGCGTCTCAAGTTCTGCCGTAATTAATTTCATCGGTACACGCTGTTTTGCCAACTGTTAAGCATCTTTACATCTAAGGAATGTAAAAATGCGCATTTTGTTATAATATCTGTTGGGTTAGAGCGAACGATTAGGTCGACCACTTAAGGGGGACGAGAGGAATCAGTTAAAAAAAAGATTTAAATTTTACCGAACTACACCACCTCATCACCTCATCAAAGGAATGAAATTACTTGAAAGAGGCATAAGAATATCCATCCAATGTCGTGGGTGGAAAGGTCAACGGACCTACCCTCTTTTTTTTCAATCCTTGTGCATCAGCTTCGCAAGTCGTCAAAGTAAGCTTATAGCGCTGATTTTTTCCCCCTATGCCTGAATAAAAATTATGTTCTAAGGGAGAACCATCGGCATTGGACCACTTATCAAGAAACTGAGGGGAAGAATTTTTATACAGATTAGTAGAGATCCATTGGTTGAACCAGTGCTGTATTACCGCCTAGGCCAGCTAGGCCCGGGCCTAGGGCGGCACGATTTGCGCCGTAATGAGGGGCGGCATTTTTGCCCAATTTTTTGCGAAATCATGGTTACATTTTTTCAAATTCCCAGATTTTTTGTGCACTTTTTTGCCCGCCTGCCTTTTGTCCGCTTGCTTTAAAGACTAAATGCTTAAAAAGTAAGCATTTCAAGCCAATAGCTATTCATTTGGCGTTGAATGCGAACATCTCGGTGCGCATCTAAGAACCTTGCAGATCGAAAAAATATCTGCGTTAAACTTGTGCAAGATGCTATTCGAGAAAAACTTGCAATCTGTATATCCGAATGTCAACATCGCTCTTCGTATGTTGCTAAGTATGCCCGCCACGAATTGTTCGGCTGAGCGATCGTTTTCTGTTTTACGACGCGTGAAAAACTATCTTCGATCGACGATATCGCAACATCGTTTGAATGCTTTAGCTATTTTATGCATCGAAGCAGATTTGACAAGAAGAATGAAATTTGACGACCTCATTAGAGATTTCGCGAGAGCAAAAGCTCGTAGGGTGAATATCTAAATATCGTATTAATTTTAGTATGAACTGTGACTGTGATGTGTCATATTAAAAAGTTTTAGATACATGCCTTGTTTCGTTGTAATACTGTTTGGTTTATCGCATTCTTGTTATTAAAACTCCTGGACGGGAGGGGGTGGAGGGGGGGGGGGGGAGGGGGCGGCAAATCTACAGTTGCCTTGGGGCGCCGCGACGTCTAATCCGGCCCTGGGTTGAACCTACTGATATTGTCAATGGACCGACTCGTTGAATAGATAGCCGAAATGTCACGAATAGGCAATCTAATACCGTGTGTTATTAATAAGTTTGAATTGTTGTATCCATTTACAGTTATTTTTTACTATATCAAAATAAATATTCGAAGGTTGTTGTGGTTATTCACAACTGTAATGAGGTCCTATCCACTATACATATCTTTTTACTGCTCGAGCCACATTCTTAGGTTTTTATTTGCAACTGGCAGAGTGATGTAACTCGCGCACTCCGTACACGGAAAAAAAGCCCCGCCAATTTAAACAGCACGGAAAAAAAGATTAGTAGCCATAACCAAGAAATGAGTTGACACAACCAATCGGTTATTCTATTTCCCAAGCAACTCAAATGGTAATACCAACGATTCGAATTATAATACCGACGATTCGAATGGTAGTCCCAACTATTCGAGTGGTAGTCCCAGCGATTGGATTAGTTAACCTAACTAATCCAATTGAGAACTAGTCGTGAATAGTTGAGATTACTATTCGATATGGTTGAGGCAACTAATTTTTTAGACATTGTGTACAGCAAATCGAAAACGTAGTTGCCCCAACCAAACTCTTTTTTCCGTGTATATTAATAGTTGGTTTTGAAATACCTTAGAATGAACAGCGTAAGCATCATAAAGACACTTAGAATAATTAAAGGTTAATGGTGGACTCTTATGGGGTCTTAGATTGATACAGCCCTAGGGAGACAAAGAGTAATCGGGCCCTGGGGTGAGAGTTGGCACATAGAGAATCTTGGAATAACTCGGCTCTGGGGGATAGGGAGCTGATAGGGCCCGTACTTACATTGTGATATTAGATTACACAGAGAAAAAAGAATTCCTTGATTGCAAAGAAATCGGTGCACTGAATTTTTTTCATTGACTTTAAAGAAATATTTCTTTGCTCTCAATGAAATGGTGCATTTGGGTTTCAAAGAAACGGTTTCCTTGATTCAAAGAAGCAGTTTCCTTGACGGCACATGGTCAATGGTTAGCGCGATCGTGTCAGTCGCGTTAAGTCATTAGTCGAGAAAGTCGATAAAGTCGACAAAAATGGATAACCAGGTATCGGTTTTTATTGAAATAAATGATTTTTATAACTTTATTTGGCAATATGTCATTTTATAGATTACATTTTTCTTTTACCGTCTCGAAGACGACTTTTTTAAAATCAATGACTTTGGTTCAAGGTAAATTTTCATTAATTCGATGTCCCTGCGTTTTATTGAATTTCTCATCATGTAAAGAAAATATAATATTAGCTTAAGTATATTATTTCATTGATTTAAAAAAAATGTTTCATCGGTTGGGATTTTAATGAAATTTCTTGATCAAGGAAGCATTATGAACCCGTGGTCCATTGACGAACCGATTATTAGTTTCCATCCAATAACTTTAGAATAATCTATCATAGCACAGACAGACACTTACAGATATTCACATACTCACGGATACTCAAATACCTTTTTCAGAGTCTCTTTCAGTGTCTGCAATCTTTACCGACTTTGGTCGGTAAAAATAGGCAATTTTGTAGTATACACTATTCATCGAAAATATACTATAAATATACGTCAAATTCTGCAGGGATGTAATAAAATTATTCATGCTTTGGTGTCCGGTCGAATTACTGTTTAAAACATACAAGAAATGTAAAAAATTGTATATAACTGAACCTCTCAAAGATCAATATGGCCGCTCGAAATGTCAACAGGTCCTTTGAGGTAAGATATAAACGCTTCTGGAACTCAGATGTGGATCAAGGTAAATCAGACCAGACACCAACTCTTTGATTATTCCTGAACCTTTAAAAACCGTCGGAATGTCGATTACACAAACCAAATCCACGAATCGTGTATACTACGATTGCAAAGACTGTTTGTTTTTCGCACAGGCTCAAAGCTGGTAAAGAAGAGCATGAATATAGTTCCGTCATTAGTAGTCTGTCTACTTTTGGCAAAAGCTCCGAGCCTCTGCAATGCGACCGTAGTATACACTATATATGGATTTGGCTTGTGTAATTAATATTCTGATGGTTTTTGAATATTTAGAAATCATCACAGATTTAACGTCCGGTCTGATTTTACATATCTAATTGCCAGAAACAATTATATCTTCCAGCAAAAGTCTGATGATACATGCTGTGCGGCCATTTTGCTTTTCGGGACTTTCGGTATCTTTTGCCAAAAGTAAACAGACTACGTCGGCGCCACCTGTGTCCTACTCGGGAAATTTACCGACCAAAGTCGGTATAAAAATCTACTCCAGCATCTCCTTAAAACATTTTTTATTGTGTCCACGATTCTCTGTGTTTCGCACAAGCGAGGCTATATATCATGTATAGGATGCTGTTTTTTTCTTTTCAATCCTCAAAAACTTCTTTTTTTCGGCATTAAGCGGATGCTGGAGTAGATTTTGATACCGATTTTGGTCGGTAATTTTCCCGACTAGGACACAGGTGGCGCCAAGTAGTCTGCTTACTTTTGGCAAAAGATACCAAAAGCAAAATGGCCGCACACCATATGTCAACAGACCTTTGCTGTAAGATATTATTGTTTCTGGAAATTAGATATGTAAAATCAGACCGGACGTCAATTCTGTGATGATTCCTAAATATTCAAAAAGCATCAGAATGTTAACTACACAAGCCAAATCCATATATACTGCCCGACTAGAAATTCAGTTATGGGGAATATCAGGGCCGGACCTGGTAACCGGATTCTAAATCCAAGGCCCCTGTCTGGCTACCTTATACGGCCCTGATTGGAAATGTAACGCTTTGGCACATCAGGGCCAGTTCAAGTTTACCACATAAGGACCTGATAAAAATAACCATTTAAGGGCCTGATAAATATAATCATAGATATATAAATACATATACTTATCTTTATATTAAATTAAAAAATTAATTATTAATTTCCGCGCATTATGCCGCAATATGAATAATAATATTCTATTAATATTACAAAAAAAAAAAAAACAAGTCGTCTTCAGATACGGTTTTTCGTAACATCATTCGGGGAGTGATGCACGCGTGATTTGAACCTAAGACCTACGGGACCTACCTATTTACCTAACTACCTAACCGAGCACGCTAACCACTAGACCAAACCGACTATGTGAATATCTCGTACAGTATTTCCATAATAGTTCAATTTACTATTTATTTAAATAATAGTTCAGTTTTTAACGTAACTAATTAGGAATTTGAACTTAAAATTTGTAAATTCAAAATGACGGGTTTAAAGTTAATAATATATTGAATGCGACATTTTGATTTTATAAACGATATTCTTAATTCCGCCAATATATCGATCAGGTCTACCTTATCTATACCAGGTCTGAACCTGAATATGGAATACCTTGTCAGCCTTAATTTTTCCCGATCTGGCCCTGAATAAGATACACCTTATTAGGTCTACCTTAATATTTCCCGATCTGGTCCTGAATAAGATACACCTTATCAGGTCAACCTTCCCTATGCCAGGTCCGGTCCTAATAAGGTACACCTTATCAGGTCAAACTTATCCATGCCAGATCAGGCCCAAATGTGACGGCAGGGCTGCCCTACCAGATTTCTAGTCGGGTGTATACTACGGTCGCATTCCAGAGGCTCGGAGCTTTTGCTAAAAGTAAACAGACTACGTCAGCGCCACCTGTCTCCTAATGACGGAACTGTATTCATGCTCTTTACCAGCTCTGAGCCTGTGCGAAAAGTAAACAGTCTTTGCAATCGTAGTATACACTATTCGTGGATTTGGTTTGTGTAATCGGCATCAAAGAATGGGTGTCCGGCCTGATTTAACACATCTGAGTTCCAGAAACATTTATATCTTACCTCAAAGGACCTTTTGACAATTTGAAGCGGCCATATTGGTTTTTGAGAGGTTCAGTAATATACCATTTCTTACATTTCTTGTATGTTTTGAACAGTAATTCGACTAGACACGCAAGCATGAATGTTTTTATTACATCCCTGTAAAATGTGACGTATATTTGTAATATATTTTCGATTAATAGTGTATACTACGAAATCGCCTATTTTTACCGACCAAAGTCAGTAAAAAAATCTACTCCAGCATCCCCTTAATAATAATAATTAATAAAACATTTTTTATTGTGTCCACAATTCTCTTTTCTCTATAGTACGTCGCAAATGCGAGGCTGTATGTCAATATGACCTTCTACATTACTCTACTATCCACTCTGCTATCTTATCGAACAATCTCACTTTGTACTCATTGGTTTTCACGACCATAATTAATCATCGACATTAGCACACGTGACCACACAGATTTAAGTTCACGCGGGCGTGTAATGTGTCACGAAAATAAATAGGCATACTAGAAAATTTGAATAAACACACCGCGGTCTTGCCGATCAAAAGATGTGATAAATTGTCTGTATATAACTGTGTGATGTGTGATCGCGGTGAGTGCCAAGAGTTATAGATTACAATATTAAGGGAATATCAACGAGGTCTCGTTGAGTAATTTTTGTTTTCGCTAATTGCGACATAAAATAAAACGGAGGTCTTCGATATTGTCACTTTATCGATCTTCGACTCGACGTATAAATAAGCGGTTGGTAAGTCTACCTGAGATGCGGAAGGCGACAGCCTAGAGGCTTTCATTCCATAAGGAAGAAGACGTTATATGTATAACAGGTATATATATACTTCATGTATAGATACATATATATTATAAGCGGAAAGCACCCGTCGTCTACTGAGGCGGACAATAAAGGGAGTCTAGCCTACGACAAGAATTTCATTTCCCTTTCTCGCTTCGCCTCTCTGGTTGCTGATGTCTGTTCACTGCTTGCCTGCCTGCCCACTGAGACGTTGCGCTTCCTGTTCGGTCGAGGCGAACGGCGCTATTTTCCCTCCTCCGATAGTCAATTTGGCACGATAGATTTCTACAGGCTTTGAAGAAAATAGAAACGGCTACAGAGCGAGACGAAACTCACTATAATGTCACAGGTTTCAATCAATAATTCGATTAAACAGTAACTGCAGCGGGTCTCATGTCTCATATACTCGTTGTAAAAAAAATGCTAAAATTACAAAAATAATCGGGTGAATTTTCATTTTTCAAAATGGAAAAAAATTATTGGTTGAATATGCTCCAACCCGACTAGAAATCTGGTAGGGCAGCCCTGCCGTCACATATGGGCCTGATCTGGCATGGATAAGTTTGACCTGATAAGGTGTACCTTATTAGGACCGGATCTGACATAGGAAAGGTTGCCCTGATAAGGTATTCCATATTCAGGTCCAGATCTGGCATAGATAAGGTAGACCTGATAAGATGTACCTTAATAGGACCGGATCTGGCAAAGGGAAGGTTGACCTGATAAGGTGTATCGTATTCAGGGCCAGATCGGGAAATATTAAGGTAGACCTGATACGGTGTATCTTATTCAGGGCCAGATCGGGAAAAATTAAGGTAGACCTAATAAGGTATTCCATATTCAGGTCCAAATCAGGCATAGATAAGGTAGACCTGATCGAAATATTGGCGGAATTAAAAATATCATTTATAAAATCAAAATATCGCATTCAATATCTTTTTCATTTTAAACCCGTCATTTTGAATTTACACATTTTAAGTTCAAATTCGTAATTAGCTACATTAAAAACTGTACTATTATTTTAAATAAATAGTAAATTGAACTATTATGGAAATACTGTACGAGATATCCACATAGTCGGTTTGGTCTAGTGGTTAGCGTGCTCGGTTAGGTAGTTAGGTAAATAGGTAGGTCCCGTAGGTCTTAGGTTCAAATCCCGCGTCCATCACTTCTCGAATGAAGTTACGAAAAACCGTATCTGAAGACGAATTGTTTTTTTTTTTTGTAATATTAATAGAATATTATTGTTGATATTGCGGCATAATGCCCTAAAATTAATAATTAATTTTTTAATTTAATATAAAGATAAGTATGTGTATTTATATCTATGATTATATTTATCAGGCCCTTAGTTTGCAATCTTTATCAGGCCCTTAAATGGTTATTTTTATCAGGTCCTTATGTGGTAAACTTGACCTGGCCCGGATGTGCCAAAGCGTTACATTTCCAATCAGGGCCGTATAAGGTAGCCAGACAGGGGCCTTGGATTTAGAATCCGGTTACCAGGTCCGGCCCTGATATTCCCCATAGCTGAATTTCTAGTCGGGAAGCGAAAAAGTGGTTCAGGGACAGTGAACTAGTTGGTTACACAGAGAGAAAATTATGGTGTTAATAATTATAGAGTGACAACTATTCCTTTTTAGTACGTACGACCAATTTTTTAATAGTTGCCACAACTATCAAATAGTTACTATAACTACAAAATAATTACCATAACTATTTTGAAAGATGGGGTAACTATGAAAATAGTTGCATGGACTAAAAATTAATAATTGTCACTTTATAGTTGACTGTACTACTACGATTTCTCTGAGTGTTACGATAAACCAATTGGATGGGCCAGCATATTGATTGGTTGGCAACTAACGAATTGGTTAACCTAGGCAACTTAGTCGCTTGCTTGTTAACTCGCAACTTATTTCTTTCCGCGTACATTACGTGTCCATATTTAAAAAATTGTAGCGTCTACATTTTCCAATCGCATCAAATTTGCTAAATACATAAAATCACCACAAAATAAAATCGAAAAGATTGCAAAGTCGCGTCTTGCACATTTCCACCTCATACTCCACCTTGCATAGAGTCACCTCTATTAGAAAGATTGTTTAGTCAATTTTAAATTCGTCTATGACGAAGCGATGAAAAATAAAACAAGGAAGCAAAAAAAACACATGAATTGGTATAAAATCTTTACACTGAGTGAAAATTCAGGCGTCTATAAGAATAAAGTGATAGCAATTCATTTAAAGTCCATGCGACTATTTTTACAGTTACGATAACCACGAAATAGTCGTAATAACCATTCATTATCAATCCATGCAACTTCTTTAGGTTGCACTACAAACTACAAAGTGCCAACCGTTCAATCGAACCTCTTAATGCAGTGCGTCTGCTCGTTGCATGAGTAAAAAGTTTCTCCGTCTACTTTCTCTTCGAAGCCATTTCTGCGGTCTTTTTTTAAATCGGGTTTTTTTCCGGCGGCCTTTTCCATCTCTTCCATCGGTCATTTTTTTACTAAGTTCGAAATTTGAGCTATTCTATTTTATAAGAAAGCAATATAATGCAAGTAATTAATTCAGTCTAAACAAATAATTTATCAAGTTCAATATTATCACCTCAAAAGTGTTAGCTCTTCCAATTTTTCTATTATCATTTCTGTCATGATACAATCTTTCGATACCAAAACAAAAAATGCTGTTTACAAAAAAAAACTATCATGGTATATTTGGGAATACAATCAAAGGTGTTGGTTCGACGAAAAAAAATTGATTTAATTTTCCTTAAAGAATCTTTTTGTTTTTCAAAGTAGAATTCAAAATACGATTACTAAAGTATTCAAAATGTTATAAAAAATGTACATTTGTATTTGGTTTTTTTCGCAATTCCCTTCTAAAATACAGATAGTTGAAAAAAATAACTTGTTAAGTTTTTGGAAAAAAAAATCTAGACGAACACAAACATTACTCGAATGTAGTATTAAAATTTAATTAATTAAGAGATAGATATAAGAGCAAAGGAAAGGAGTGACTAAATTTACAGGCCACGGTTTATGCACACTGTGTTAAACCACCTTCATAAATTTAAAACTTACGACAAAACCTGTTTAAATAAATCCAAAAAAAAAAAACAGTACAAATAAATTGGCAAAAAATGCCTAATTAATTACTGTTGTACGCGTTAGTACGTTCGGGACAAAGTAAATAAAAAAATTACTCGCGAAGTTCACTGAATACCTCGGAACGACGTTCCTCAAGGGTCCTCAAGAGTTTTTCGTCTCCCGATCACAGACGTTCCCCATTCCCCGGAATGCCTACTGGTGTCTGTATGTGTATACTTGGCCAAACGCCGAACGATTATATGGGCGATAAAAACGACATCCGCTGGCCCCACGAATATTCGAGATAAATAACGTCACGAGTAAGGGGTGCGATACCGAGGAAAAACTAGCAGTAAATAACGCTAACGCAATTATGTTTTCTTAGACAAGGACCGATAACTCGAGGAGCTCGTGCCTTTCGTGGAACAATGAGTCGATAAACTATATACTATACGTTCACGCTACGAGCTGCCTTGTTAGATGATTCATGTGTGATTTCTATTGAACTGTGAGGATAAATAATTACCCTCGATTGGCGACCCTCGAGAGATCGACGATGGCCCCCTTTTCTTCTTCCAATTGTCTCTTCTATCGAGGATAAATTATCAGCTGAGTAGCTTTCTCGGAAAATAAATTATCCTTATTTTTCTGATAAAAAAATATACCCCTTGAACGAATATTTAATTGTTAAAATTACTGGATAAAGTTAAATACTTGGAACCAGAGGTCATTCTTTTACTTAAAACAAACACAAACTTTATATTAATTTTCAATCTTTCAGACAATTTCAATCAAATGTAACGAGTTGATAAACTACACTGGGAGAAGAGTTTGTTAACAGTTAACAAATCTTGGTTAAATATGGCGAAATTAACCATTTAGTTATTCTTATTGAATCTCAGTTGAGCCAAATAAGATTTGTTAACTATTATCAAATGTCGGCGGGCTTTATTTGCGACAAGCAAATTTTATTTAGCTCAAGTGAGATTCAATAAGAATAACTAAATGGTTCATTTCGCCATATTAACCAAGATTTGTTAACTGTTAACAAATATTACCAACCTTTTCTCTCAGTGTATATACTAAAGAGATTTGTAAGATCCTATTGCTTTTTGGAATAAAGATGTATAGCACTCTTAGTTTTATAATTATTATTATTCTGTTGTTAATCATATTATAATATGTTTAAAATTTTGAATACTTGTAGTCAAAATTTATCTCCCACAAAAAATCACGAAAATTTGTTCCAAAAAAAGGATTATGATGTTTTATTTATTTTTGGATGTATTACCTGTATGCAAACATATTTTTTTTTACAAAAATATTCAGAACATTTATCTAAAAACATCTTTATGAACATCTTTTCATATAATCTAAATATAATTATTACAAAATAATTGCTATCAAGAAAATGATATGATAAATGTTTGTCAAAGGTGACAATAGAGCTTTGAAATCCCGTTACGGTAAGGTAAACGTACCAATGGCGGGACGTTTAAGGCGGTGTCTGTTTTGTATGCCAATTTCCGCATGCATATATTAATTATTTTGCAAATGGTGGTAACGAATTGTAAGATTAGAGTTTCTAGTTTCCAAAAACTATACAATAAAAATATTTCTGATTGTTTGATAAATAGTTATTGAATAAAACGCTGAAAAGTGCAGATGTACCAGTGCCAGGACGGGTATTTTTGTGCATGTCCCGCTGCCGGGACCCCAAATGTCCGTATCGGTGGACATCTACAAATTTTAATGCATCTGCTTGAAAAGAAATGCCAAAAAATGTGCGGTACACATATTTACACCTATGATGCAATAAATAAAACACATATGTTTATAAAATACATATATGTATTTTAGTAAATTATCAATGAAGTTTTTGCTACCGCATAACCCAACATCCGCGTCAAAATGTCAATCGTGCGATTGTGTCCCGGCTCTGGGTCGCAGCGAGATTGCTTACTACTTGTCCCAGTCGCGGAACATACGTTGGACAGTGGTGCCAACGTATATTCGGTCAGCTCCAATAACGGGACACAAAAATTACGAGTTTTAAGATATTGTACGTAACATTTGGCAGTGTAATCTTAAACTTTAAGAATTTCTGAATTTGAAATACCTATGGAAAGTCTCGAACGAACTATAATCTCCGGGGTATCATATTAATGATTATTCGGCTCTCCTTAGCTAATTGGTTTAGGGATTTGCTGAAAAAGCTCGAACATCATAGATCCGCTAATATACTTATTATTTACATTTACAATTTACGATGAAAAACATGAAATCTTTTCACGTATGTTAATTATATATAACAGATACAATTGGAAGAGTTATTTTTTAATATTTTATCCATTAAACTCTTAGTATCTACAAATATCCCTTTAGGGTCCCTCAATTGGGACCTGTCCCACCATTGGTACGTTTACCTTATATCAATCGTGTTGAATGACTTTTGTCTGATTTTTCATCTATTTTGAGGGTAAATAATGACACTCGATTCGCGACTATTTCTTTCCCCGATCGTGAATAAATCATGAGCTGTGTAAATTCATCGGAAACATATGACAGTCATTTTGAATGTTGAAAAGATAAGCGCAAGCTTAAAAAAAACTTTGTAGCCCTGACAATTGTTAAATAACGACTGTCTATTATTAAACTTTTAAACTATTTCGCTAACTTTGTCTATTTTCAATACGAATAACAATTTGCTGACACAACAAATCGATTTCTACAGGCAACGTCGCCCCAAAGCCGATAAACCCTGAGCGATGACAATACTGACCGTCCTAATCCTTGTAATCCCTACTTTGCCTCTCGCCGATGGGTCATAAAGGCTCCATCGAGAGTGAATCACGTTTCCCATGTACTTTGCAAACATTTCAAATTATTCGTCATGCCAAAACAAGTTTGTTTCCTCTTTTTGATCGCCCGTAGAAGAAGACTGTAAAACCTGGCTGCGATAAATCAAACGGTTGACGCACGCGTCCATATATATACACTTCGAGTAGCGAGAGTGTCGTACTACTCGTGAGTATCCTATACGAAGAGACAGAGTACGTCCCATCATACCGTTACATTGCCAAGTCGAGTTATAAATTAATTGAGTTCGCGACAGACGCGAGGATTTATTTTGTACTACGGGATACAAGTGGAAAACTTGGCGCCGATCAGTCGTTCCGATAGCCCACATGCAACTCGCTGCACCCTCTCGTCTTCTGCTACAAAACGTACTTTACTTATTTAAGATAGAAAGAATTTTTTTTCGCCTCGTATAGAATGTCAAAAGTTTAGCTGGAATCGTGAACTGAGAGAAAATGTTTCATTGAGTCAAAACTGTTTCGATTAAATCTTGGCCTATGAATCTTTTGTTTGCAATTAAATAGTATATTTAACGTATTATTATCTCTTATTTAATGGATCTCGAATTTTTTAACATTTTAACTACACTTAGTTGCATTGGAAATACTAACTTATTTTGGGAATATTTGTAACTATTAGAGAGTCAATATTTATTTTTCCTTCCAGCCGTTTCCTCATTATTTTCCAGTTTTCGCAACGTTACCTGTACAAAGTACTGTGTTGATCGACGTTGGCTTCATCGCTTAGAGAATAATCATTTGCGAATATAGTGACAGCAAGCCTTATTTGTTAGCCTAACAAGTTGTTTTGCTGGGCTAACAGAAAATTTGTTAACCTAAAAAATGTTCATGTTGAGCTAATAAATATTTCTGTTCGGAGAGCAAATAAGGCTTGCTATCATAACTATATTAACAACTGATTTGCTGATACATCCAAATTTTCTCCCCGTGCATGGTGGAAACTTTGTGAAACATGAAAAATTATTCTGAAAGTTTTGACATCCGTAGCTTGAAATTTGCTAATTTTCTTCTATGAGGAAGTCGCATGGAATATTTTATTTTGATCATGATTTATTTGATCGTAACGATATTTGTGTCAATACTATCAGTTTGGCCGCCGAAAATTTACAAAAACCTACGTGATTACGTCTCGTGAAAAACCTAACTACAAAATGTTATAACATTTTTATCATCCAACAGATTTTCTTTACTACATTTTTGACACATTAACTTACAAAGAATTAAAAATAATTCATTTGAGGGAATGCATAACAAATCTCTTTTATTTCTATATCTGTTCTATTAATAATTTCAGTACCATATTGAAAATAGTACTAAAAATCATTCATTATTCTTAAATAGGAAAAAAAACACTTTCATACGTATACAATTAAGTAAAATCTCGATAGGTAACATTAAGACTCAGCGGTACATACCCCCACCACATCCAAAATTTTAAAAACTGTTTTTTGTTCAAGTAACTCCACAGATTTGGGCTTGCACTTTCCCGACTAGAAATTCAGTTATGGGGAATATCAGGGCCGGACCTGGTAACCGGATTCTAAATCCAAGGCCCCTGTCTGGCTACCTTATACGGCCCTGATTGGAATTGTAACGCTTTGGCACATCAGGGCCAGTTCAAGTTTACCACATAAGGACCTGATAAAAATAACCATTTAAGGGCCTGATAAATATAATCATAGATATATAAATACATATACTTATCTTTATATTAAATTAAAAAATTAATTATTAATTTCCGCGCATTATGCCGCAATATGAACAATAACATTCTATTAATATTACAAAAAAAAAAAAAAACAAGTCGTCTTCAGATACGGTTTTTCGTAACATCATTCGGGAAGTGATGCACGCGGGTTTTGAACCTAAGACCTACGGGACCTACCTATTTACCTAACTACCTAACCGAGCACGCTAACCACTAGACCAAACCGACTATGTGGATATCGTACAGTATTTCCATAATAGTTCAATTTACTATTTATTTAAATAATAGTTCAGTTTTTAACGTAACTAATTAGGAATTTGAACTTAAAATTTGTAAATTCAAAATGACGGGTTTAAAATTAAAAACATATTGAATGCGACATTTTGATTTTATAAATGATATTCTTAATTCCGCCAATATTTCGATCAGGTCTACCTTATCTATGCCAGGTCTGAACCTGAATATGGAATACCTTGTCAGGTCTACCTTAATTTTTCCCGATCTGGCCCTGAATAAGATACACCTTATTAGGTCTACCTTAATATTTCCCGATCTGGCCCTGAATAAGATACACCTTATCAGGTCAACCTTCCCTTTGCCAGATCCGGTCCTATTAAGGTACATCTTATCAGGTCTACCTTATCTATGCCAGATCTGGACCTGAATAGGGAATACCTTATCAGGTCAACCTTCCCTATGCCAGGTCCGGTCCTAATAAGGTGCACCTTATCAGGGCAACCTTTCCAATGCCAGATCCGGTTCTAATAAGGTACACCTTATCAGGTCAAACTTATCCATGCCAGATCAGGCCCAAATGTGACGGCAGGGCTGCCCTACCAGATTTCTAGTCGGGTTGAGAGAATATGCGAAAGGATGGTACAATTGGGTTCCCCGAACCTAACTTGTTTCGGGAAACATTTGGTTTCCCAAACCCAAAGCCGTTTATTCAGGAATACTGAAAAATCAGAAAGTGAGGTTAGATGCGAGAAAGACAGCCCTATAGGCGCTTAACATTGGGCGAAGAAATTACCAAGGGTGTATCACGGACTCCTAATATACGGATAATAAACTTGTTATGAAAGCATTATCGGAACACGGGAAAAATGGCTTCGTTGAGCCAACTAACTAGTTATTAGTTGAGTGAAAATTTGTTGCCATAACTATTAGTCACATTTAGCATTCCGACTTAGTTGACGTAACCAAGCGCCAACCACCTGAAAATAGTTGACCTAACCAAGAAATCGTCTGTCTCTCAGAGCACTAAGTCGCTTGGTTGGGTCCAACTACTTTAGTGAATGATCACTACATATATTTTAAATGCTTCTATGTGTATAAAAATAATGACGATAAATCCCATGTGTCATCCAGCTACTATAATTATAGGAACTAAGAATGAAAACCCTCGTAGCAGATTCTTCTCTCCGTGAAGGTATCAGGTAAAGTACGTGATCCATCTGCGGGCCAGTTTATTCCTCTGTGAAGAAGCAAAGAATCAGCATGATCCATCACGGAGAGAAATTTCTGTGTTGTGACATCATAAAACGAGGACAACAAAAATCGTTACGTTAGGCTGGCAAATCTTTTGTTCGGCTGACAAATCAGTATTGCTAGGCTGACAAATCAGTATTGCTAGGCTGACAAATCAGTATTGCTAGGCTGAGAAATCTTTTTGCTGGGCTGACTAATTTTTTTGTTAGCCTAATAAAACGATTTTTGTTGTCACCGTTTTATGTTGTCAACACAGAAATTTCTCTCTGTGATGTTTTGGGTGATTCACATTGCCCTCTAAATTATTGGCAGTCCGAACAAATCGACGGCCCGATTAGTAAAGACTCGAGGAAAAAAATAAAAAATGTGATGGCATCCAAGATGAATCCCCTCTTCCACTTCATATCGTTCTTCTTTTGAATTCCACTTGATGCAAAGAATCAGCATGATCCATCACGGAGAGAAATTTCTGTGTTGTGACAACATAAAACGAGGACAACAAAAATCGTTACGTTAGGCTGGCAAATCTTTTGTTCGGCTGACAAATCGGTAGTGCTAGGCTGACAAATTTTTTGTTCGGCTGACAAATTTTTAGTTCGGCTGATAAATCTTTTTGCTGGGCTGACTAATTTTTTTGTTAGCCTAATAAAACGATTTTTGTTGTCACCGTTTTATGTTGTCAACACAGAAATTTCTCTCTGTGATGTTTTGGGTGATTCGCATTGCCCTCTAAATTATTGGCAGTCCGAACAAATCGACGGCCCGATTAGTAAAGACTCGAGGAAAAAAATGAAAAATGTGATCGCATCCAAGATGAATCCCCTCTTCCACTTCATATCGTACTTCTTTTGAATTCCACTTGATGGCAAGGGCGCACGATGGTAATGAAGAACAAGTTTTTGCCCCATTTGTTTCTCTCCCCCGGCGCATTCGCCTAATGATCGCCACCGCGTATGTATAATTTGCATTCGGCCTGTTATAAAGGAGAACGACGCTGAGGGCTAATGGTTATTATAAAGGATGAAGAAGAACCACGTCTCCGAACTGATTTAATCGATCGTTATATTTCTCAATCCTCGTCGTCTTCCTCTCGTCTCGTATAATCGGGTGGAAGTAACGACAACGTGTGTGCACTGTCCAATGCACGTGTACATTCCCTCACACTTTCAACCTGATGCATCTACATAACAGTGACTGCATTACGACTCCATTTATGCAGTACAAATACCTTTGCGCGCAAGCGCACAACTCGGATCTCTTAAAGCTTGTTTCTCGTTCTTCGAGTTGATACTTTTCTGCTGCTATAGTTGCAACTTCTTATCTCTGTGTGCAAGAAGAATGCAACGTGGTTTTAAATTAAGATCGACAGTAACGATAATAGGCTTATAAAAATGAGAAGATGATCATTTTTAGGAGGCTTGCATGGAGTAAGTAATTTTTCTTATGAAATAAATGCATAACTTCACTCATTTGGACCTACAGGGATCGAGAGTAGTACGATTAAAAAACCTATATTACGCTTAAATATGTATTTTTTGGGCCACAGCACATTCAAATTTCAACTTTTTTTGCAAGGAGTTTAAGATAATACTCTTAAGATTTCTAAAATTATTTATGATTAGTTCA
This sequence comes from Ephialtes manifestator, assembly GCA_963970395.1. NCBI lineage: Eukaryota > Metazoa > Arthropoda > Insecta > Hymenoptera > Ichneumonidae > Ephialtes > Ephialtes manifestator. The sequence continues at coordinate 5,382,017 of OZ019972.1, forward strand.
TAGTTATAACCATCCCATTAATTATTGTCGTTATCTATTTTTCTAAAATAAATTATCTGTCGTTAATAATTTATAAACAATGCCTTACCACAACAGCATGGAAATATTTAATCGTTTAATTAAAAACGTAACGAAAGATTTTCCCAGGAAGAGTCATTTAAAAATAACACGAAATTTAAAGTAATGGATCATTTTTTTTTCCATTACTTATATGTTGATGGGATTTCCAAACGAATCAACAAGGAAAAATACATATTTTTGTTTCTGAAATAATATTTATATATATTCATACCATTATGGAAAAATATCCTCAAATATTAAAATAAAATTATTTGTGTTATAAATAAAAAAAGTAGCGTCAGTACAAAAATAATGGAATAGTTACAACTATGGATGAGTTTTTTAAAAAAGCTCGTTCTACCACAGACCTGAACGCCGTTGAATATCCTCAGGCTATTAGCCTCTGGCATTGTGTCGACGCACTTGATGTAATCCGTAACCCTTTTTCTCACTGTTGTTGTCTATCAAACGAAGCAATATATACAGCAATACCGAGATTTCACATTTTGCTTCTCACACGATATAAACAAACTCGCAATGCACTATAACACCGTGAGATATCTAGTCGACTGTGAAAGCATTATTCTCGCCGATAACCGAATGATTCTTGCCTTGTAAGCCTTTTTTTGTCGTTGCACTCAATAAAAAAAAAAACCACGTCACAGGTTACTAATCACAATCGTTGAACACACATTCTGTATTATACATTTTTTAAATTACAGCGTCACAAGTACCAGAACTACCATAAATCATTTAATAGTATGTTAATAGTTAATAAATTGATTTTTGTTAATTACACGATAATGAATTTTATGCTTCAATATTTTTTAAATAGTCTCCACATAATATCGAAGTTCATATTATTACTTTATAACACATAAAATGTAAGTAGTTTGTTTGTTTATGGAATGGACATTTCTGTTCCTAAATTTCACACATTTTTCACCAAAAACAATAAAATTTAGAGTTGCCACAAATGTCTAAAAATTTCAATTAACAAAGACACCACAAAAAATTTAACTGTCACATATTCGTCCACCAATCCATGAAACCACCGTCAGAATACAATTTCCTAAGCATCGCTATCACTATAAAATATGTACTTTAACATATGCATCTGACGTCCACAAGCTTCCACCCAATTTCCGTCAGTCAGTATCAGTAAAATATACTTCCAAAAAGTATCTAGAAAATCCCATCAAATCTATCTATCACGAACCGAATAATTATAAAAAATTTCTGAAAAATAAACTTGAAAACAAAATCTACAAAAACACGGTAATAATATTGCTTTCGGATCACTTTCACATTGGTCCGTTCACTCTCGTCCTCGTGTGTTCGACCGATGCGCTTTCACGTGGCATGCACCTGCACTCACTGTGCATAGTATCCCAAACACGTATTATATCCCTATATACATACATGTATAATACACATATGTATATCTCTTGGCGAGGGATGTATCGTACGCGTTCGCGGTATAGCAACGCGATACACCTCGTGATCGTATGCAGCGAGAGTGCAAGCGGTACTCACGTCGAGTCTCTCTCGTAATAACTCGCGGCTGCGACCTCCCTACACCTCGTCGTTCGTTCGAGTGCCACGCGTTCTCTGAGCCGGTGGTGTACCGCACCGCAGACAGTGTATACGTAGTGTACAATCCAGGTATATACGAGAGAGGAGAAACGATGGGATAGCTTAGTCACGCCGATATAGGCCCGCACCATGTCCCCAACGTTGAGCGGGGGGAGAATAGTTGCTGTGAGTCGAAGTGGTCACGGACCGTGCGGAGCTGTCGAAGACCGAAGGAAATGAGTAGTAACGGCCCGCGCGCGTTCAGACATCAATTCCATCGTCAGACTGTCAAAGTGAGATAGCGTTTAGCGCGTGCTCTACGAAATAGTGGTTAGAACTGATTCACAGGGCGTATTCGCAACGACGACGTGTTCAAGTATACTATATATACACACACACATGCATAACTACCATTCAGTTTCTGTCACTCACTGAATTATACGAATTGCAACCGGTAACTATTCGTTGATGTAGATAGAAATCACTGACACCTGCAAGGGGAGTGTTATTCTATGGAAATGACAACTGAATGGCTTTGAGAGATCAAATCAGATGAGAAACTATAGCACGTCGCGGAGTCAGTGATCTTGATCGATATTGAATTGCCGCTTGTATACTGTACGAGAGGTAAACGGCCTGGAGGCTGTGTACAAAACATTTTCTTTTTTTAGGCGAAATTATTTATCTAGAAGGTGTCAAAACTCATGTACGTGAGACAAGTAACATGGCTAAGATTTTGTAGCTGTCATTTTGTGATTTTAGATGTAAATGTACATTCAGAGAAATTGTGATAGGCCTGGAAATTATTACGTTGTACGCAGTCTTTACGTTATTTTTTTTTTTAATTATTATTCTGTCATAATAACCGATGAGATTATACAGGGAAAGAAAAGAGTTGTTGTAAAAACTGATTCATCGGTCCCGACAATCAATCGAAATAGTTAGCATAGCGCCAACTACTCGGCCGGTTGAAGAAACTATAACCTCGTTGGTAGAGTATCGATAGTAACAATGATCAGCTGAAATCATAACCTCAACTCACCGGTTGGTTGGCGTAACGAACACTGAGAGAAAAATACATGGTTAAAGCAACAATACTACTATACTTTTACCATATAATAGTTTACTATTATCATACAATACAACTCCCAGGAGCGCCGATTATATTTTATAGTAATGACAATGACAAAAATAATAGCTGCAAACATACTTATAGCTCAACAAAACAAATACATAGTATCCTGTAAAAATCGATATGATCGGGTCTCCTGGGAACAATATCAGTACAGGCAGTTCTACCATTCTACTATACATTTCTCTCAGTGAATCATTTGGATTGGATAGCAGCCGTGATAGTTGCAGAAACCAAGTTGTTGGTTATTCGTACTATTTTTCCTACCAATCAAAAAACTTGAGACTACGATTCCGATTTAGTTTCAGTAACTAACACGCGGCACAGGACATGCTGGAATTGGTAGCTAGAACTAAGGTTAACGGCCCAGTTTGTGACGATGTAAGGCAACCAACTGCCTATGCAAAACCATAGAGTAAACGAGGACCTAACGAGTGTCGCAGTTTGTGACGCAACCATTTACGAATTACTATTGGCTGTTTCTAGAATGGTGGGGGAAGCCACCTATGCTAAAGTAGCGAGTCAGGAACTGGATCGGCGTCAGAAAAAGGGCCGTTTACCTTACTTTTTTTCTTTCGGTGTAAAAATAATATAGAACTCTGAATTGTTGCAGAGAAAGTAACATTTTGTGTAAAAAATGGTAACTTCATTGTTTGCCAATATTTTTCGATAAAAAAAAACTTGATCTTCACGGAAAAAAAGGCTTGGTTGGAACAACCAAGTGCCTTGGTTATATATGCGCTAGACAATTAATTGGTTAGACCAACCAAGTTATTTGTTAGACTACAAATTTCTTGGTTGGTCTAACGAAGTCACTTGGTTAGCTTACCAAGTCACTTGGTTAGTCCAACCAAGAAATTGGTAGCCTACCAAATAACTTGGTTGGTCTAACCAAGAAATTGGTAGCCTACCAAATAACTTGGTTGGTCTAACCAATTAATTGTCTGGCGCATATATAACCAAGGCACTTGGTCGTTCCAACCAAGCCTTTTTTTCCGTGTTGGCAAAACTATGTATTACACTGAGAGAAAATTATGGCATTAGTAACTATAAAGTGACAACTATTAATTTTTAGTTCGTGCGACCAATTTTTTAATAGTTGCCATAATTATCAAATAGTTACTATAACTACCAAATAGTTACCATAACTATTTTCATAGTTACCGTAACTATGAAAATACTTTGCATGGACTAAAAATGAATAGTTGTCACTTTATAGTTGACTGTACAACTACGATTTCTCTGAGTGTAATTGTGTGTAAGATCCTGACCTCGTCCAATACTCTCAACAGAAAAAAATATTGAAAATCTTCAAGTTACTAAATAATTGCAAGAATTACCACGATCTTGTTATAATTGATTGTAGGTTAGAATCACTGAAAAATATCGATAAAAAAACTTTAATAGAAATTACATGTTATTGGTTTATTAACAAGATGCATTTACATAGCGCAAGCAACATACGCATTGATGTATCAAAACAAGATGATCAACGATCTCCTTCGTCCCGATCACGATCGAGTCACGGGCAACGAGTTTTCAGCAACAACCTTTCACTTTTATATACCCCTTTAGCATGCAACATAGCCACATAGCAGCACCAGCCGCAGAAATGCATTCAGGGAGATTCCGCGCAACCAACCACAATGTAACTGAGCAGAACTTGAGCTCTACCACAACGCAATAAATACATGTGTGATATGCATACACTCCGATAAAAGATAAACGTATGGCCGGTGCAGAATATCAAGAATCGTGAACGACTAGGACACAGAAAACAACTTCGAGAACCTGAGTTTTCACCGCAACTTTGATTCACGGACATCAGCTATGGTTCACCTATATGTGCGTAAAGTGCATACATTCAAAATGTCATAAAATGCATATTGCGATACAAATATAAGGCACTCTCTGCATAATCAGTTACTCTTTCATAGACCAACAATAAAATTTCTCATAGTGAGCCAAAATCTGGTTCAGCAAAGTTTGGCCCAAAAAATACTATTATTTTCACTAGTTTTTGGATATCAGATTTTTTTCGCTCTTTTTATATCGAACAAGGAAAAAATACGACCGAACAAAAATGTATATTTTCAAATGGTACTTTAAGATCACTGGTAGTTATATTTTTGATAAAAAATAATAAAGCAGGTTTCGAACAACAAATAATTAAATTGAAGCTGCGATTGACAGATCAGCATATTTTTTTTAATTCTCCAGCCGAGATGAGCATGATTCGAACTAAAAAGTATTCTAAATAATTTCGTGACGTGTGTAATATGAACTGTTACGCCTATATAATAATTTAAGATACTGTAAGTGAATAATTACTCCAAATTATTCATAGTAACGGCAAAAAGTCAACATTTTATGGTCTGCACAATAATAGTTAGAGTGATTGAAAATATATATATATATATTTGCAATGTTTTTCCATTCAATTGATACCAATCGAGATTCTCAATTATCAGTAAAATTTAAACAATGATGAGAAATGTCTGAGAAAGTCAGAAAAAAAGTGTTTTATTTGACAGAGAATGCCTTGTATACGTTGACCGCAAGATCCTTGACGATATTTATGCGATTTTGTAATCGAGTCTCCCATCGACTTAATCGCATTCGCGAAACCACCCACCTGACCAAACCGGGGGAATCATGAGATCGTTGTGGCCGAAATGAGGGGAATGAGGAGCGCGGAAAAATTATCGAGACCGGTGGATGTATAATATAATCATTTCGAGCATATCAAGAGAATCATGCTCTCTGGCAAAGTCGGGGCAACAGGTTTTTCAGCATCTTTCACTTTTATCTGATATAGGGACGAAAATTTCGGGAGGATATTATTACGAAGTCGGCGAATGTGCGACGAGACATAGCGGTTAATCGACGGTGCGTGACGATCGAGCTAACGAGTTAATTAGCAAACTGTATTACTGTAACGCGTGGACCTGCTGGAAGATAAGGGCAACGAGTTCTGTCCGTTTGGCAGGTATATCTAAATCTACCCATTGGTGCTATGCCTGCCTGCTTGACTGCCTTGCTCGAGGCCTTCCTACTCTCTAAATCACGTGTGGCTGTCTATACAAGAGCCTCCTTAAAAAAAAAAACGAACGTGCATGCAGAATTATATTTTTATATAAATATAAGATATATATATATTTTTTTATATATATATATATATTTAATTATCTGTAATTTGCGATATATTTTAGAGAATGAAGTAAATAAAGAAATATATTACACGTGTATATCTAAACTAAATCTATTACTAGACGAAAATACTCCTTAAAGCGTGAATACTCGACCGAAAGCAGAATTATGGTTTCATCATAGTATATACTATATAACTGTGCTTTCGTTCTAGTATATAAGCTTATTTCAAGATAAATCTTTCAGTATACCAGCTAGTGCTATAGCTATCTACTTTCCCGTTCTACTCCTGACTACCTACTCTCTAAATCACATGCTTCCTCTGCGAGAGCTTCCGTAAGAAAACTTGATACGCGCAAGTTTATTTTTTACGTATATATAAAGTATATTACAATCAATCGTGCATATTTTGAGATATATCTACGAAAATATATTATAAATATATTATAAATATATTTACACTAAGAGAAATTGAGATGGTCCTGGTAACTATTCAGTGATAATTATATTTTATTAGTCCAGGTGACTATTTTCGTAGTTACATTAACTCTCTTCACTGTTAATGTAACTACGAAAATAGTCACCTGAACTAATAAAATATAATTATCACTGAATAGTTACCAGGACCATCTTAATTTCTCTCAGTGCACGCATATATTTTGCGGGTGTATGTAAATCTTCTATCAGATAAATGTATTATTAAAAGCGTAAATACTTGACCGAAGGTAAAATTATGCTGCCGCCATAATATGATTGTGCTTTCCGCCTAGAAAATAAGCGTATCTCAAGTATATATATCGTTATTTCACTCGGTGCGAGGAACACGGTTTTACGGACGTTTCACGTGCATACATCCCCATTTTTACACCTCGTGAAATAAAATTTCGTACGATACTCGTGCGATAAACGTTTTATTAACTCGTATGATTGCAACATTGGTCAGAAAAAGTTTTATCGCATTAGTATCGTAAAATACTATTAGATATATATACTGTTGCAGTATCTGCTTCTTTGACTCGACTTTGCTCGAGACTTTCCAATTCTCTCAATCTGTCTCTCTTAAATGATTCTGCAAGAACCTCTTAGGGAAAAAAATTATATACGGAGATATATCTCCGAAAAAATATATTTTCCCCTACACATTAGATATATATTTTTAACAAAAAAATGTAAATACTTTGAAGTTCATCTTGGAAATTATATACAAAAAATATGCTTGTGTTTCGCGACTGTATCTAAATCTACTATCAGAGGAATATATTCTCTAAATAAACGCATTTAAGTGGTTGATAACATGCTTCCACTATTCTACCACCATAGTATAACTGTGCTTTCGGTTTAGTATATAAGCTTCTTTCAAGAATAAATATCTTTCGTTGTACCTACTGGTGCTATGCCTGTCTACTTGACTGTGTTGCTCGAGGCCTTCCTACTCTCTAAATCACGTGTGGCTATCTCTGCTGGAGAGCCTTCTTAAAAAAAAAAATCTATTGAAAAATATATTGATACGCCTATAAAATATATTCATCGCGAAAAGTCGAATATCTTGTAATAGTTATCTTCGAACCTACTTCTTATTCATGGCAGAAAACATTCAAGAGTAAAGAGTAAGAGTACTAAGTTACTAAGAGTAAATCTCCCTTATGGAAAAAGAAAATACGAAAATATATCTTTAGATATATACGTGTCGAATATTTTCCATAGCAAAAAATTCCTCACACATTTCATAATGTATGTGAATTACAGACATAGAGGTGTTATATATTTATGATAAATAGTCAATGACTAGGTCATCTAGCTTAATAGCTATGCTCAGGCGTATTTTGCACAGTCTAATCAACCGCGACACTCCACTACCACTACCGCACACATTTATCGACACCTTTCACTTTTAGCTCCACTTTAGACATCGATATAAAAAACGAATCCATATATATATATACATAAATATGTATATAAATCACAATCGAGTAGATATACCTTCGAGACCCTTGAACCACAATCACATCACGTTCCACAGTAATATATCACTGTCTTAACCATTGACAGCAACCGAATACATTTATGGTATGTGGATTATCAATCGATGTTCCCGGAACAAAATTGTTATTTCCGGTTTCGTCTTTCCATCGCGCGTTATCGCTCAAGTCGAATGAGAAGCCAGAAGCACGTTGCCTGGTCGTTCGACGACGAACAACGAACCCAACCGAACGAGACGCACGTCTCTCGCGTGCCCGCGAGACTCGGATTACGCGCGTCCCGCGATGCACCACCGATGTGTGCTCACCACGACAGAGAGTATAAGAGGTAAGAGTAGCGTGCGTACGTAATAAGCCACTGAAGGATCTGGTGGATGCTTGGGTTACTGCTGCTGCTGCTGCTGCTGCTTGTTGCTGCTGCTGCTGCTGCTGCTACCTGCAGCCGGTGGGGCCTTTGGTGGAGGAGGCGGCGGTGGCGGCAGCGGTGGCGGAGCTCCAGCATTGGGACAGCACCAACAGCGGCCCTGTCGAGCTGGCGAACAGCTCTTGCGGGGGTGGGGATGCACACTCGGTCCGCATGCTGCTAGTTGCACCGGTGCTGCAGCACTTGTGTCTGCATCGCAAGGTCGCTCTCTTCGGCTTCTCGAGCTCTCGGATCTCTCGCTGTTCGAGGACATTGCAGGACGTATAGGATATCCCGAGGCATTAAATTGCGAATATGTACCGTGATATAGAATTTATTAAAGAAGTTGAAGCGCTCACCGAGAGAAGAAGTTTCCTTGATTCAAAGAAATTTCATTAAAATCCCAACTTATGAAACATTTCTTTGAAATCAATGAAATAATATACTTAAGGTAATATTATATTTTTTTTTTTAATGATCAGAAATGCAGTGACATCGAATTAATACCAATTTTCCTTGAATCAAGAAACCGCCCAAGTAAAAAAATTATATATAGTCCGACATATGGAATTGGGCATATATAGTCTGTATAAACTCTATATACAATCTATATGCAATTTATATATAAGATCACTTGTAAAGTTGGGTTTACGTATAAATTGTATATAAATTTTATACAAACTATATATGCCCAATTCTATATTTAAAATTATATATATATTTTATATACTCTATATATAATTTTTTTACTTGGGCGTTTTTCATTGATATCAAAGAAATCGCCTTCGAGACACTAAAAGAAATACGTAACCTATAAAATGACATGTTGCTAAAGGGATGAAAGGACGGTAGCGGTTGATTTAAAAAAATGTTTTTCCATTCAGTACTAGATGCAAAAAGGTTAGGGGAGATGAGGGCAAAACGGGCAGGGGGGCAAAACGGGCATCACTACTGAAAATGACAATTGGGGGCAAAACGGGCATCGTTTCAACTTTTTCGAACACGACTTTTTTCAATTTTCTGACATTTCTTACTTGAAAATTTCGGAAAATAATTAGTGATGTTAATAAAACAGGCAGGGAGGCAAAACAAGCATCTTGGCTAAATATAAGTATCGGGGTCAAAATTGGCACCAAATCATAAAATGAGAATTTCGTTCTAATTGATTTCTTTATGATATATCCATTTTTTTTTCAAAGAATTAATTTGATTATAAATTTTTGGAAAAATTCATTTGACTATATTCTTTTCTTTGCTCAACAAAGTATCGAAAAAAAGTTCTGAACGGATGGTTAAAAAAATTCTGATCTGATGAAGATTATCAATTTTTTTTCATCACCAATTTGACGTATTTTCCGCACTTTCCCTATCTAAGAAACGTAAAAAACTGAGACAAATCGTTTTTACGAAAGTTGAGACGGTGCCCGTTTTGCCCCCAATTGTCATTTTCAGTCGTGATGCCCGTTTTGCCCCCATCTCCCCTATAGAAATAATTTATTTCAATAAACGGCAATAATTTATTTCGATACCTGCCTATCCATTTTTTTGTCGACTTTTCGCGACTAATGACTCAATGCGACTGACGCGATTGCACTAACCGTTGGCAGACCAGGTGCCATCAAGGAAACTATTTCTTTGAATCAATGAAAACCTTTTTTTGAAATTCAAATGCGCCACTTCTTTGAAAGCAAAGAAACATTTCGTTAAAGTCATTGAAAAAAATGCAATCTACCCATTTCTTTGGAATCAATGCATTCTTTTTCCTCGGTGTTTTGTAGTAGTAAAATAAGTGCTTGAGCTTTGAAATCGTTTCTGAACAGTTTCAAAGTTTTTTTGTGCTGTCAATAATATTGCGGGAGATCAAGTAGTGTTACAGAATGTATGTCCTTAAGCCAGAGAATTATTGGCAGAGTTGTAAATCCCCATTAATTCATGAGATATAGTTTACAATACAATTTGTTTTGTAATTATGATTTCATAATAATAATATGTAATGATTATAAAATAGAGTGTAAACATTTGAATAGCAAAAAAAAATAGTAATTTTCGCTTTAATATTGCAAGAAATAGTGGAACATTTTTTTTTTCAAAAGGATTACCATGAATTTGTATTGAAAAATAATCATTTTTGCAGCCATTCCAAAGTTTAATCATCGTATTACAATCGCTACATGTTATTATTATAAAATCATAATTATAGAGCTGATCGTATCATCATCATTGTTTCTATAAGTATTAGGCATTTACAACTCTGATTATTAGTAGTATCGGATTTGTAAAAATATTTACTAACGTTCATTCCCGAGATTGGATGTGATGCGTTTTTTTTTTTTTCAAGTTCATCCGTAATTCTTTCGCCATTTTAATGCGGAACGAGATGTATATTTTTTTTTTTTTCGAAGAAGCTTGATAAATTATGCGTCTAATCACAGACATTTGATAACCGTCTAAGAATTATAGGAGGTTTTATAGTAGTTTTTTTTTACACGGTCAACAACAGGCTGTCATTTCTCCACGATTTATACTTACAAGTATCTAGATCAAACTGCAGATCATTTTTTTAAGAAAAAGAATGTCCTCTGTAAAAATCGAGATATAATGACGTATTATTCTTGTGAAAATCACACAATAGTACTTCCTCCGATATTAACATTAATTGGAGAATTATTTTTGCGAATCCGGTAGTATTACAATTTTGCTGGGTTAAGGATATATTACGTAAAACGAATTATTCTTCATTAGTGTAATTTAATGCACAGAAATTATCAGGATGTCTATCAAATATCTGGCACTGATTTGAGTAGTCAAATGAATGCTAACTTCTCAATAATGATCTACGCAAAAGTGAATACATCAAGAGACTGTAGTGACTTTCGACTTCCTACCATTTTCAAGCATCTTTTCCATTCTTTTACCGCATTTTTTTACTTTTTCCTTTGTATTATCTAATTTCCTATGTTTGACCTAAAAATACTTTTTTTGTAGAGCATTGACAATTTTTATAATAATACAACTTGAAGGTAATATTTTTGTGAGAATCTGTAATAAGTTTCAAATTCCCACCAACACCGAAAGAAAAGATTAGTTGCCATAACCAAGAAATAACTTGATACAACCATTCGATTTCCTATTTCCCTTACAACTCAAATCGATAGTGCCAACGATTCAAATAGTAATACCGACGACTTGAATGGTAGACCCAACAATTGAATTGGTTACTTTTACTAATTTAGCGAGAACGAATCGTGTGAATAGGTTTGGTTACTATTCGATATGGTTGAGGCAACTAATTTTTTAGGCCTTGTATACAGCAAATTGGAAACGTAGTTATTACATCCAAACATTTGTTTCCGTGCAATCCATAAAATGCTTTGAGGATCAATGATTTTCATATCAGCTAAGTATATAAGAAAATTTCTCGCCTATATGTAAAAATGGAATACTAATTGAAGCTATTTCACACTGTAATAGCACTATGTGAATGTTCTATACTACTCATTGAACTCGAAATGGCGCCAAATAAAATAAAGTAGAACTTTGCACATTACTATTTCGTTCATTTCAATTTGAACATTTCAATTTTTCACAAAGCTGAAATCTATGCGGAATATATTTATTATTTTGGCTTGCTCATAGAGGAAGCTTTGATAGATATTTGATCGATATTTAAATAATCTTTGAATGGATATTTAAAAAAAATCGTTGTTGAATTCTCGATGGGAAAAAGAAATTCAGCCCTCCCTTACATCTTGGTCATACTCTGCAAACTTTCACCTTAAAAAATAAATCGGTAATAGACGTAGTATTCAAAGCGAATAGTAATAATTTCTCAATTCCATCACGATTCTTGCCTCTGATATTCCAGAGCGAAGGACGTACGTATATTACCGATCCATGCACGAATTCTGGCGGAATATCGTCGGTCCGAGTGGTATTGCGTGACTGATCTCGCTTCGAAGAGTAAACAAGGCGAGAGTGAGATGAGTAGAGGTAGTAAGCACACACACCTTAATAATCCCGAAAATCAATTCCAATCGATGGTTAATGGAGGTCGCGTGGAATGCTCGCCAGTTATTTCGGTACACACATAGGTAGGTGTGCGCGCAATGGGGTCCCCCCCCTCCCCCCTGCCCCCGAGACACTCAACGTGCTATTAGCGGACCGCCTCTCGATGTTACGGGTAATGATCGACGTCCATTAACTCGTATGCGGAACACGAGAACGAAAGAAATAAAGAAAGAGAACAAGGAGCACAGAGTAAAAGAGAAAGAGAGAGAGAAAGGAAAAAGGGGAAGGGGAAGACAGGGAGAATAAAAAAAAATGAAAATGAAAAGTGCGGAGACCAGAAAAAAAGGAAGAAAGTGAATGCGCAAAGGAGATTCGTGTGGGGGATAACACAGGTGAGAAAGAGAGAAAGGATTATGACGCGCGTGCGATGCCGGAGGCGCGTGAGCTTTGAAAATGCGGATTTGCATATGCAAATATGCCGAAGCCTTTAAGCGGGTTCGCGAGGAGCCAATCCATCTCGCTCTTTTCCCTACTTTTTATTTCACCGTGTGTGTTTATCTGTGAACGGGTGTGAATGCGTGAAAGAAAAAGAAAAAAAAACGCGACGATATACAGACATGAAAAGTGGAAGATCAACGCTGTACCGAGGATAGGATATAGTTTAAGTACGTGTCTCACAGGGTGAAACAGGGCATGATGACGACGAGGCATGTGGGATTATAAACGCGTCATGCCAGACCTCCCTCGCAAGAAGAAAAGTTAATCGGAAGGAGCGAGAAGAACGTGACACTCTGAAGGCGACATTTTTTTGCCGGGTCTAGATACTCTCGCCGACGGGAAAGAGAATTGGATATCTTTTGATTGCGTACAAATAGTATGAAATTATGACACGCAAGGGGTATTAACTTGACTGTTAATTTACGTTTGCAAATACAAAAAAAAATTGGATCTAAACATTTTTAAAATTACTATTTGAAAATTCATAAAATATATGGGGCATTCCACCGGTTATCGACAGAGTCGCGAATATAAAAAACACTCTAGAATTTTTTTAGATTTACAAAAAAAATTTTATTACCTACAATTTGTTGTAAATTCTGAGTACCAAAACAAAATTTTTAAAACTCGAACGAAATTGGGGGCCGAAATTTAATTACCTGTAATTTAATTACCAAATAATATTAAAAATGTTTGTTATTTTTTTTTTTCTACCATTCTAAGCTGCCCCCCATTTTCGCAATAGTATAAAAAATGTTGATTTTGAAAACACAATTTAGTGTTAAAAAAAAAATCGTCGACGCATTTTAGAGAAAATCAAATTTTAGGTAATTAAGAAAAAAACAAATTAAAAAAAAAATCTAAAAATATTCTAGAGTGTTTTTTTTTGTTGCTCTACAACATCTCAAAAGGAAAAAAAAGATAATATGAGGGTCGCGACCCTGTCGATAACCGGTGGAATGCCCCATATACATATACATATGACTTTTTATGCATATACAGGGCCGAAATTTAATTACCTGTAATTTAATTACCAAGTAATATTAAAAAATGTTTGTTATTTTTTTTTTCTACTATTCTAAGCTGCCCCCCATTTTCGCAATAGTATAAAAAATGTTGATTTTGAAAACACAATTTAGTGTTAAAAAAAAAATCGTCGACGCATTTTAGAGAAAATCAAATTTTAGGTAATTAAGAAAAAAACAAATTAAAAAAAAAATCTAAAAATATTCTAGAGTGTTTTTTTTTTTTTTGTTGCTCTACAACATCTCAAAAGGAAAAAAAAGATAATATGAGGGCCGCGACCCTGTCGATAACCGGTGGAATGCCCCATATACATATACATATGACGTTTTATGCATATATAGTTTGTGATTTTTCTTGACGAGTATGCAAGAATATTACCTCACAGGCCAATTAAAAACAGGGAAATATTTGTTTACACAAGTGTATGATCTTGAAAAGTTAATTGCCAGAAATAATTTGAAAATTAATATACTATATGATATTTACCTTGTATATGATGAAGTTTTCATACATAATTATGAAAACTATTAGAGATACACTCGGACCTCAAATAAGCTATCCATTTTTTTTAGCCTCCATTTGGTTTTGCCCGTCAGCGGTGCAAAATATCTTAAGCATTATAAGAGGCTGGCTTAGAAGGCCTCGATTCTTTGGACTTCCTGTTTTTACTTGTCCATTAAATCGACGTCCTACTGTATTTTTATGAGAATATAAAATTTTAATAGTCTGTGAAATTCAATCATTTATCCTAATGAGAATCTACGTGCAGCACTCAAGAACGTTACGAGCATATATAATAGCCGGTCAAAAACCTTATATGAAGTATAAAAAACTAATTCTACGGAAATTGTGCAACGTGACACATTATATCCAGTCATGCATACACTGTTAAGAATATTTTAAAAATTAATATATGTATTGGAAGTTCTTTTGCAGTTACGGTATATAAAATTAAATTTAATATACAGATATGTTGTAAACATTTTATAATCATATTAGAAATACAACTTTTATGAAGTGTTCAGTATACTGTATATTAATTAATATCTGTATATTAAATTTAATGTACGCGTATCCGCAAAAAATATACAATACTTTATATTAATTTTTATACAAAAAACTCTAATCGTGTATGTTACGTGTTCAGATTTTGGGTGTAATTTTTTTTTATTAATCGAATAAGATTCTTGGCCGAAAATTATATGTTCGGGACGTTTCTGGGTTCTGCTGTTTTTGAATGTTCCTTTTATGTAAAAAGTGATGAAATGACTTTGTTGCTGATAATATTTTTTCCGACCTAATTTTATCGTTTCTAATGCAAATATTGGATTTTCCTGTGTCAGCATGCTTCCTAGAATTAGTAAATATCAATCTTTTAAACAAATTCATAAATATTGTCCATTTAGGCCGTGTCACATGGGACCCTATCGCATGGACCGCATTTATTCATAATTTTGAAAATACAGCCTTTTGATCCGTAAACACGATCACTATCCCGACTAGAAATCTGGTAGGGCAGCCCTGCCGTCACATGTGGGCCTGGTCTGGCATGGATAAGTTTGACCTGATAAGGTGTACCTTATTAGGACCGGACCTGGCATAGGGAAGGTTGACCTGATAAGGTATTCCGTATTCAGGTCCAGATCTGGCATAGATAAGGTAGACCTGATAAGATGTACCTTAATAGGACCGGATCTGGCAAAGGGAAGGTTGACCTGATAAGGTGTATCTTATTCAGGGCCAGATCGGGAAATATTAAGGTAGACCTGATAAGGTGTATCTTATTCAGGGCCAGATCGGGAAATATTAAGGTAGACCTGATAAGGTGTATCTTATTCAGGGCCAGATCGGGAAAAATTAAGGTAGACCTGATAAGGTATTCCATATTCAGGTCCAAATCTGGCATAGATAAGGTAGACCTGATCGAAATATTGGCGGAATTAAAAATATCATTTATAAAATCAAAATATCGCATTCAATATGTTTTTCATTTCAAACCCGTCATTTCGAATTTACAAATTTTAAGTTCAAATTCGTAATTAGCTACATTAAAAACTGAACTATTATTTTAAATAAATAGTAAATTGAACTATTATGGAAATACTGTACGAGATATCCACATAGTCGGTTTGGTCTAGTGGTTAGCGTGTTCGGTTAGGTAGTTAGGTAAATAGGTAGGTCCCGTAGGTCTTAGGTTCAAATCCCGCGTCCATCACTTCTCGAATGAAGTTACGAAAAACCGTATCTGAAGACGAATTGTTTTTTTTTTTTTTTTGTAATATTAATAGAATATTATTGTTGATATTGCGGCATAATGCCCTAAAATTAATAATTAATTTTTTAATTTAATATAAAGATAAGTATATGTATTTATATCTATGATTATATTTATCAGGCCCTTAGTTTGCAATCTTTATCAGGCCCTTAAATGGTTATTTTTATCAGGTCCTTATGTGGTAAACTTGACCTGGCCCGGATGTGCCAAAGCGTTACATTTCCAATCAGGGCCGTATAAGGTAGCCAGACAGGGACCTTGGATTTAGAATCCGGTTACCAGGTCCGGCCCTGATATTCCCCATAACTGAATTTCTAGTCGGGATGGCTTTCTTTTATCTATAATGAATTATAAATGTTTATTTAAAAAACCACATCATCATTATATTATCCAATATCGCGAAAAAAATTGAATAAGACGAAGCTACCTCCGCATGGCTAAAAAGGGTTATCATTTTTTATTGTTTTATTTAAATCAAGGCAGAAACTCTCTTTGAATCAGCATAATACTTTTAGCTTTATCCAACCTGTGTTGTAATATTCATTTTTAGAAGCAGCTCATTTCCTTATCGGCAGATTTAACCAGAACACTCCAGCATCAGATACATTTTAAATACGAGTGCGTCTATCGATGAGTGCGGTGTTCATAATACCAGAAAAAGTTACAGGGATGCGTGGGTGTCGATTACACTCGTAATTAGCCAAACGCAAGAAGAAACTCCTAAGTGTAGTAAGAAAAAAGATAAAAATAAACATGAATGGGAGTTTATTATACAGCAGTAACCCACGAGTGCCCAAAGCGTTTGGAATAAATTGTCCAGTCTGTAAAGTGGTCGCTATATGTATACAGGAGTGCGTGTTGCTCTCTCTGAGAAAATAATTTTCTTCGATCTTAGCCCGCGCTCATGGGTACATCTTTAATTCACTCCTTTAGTACGTCCTTTCTTATGGTATACCTACTCTCGACGTAGGTACTGCTGGCCGCTGGGCCCGTTACGGTCTCAGCGTGAGCGCGCGCGTACCACGCGAGAAGGGAACGTTTACGTTATTCATGTTGCACGTTTGCATGCTAGATTGCCGCCGCTGGTTACTTATACTCTCCACTGGAGCTGCTGCTTCTGCTGTTGCTGCTGCTGCTGCTGGGCTCTCAGTGCAAGAAATTAATCGGTAGGTAGAAGAAACTCCCGCTGATGCTACAGGCACTCAACCAAGCTGAGTATACGACCAACAGAGGGGAAGTTTCCTTTTTACTCTCTGAAACTCATCTATAAACGCTTGCAGCACTATACTCTCGACATGGATGACGAGTCAATATAGCAGGCAGGTATGTTATACCACGTCCAGTAATGCTGGATAAGGTGCTAACGCCCCGACATTATTGCAATGAAGATATATCGCCATAGAGTCTACAATGAATCTTACACTAGAAATCCTGCGGTCTTTCAAAAGTGAAAACTTTTTTTTGTAGTTTAATTTAACTCTGTACTGTACCAGGGTTTTGGATGGTTATGCTAAATGCCTTCGTATCCAAATTACCAAAGCACGATCCTCTGTACTTATCATTAAATAGTGGGGGACTAAGCATAATTTGGGCCGGAGGGATACATGAAGAGAAAAATTTTCCGTGATTCAAAGAAATTTCATTAAAATCCCAACCTATGAAACATTTCTTTGAAATCAACGAAATAATATGAAATGTAGTGACATTGAATTAAGGAAAAGTTTCCTTGAACCAAGGAACTGTTTGTCATTGATTTTAAAGAAATCTTCGTCAAGACACTAAAAGAAAATTGTAACCTATAAAACGATGTGTCGCTACCCGACTAGAAATCCTTGTAGGGCAGCCCTGCCGTCACATTTGGGCCTGATCTGGCATGGATAAGTTTGACCTGATAAGGTGTACCTTATTAGAACCGGATCTGGCATTGGAAAGGTTGCCCTGATAAGGTGCACCTTATTAGGACCGGACCTGGCATAGGGAAGGTTGACCTGATAAGGTATTCCCTATTCAGGTCCAGATCTGGCATAGATAAGGTAGACCTGATAAGATGTACCTTAATAGGACCGGATCTGGCAAAGGGACGATTGACCTGATAAGGTGTATCTTATTCAGGGCCAGATCGGGAAATATTAAGGTAGACCTAATAAGGTGTATCTTATTCAGGGCCAGATCGGGAAAAATTAAGGTAGACCTGACAAGGTATTCCATATTCAGGTTCAGACCTGGTATAGATAAGGTAGACCTGATCGAAATATTGGCGGAATTAAGAATATCGTTTATAAAATCAAAATGTCGCATTCAATATGTTATTAATTTTAAACCCGTCATTTTGAATTTACAAATTTTAAGTTCAAATTCCTAATTAGTTACGTTAAAAACTGAACTATTATTTAAATAAATAGTAAATTGAACTATTATGGAAATACTGTACAAGATATCCACATAGTCGGTTTGGTCTAGTGGTTAGCGTGCTCGGTTAGGTAGTTAGGTAAATAGGTAGGTCCCGTAGGTCTTAGGTTCAAATCCCGCGTGCATCACTTCCCGAGTGATGTTACGAAAAACCGTATCTGAAGACGACTTGTTTTTTTTTTTTTTGTAATATTAATAGAATATTATTGTTCCTATTGCGGCATAATGCGCGGAAATTAATAATTAATTTTTTAATTTAATATAAAGATAAGTATATGTATTTATATATCTATGATTATATTTATCAGGTCCTTATGTGGTAAACTTGAACTGGCCCTGATGTGCCAAAGCGTTACATTTCCAATCAGGGCCGGATAAGGTAGCCAGACAGGGGCCTTGGATTTAGAATCCGGTTACCAGGTCCGGCCCTGATATTCCCCATAACTGAATTTCTAGTCGGGTAAAGGAATGAAAGCACGGCAGAGGTTGCTATAAAAAATAATTTTTCCATGCTGTACTAGATGCCAAAAAGGTTATACAAATCATTTATTTCAATAAACACCAATACGTGCCTATCCATTTTTATCGACTTTTCGCGACTAATGACGGACCAGGTACCATCGAGGAAATCTTTTCTTTGAAATTCAAAAGCACCACTTCTTTGAAAGCAAAGAAACATTTCCTTAAAGTCAATGAAAAAAATTCGAGCCACCCGTTTCTTTGGAATCAATGAAAATTTTTTTCTCAATGTATTCTTTGGAGGACTGATAATAATCTATATCAGAGGAATGCTCCTCAAAGTATTTGGAATAAGCAAAGTCTGAGCGTAGTGCCCCCCTCCTCCCAATAATAATATCACGTCAACGACGAATTCGTTTTATAATATACAAAGATATACGAATGTATTCATATTTATTGTTTGTTGAAAAATATAAAAAGATAACCCGATGTATAATCCAAGCAATACCCTTCTATATGAAAAAACAGACATCACTCCAATAATGCACCGAACTAAACTACTGACTAAAAAATTTGCCTCGAACCAATTTGCAAACATTCAGCCTTTGTGCGCCCAACCTCAACAAAACGTAACTCGCAAACATATATTTCCCAAACACACTACATACCAACTCTTAGAAATGTTGAAAGAATAATAAACACAAGTTAAAAAAAATATTAAAAAATGTTATACTGTTAAAATTAGATAAATATTATATTATTACACTTAGCGTATAAGTATATTTCTTTTAAAAAAAAATTTGAAAAATCGGAGCATAATATTGAAGCTTAGGCTGAAGGACTACGGTCGATGGCCTGTCGGCAATCTAACCTCACGGAAAAAAAAACCCCAAGATCTATGTAAACCCCAATCTATTGTACATTGTCAATAAATATTCATTTACTACTACTATAAAAAGATCATTAACTTTTCCAAATTTGAAAATAGAAATAGTTACATTGGCTCCCAATCGCAAAAAAGTGCTCGTGTTAACTACTAAACCCTGTCACTTTAAACGTAAAATTTATCTGTTTGGACAGATATTTCATTGATCAGAGGGTCTCTACAATATTGTATTTTTTGCCATTGGAATAATCAACCTTACATCCTTGACATGAAATGTCCTCTACATGTCGATCCAATTGGAACGGAACACCAGTTATGAAAAAAGATTATATGTATTCGTATACAGTCAACTATCTATTTTAGAATATCCATTATTCCCATGGTAATATGTAACACAAAGTGTAGTAGTTGGTTGACAGTAACCACGTAACTTAAGCGAAAACGAAGAACCATTAATACCTCGTTCAGACCATTCAGAGGACTGCAGAGACTCGTCGAAAACACGTTCTGTCATCCTTATCGTCACGAATAACGAATTTTATTATAATTAGTCTGAATGACGTCATACACTTCGTGCACCTCGGTTGAATTCAATTGAAACACGATACCAAGCGCAGAATAACGCAGGCAAATATTCACTCCTTCTATTTTCCCAGGATACCGAGCGCGAACCTAACGGACCATGAGAGACTGCGTCGAAAGAGCCGAAGTTCCCAGTTCTTCCTTCGCCGCTCGAATGTCCACGGGAATGGCAAACAAAGTTCACCAACATATACGTAACGATAGGCATAATTTACTCGCGTGAACGGTGAAAAAAACGAACACCAGAAGAAAACTCAACTGGTCGTCGCTTTCAGCATCTCTCGTCGTCTTCACGTCGCGACGAGATTCCGGTCAAGACAAGATACTAAAGTCTCGAAGGACTCGCGATCGGCTCCGGCGCGCGTGCGGTCTCGTCTTGATTATCGAAAAAATCGTAAACTCGACGAACAAATTGCTCAGCTTTAGCCTGAGGCTATGGGACTCGTGAATACTTGATTTGCGTTCGCAATAAAACTAGTATTTTTGGACCATCAATTATAAAGAATCAAAGATCCTATGGCTATATATCAGGGATTGACAGTACTTTGGACTAAAGATTATATTTCTCACTCAATTACAATAATTGTCAATAATTTTTTTTAAATATCGTTTTCTTTCATTCATTACATTCACTTTCATCACATTTGTTATTGACTTGACATGGCAGTAGTGAAATTACTACGGTTAAGTTAAAATTACACTAGACACATTTGTTCATAGAATAATTGAAATATACATCAGTCGCTATAATTTCTCAATCTTACGATGCAAAATTCGAGACACAGCGTAATTAAGAAGTAATCACGAGGTGGCGCTGCGTGAAATGGGTTTTATTAACTCTCATCTAGGTCTAATTTTATCCGTATAACGGTTACTGTTTCAATAGCCCGCATAGAAAAAAACAGTCTCGGAACGAATCGCTTAGAGGTGACGGTATGTCTGTAATTACTCTTGTATAGAATCAAACCGAATTATTCTGAGACTCTCATAAAGACTCCGTTCGAGACTATTACCAAAAGACCTTCAGACTATTACTGTATTGTACTGTTATAACGTTTTAAACGCCAAGACGCCAATACTTGTTAAGACTACTTCTGAGACAATTGTCGATACTCCTTATGAGACTATTTATTACCAGAACTCCTTCCAAGACTATTACCAAGACTATTGCCAAGACTATTACCAAGACTATTACCAAGACTAATACCAAGACTATTACCAAGACTATTTCCAAGACTATTACTAAGACTATTACCAAGACTATTAACAAGACTATTACCAAGACTATTACCAAGACTCCTTCCAAGACTCCTTCCAAGACTATTGTCAAGACTTTTTCCGAGACTATTGTCAATACTCTTTCCGAGACTATTGTCAAGACTCTTTCCGAGACTATTGTCAAGACTCTTTCTGAGACTATTGTCAAGACTCTTTCCGAGACTATTATCAAGACTCTTTCCGAGACTATTATCAAGACTCTTTCCGAGACTATTGTCAAGACTCTTTCTGAGACTATTGTCAAGACTCTTTCCGAGACTATTGTCAAGACTCTTTCTGAGACTATTGTCAAGACTCTTTCCGAGACTATTGTCAAGACTCCCTGCAATACTGTTTCAGTAACCCGCACAGAAAAAAACAGTCTCGGAACGAGTCGCTTAGAGGGGACGGAATGTCTGTAATTACTCTTGTGTAGAGTCAAACCGAATTATTCTGAGACGCTCATAAAGACTCCGTTCGAGACTATTACCAAGAGACCTTCAGACTATTACTGTATTGTATAACGTCTGTTATAACGTTTTAAACGCCAAGACGCCAATACTTGTTAAGACTACTTCTGAGACAATTGTCGATACTTCTTCCGAGACTATTTATTCCCAGAACTCCTTCCGAGACTATTACCAAGACTATTACCAAGACTATCACCAAGACTATTACCAAGACTATTACCAAGACTATTACCAAGACTCCTTCCGAGACTATTGTCAAGACTCATTTCGAGACTATTGTCAAGACTCATTTCGAGACTATTGTCAAGACTCTTTCTGAGACTATTGTCAAGACTCTTTCCGAAACTATTGTCAAGACTTCCTGCAATACTCTTACCAACACTTCCTCCAAGACTATTACCGAGATTCCTTTTGAGACTATTGTCAAAACTCCTTTCAAAATTATTGTCAAAACTGCTTACGTTTTCAATCAAGATTCCTTTCGAGACTATTGTCAAAACCGCTTACGGAACTATTGTCAAGAATTACTATTTGGCACATCAGTACTTTCTACGGCTAAATTATCGAAAATGATAATGAGTAGATTCCTAGACCACAATTGAAGAAGATTAGTTAAAATTTTTATGAATTATCATACCATCAATAATGAGACATATTGAGAAAACTACCAATAACAATAAATGATTCAGTACAGTGATGACTTCGTTATCTTATTCAGTCACTCGAATAAGGTTTCTAAAATCATGAATTACGAGAAATTAGTCTAGAGCAAAATATGGATCGTATTGCAGGTCTACTAAAGTAATTATTATCACTGATATTACGTAGCTTTCATTGGGAAATACACTATAAATATCCACACTAAATGTTAGATTTGAAAAATAGCATGACAAAATTAGATTTAAAAGTTCACAGCGTTGTGACCGATTTTTAGAGTTGTAGATGAGATTTTAAAAATCCGTTTTTAAGATGAGTTTTATGACCAAACGCTGCCGCAGAAAATTCATTTGCAAAAAATATTAAATACCAAGGTTATAAACACTAATACGTTCATAATTTTTAATGCTGGTATAGCATTTCGTACGAATATGAATCCAACCTGTCAATCTATCGCAGCGACGGTAACAATACAATCAAAACGAGAGAAAAATGTGAGTTGTTAAAGTCCTTTGCCATTTTACGCCGCGCCACCTCGCGAGTATGTCTCGTACCATCAGACTATGACTCGTATTTAAAAACACAATATTAACAAATGATAGCGGGAAACATATATTCTAATCGATCTCCGAAATAACAGAATTTCTATCCGACTAATTCATAACTATACCCTTATAACTTCCCAATAAAAACTCCATGCCAGTAACAAAGGTAACAAAAAAAATGTACATGTTGCAAATACGCCAGTAGTAACGGTTTTGTTTCCTGTCAGTTTGTAATGTTTTAAGATTTTTTTTTTTGCGATGCCTGCATCGTTTGTACCTGAGAAGAAAACAAACCAATGTTCAAGATCATTATACCAAACTACTTTTTTGTCCACTGAAAAAATTATGTTTTTATAGCTCTGAAACGATTGTTTATAGTATTCAAAACGAAAAAGTTTTTTTTTTGAATACACACTAACTTGTATTTTCTTCGCAGATCGTAAAGAACCGATGAACCTACGACTATCTTACGAATTTCTAGTGTATCAAATACGCAGGCCGCGGGCACGAATAATTATTATCCCTATACCGAGAATATCATTAAAATATATATCTATATATATGAAAACTCTTCGCATTCCAGGAATATTTTCTGTAATTTGTAATTCAAAGTACGATAAAATATGATGCTTCGAATAAATTGTGTAATAATGATAATACGTGATCTTACCTTAGCCGTTACGAATCTCTTTGACCGAGCAGGTTCTGCCATAATAGGTAGACATCACTTCCTGTACTTCCTTTCCCGTACACGAATTTATATTCTCTTATCACTTTTCTCGTTTCACTGCAACCACTCCGGCACTCGTCTTCCCATCGAACTTATCTCTCATCTCTCATTGCACGAAGAAGCGAAGCAATATAAAACTTTCAATTAAATTCGTATCCTCGTACTGCTATTTTCATAATAATTATAATTATTCTTATTATTATTCCTTGTTTATTATTATTTATTACTATATGCAAAAACTTCTCACCCGATCGGTCCTTTAGAGTTCCGACTGTTCTTCCGACTATTTAATCAATTAATAGTTTAATAGAGGAACACTAAAAATAACCGATGAAAATTATTATTATTATACTTGTTCTCGTTCGGACCAAAAATGTCTCCAAACGCTAGGAAAGGCATTCACTCAGTCATTCTGAAAGAATGCTCTCGGCGGGAACAGAGCCAGACGGCCTTCGCGTGACGTAGACGCAGCGAGGTGCGCGTAATCTTACTCTTGGACTATTCCGCCTCCGAAGAAATAAGAGGAGGTGGGAAGACCCGCACTAACAGCACACAGCGGGTAACTTGGAACTCTACGACGGGGTTCTACCGTTAGAAAATAATCCACGTGACACGTAGGGTCAAACAGTTGTGGTGTAGTATTACTACAGATTGTGATCGGAGCTCGCGATGGATGACAACGAATGGCGGACACTATATCGATGTATTATCCTATAATTCTCTTGAGTCTCATGATGTACTATAATTATGATCGAATCAAAAGACCAGATATCCACCTTTTTTTAACCAAGATATTTCTTCACTCAATAGACACGATCATCATCTTTCCAATGGCCTTTGGCAGTCTTATATTCTGGTGACAAGTATCGCCCAACCGATCAATGACGGTCCAAGGCCTTTTGAATTTTATAACTGAAATGTCCTCCACACAGCAGACACAACAATGACAGTCTTTTCAATGATTTCCCAACATTTTAAAACTGAACTTAGCTGAAAAATCACTTGTCATCATTTGGAATCAACGATGTGCTTCACGCATCCAGATACAATTATGATCTCTGGAAGATTTATTTTAAAATACACTAATAATATTTTATATTTGTAGCTAGAGAACAATTAAATCGGCCTAGACCCACAATTTTGTATCACGGAAGTTCTGATCAGACACTTATCAGGAAATATGTGATTTTCGAAAGATTTTTATACCAATTATTTTCTAGACAAATAACAGATGGAGCATTGCGATGGATACACAAGTTTGATTTAAGAAATTCACTCACTAACACTAATGAATCTTGAAGCAAAATGTTTTAAGCCCGATTGCTACTTGACGGTGACTTAAATTTGGACTTCCGTAACAAATACGTCCAATCTAGTTCCAAACTATCCTACTGAAAGAACAATCACTGTCTTCACTCCAATTTGCAGTATTGAAACAAGGAAAAATGCTGACTGGCGGACACTCGCGTGAGACACAAAACGATGATCTTCTCTTCAGTCTCTTTCGTCCCTCCACGGGATCCACACTGTTCTTCTTCTCTCCGGTCTCCCTGTCCTCCCACCAGTCGTGGCTCATCAACCGGACGACAAAACGTGTCCCACTACCAAACTACATATACAGCACCACCACCACACGGACCATATATATACCGTCGTCTCTTTCAGTACCACGGGCCATATAGCAACTCGAGTTTGGAGAAATAAAAACGAAGCGGAAGAAATACGTCGAGCGGCACGTGCGAGGAGCACGTCGCAAAGAGATAAGCCAAGAATCGACAAAAGCGACTACCACCGATTTCAACCGTGGCTTTGAGCTTACGAACGTAAAAATCGCGAAGACAGTTTTGTGAGAGGGGCCGAGCTGCTGAGGTGAGTTCGGCGGGCAGAGGATGCCGGTCGGGCACCTGGGCGACACTGCCTGATCCTCACCTCCTCGTTCGTCGGTTTGCTCTCCATGCAGCAGCCACAGCAGGCCCCAGCGACTCGCTATATAGTACACTGCTTGGTTTCGAGGCCTACTCTCATACTGGTGATGGTGACGTCGTGTGCAGCAGCAGCAGCAGCAGCAGCAGCATCACGAGTACTTCTACTTGCCGGTTGCAGTGTGCAAAGCCGAATGTGTATGCTCAACCAGCATCAAGACCCCAACCAGCACTCTCTGTCGTGCTGATTTAGTACTGGGTATATATGTATGTGTGTTTATGTACGAGGCATTCTCTGTCAATTTAGCTACTTTTTTTCTGGTCCGCAATATTTTATTACTAGCTGACAGTACTTTCAGCTATTATTTAAAAATCACCTTTTTCCTACAAAATTAAGCATTGCCTTTCTTGTTAAAATGTGTATACCGTGAATTGAAAAAATCGCACCGGTAATTACATGAAATGCATATTTTAAATAAACGTTTGAATACAATTTTTTTTGTCTAACACTTTCCTTTCTACGCCTAATGCGCCAACTTCGATTTCATTAACATTTTTATCAAACTTGAAGAGGCGTAAGGTTCATAGAAATTTGACAGTGTCGAAATTGCATATTTACGCAATAATGAAGTTCCATGAAATTCTTGACTACCCGACATTAAATGATAGTCGATTTTTTTGACCGCCCAAAAACCTAATTCTTACATTGTCAATTGTTCTGAAAAGACAGTTTTTCATAATACCAAAGGTGTCTTAGTGAACAAAAAGAAAATCTATTTGAACGAATTGAAAAAATCAGTTTTTAAATTATTACTAATAACAAGTAAAAATGTAATTATTATTATATTTAAAATAAAAAGTTCATAAAAAATATGCATTATGTATCAGACATTTATATGTGCGATTTTTCCAAACACGATTAAAAAAACCTACTCATAAGCCATTAGGAGATAATCTCCGAAAAAAAACAGAGAAATTACTCTGAAGCATTTATAAAGTGTGGTTAATTATGAAAAATATTTGTGAGCGTTAGAAAAAAAATTGAGCGAGTTGACGCAAAACGCCTTGTATGTATATTACACGAAGCTGAGTTTGTGTGGGTTATTGCGAGTCGAGTGACGTACGTTGTGGTCTATATGTGGGTGTGAGGCTGGAGAGTACGTGTTGGTATTTGTAAGAGCCGCGTGACACCAGGTAGAGTGGCGTGCTAAGAGTATGTGTTAAAGGTATGTACCTAAAGGTACCTATAGGGCATATGTACTTGCCAGTGTCGTATCTTTTGCACTCCCTCGTTGAGGTTTAGCTTTCTCACTCGCGTACTCACTCAGCCATATCGGATCTGTGTGAGAAGCCAGTCTGGACCGAAAACGCTTGTGTACCTAGGCAGTACGTGCAGTCCCAGGTGAGTGTCCCATACTCACTAGCACTCTACCCTGAGTTTCAATGTGCCTGTGGAACTCCTGTGTGACATCGGGTGGAATGGAGTACCCACCAAGAGTTTGGGCTACTTGGTTCTATCTGTACCTGACGAATTCTCGGTAGGTGCTAGGTGAGTGTCCCAGTTCCTGACAAAGAGCTAAATTATCGACTTTTTTAATATATGATATGTGAAAATTAAACCGGAGTTAAAAGGCATCGTAACCTAGATTACGTGATACGAAGCTAATTAAAATGTTACCACGTCGTTATATTCTATTTTCAACATTGAAAATTAATTAAACGTAATAAAGGAGTTATTTTTTCTCAATTAAACCAGTTTTAAGTCGCATCGAAATATAATTTGCAATTTTTATCAATAGTCAATGAGACAACCATTCAGAATTTCTTCAATATAACTACGCTTTTATATTGTCAACGCAATTTTTATTGTTTTTGTAAACTTTTAATTAAATTGACATAAAATTTCGCAATATAAATATTTTATTTTAGTCTTTTTTTTACAAGCTATCCTTCATAAAATGAAGTATTAATGTATCCCGGCCATATAAGTATGTGTCACTAGATGTTAGTGACCTTTCAGATGACTCGAATGGGATTGAGCGTCTTGTATGTGCAGATCACGTTTAAGCGTAAGATGTGAGCTGTGAGATTCGAGTGTATGGGTATTCCACGTAGGACGAGACGTAGTTTATTATATAGTTTCCCAGTTTCCAGTGATATAGACCAACTCAGTGAAGTCACTGCCCAAAAATCTTGCAATAAGTCAGTCACCTTCACTGAATACCTCACGATATATATATATATATATATATGCGTAGCGTAGCGTTCGGAACCATTTTCGTACGAGCAACGTACACTTCAAGGACTTGTGGCTGTTTTGAGGACTGTCCCTGTAATTCTATCAGCATAAAGTATGTTTCGAGGTCCGTCCCCAAACAATTAGCAGTCAATGATACGTTTAGTTTGAAGCCGTGGATAAAACCGTGTCACTTTGAGGACTGTCCTTGAAATAACGAGTCTGCGTATCGCATCATTCGGGGACTGTCTTCAAAGTAACGATTATGTGGTACGTATGATTTGACGACAGTTGTTGAATTTACTGTTTATTGACTGAAACGTAGCCCGGATCTTCTCTTTAGACTGAGAGAAAAGCATATCGTTGATTTAACGATTTCACATGATAAAAAAAAATATAGGAAGGCTAGCAATGTTTTATAGTTGAAGCGATGGTAATATAGTTCAATAAACGACACTTGCAAAGTTATTGGAATCAAACGTTGAAATCGTATATGCAACAAAACGGCATATTTGAAACTATTATCATTTTGATGATTGCTACCATAATTGTTTTTGCTATAATCATAAAATGGAGACGTTCCTGGAAATTGTAATTTATAATTAGATTATCGTCGGACTAACTATATTTTTTTAATTAAATTACTATATTTTTCTCTCAGTGTAAAAAGTTCTTCACGGCCGTTAAGAACTTGAAGTTTTATTATAAGAGCGCAACAGCTGAAAAGTCTTTTAGGCAAGCACGTCAATGCATCTGATTAGCCTAGTCAAAAGACAAACGGCGGGTGATAGCGGGGAAAGGCGGGGACACGTTCAATATTTTACGCTTTGTCAGGTATTCCACAATATGCATGACAAATTGAGGCCTTCCTAAAACCCACCAGAGTTATCCAGGTGATCACCCATCTAACTATTCAGCAAAGCGGTCACTCATCTAAGTATTGACCATCAGTCGTCAGCCACACGGTCACGCATCTACGTAATGACCGCCAGGGCTACCTAGGTGAAACCCACATAAAATATGCCGACGCACACGGAAAAAAAAAGATTAGTTGCCATAGCCAAGAAATGAGTTGACACAACCAATCGATTATTCTATTTATCTCACAACTCAAATGGTAATACCAACGATTCCAATGGTAATACCGACGATTCGAATGATAATACCGACGATTCGAATGGTAGTCCCAACTATTCGAGTGGTAGTCCCAACGATTGGATTAGTTAACCTAACTGCACGGAGAAAAACGCTTGGTTATACATGCGCCAGACAATTAATTGGTTAGACCAACCAAGTTATTTGTTAGGCTACCAATTTCTTAGTTGGTCTAACCAAGTCACTTGGTTAGCTTACCAAGTGATTGACATGATTGTCTATACAAAATCTGCTTTGAAGACAGCTTTTTCGAGGATATATACGCGATATGTTCTTGTATTGTAGTCTTTGAGGACATATTTATCTATATAAAGTCTGCTTTGAGGACATATTTATCTATATAACCAACTTCGTAAATTGGTAAAAATTGATCGTGGGGAGATTAACGAACCCGAATATCACGGTTATTTAACGACCGATTTTTGTGAAAGCCGCCAAATCAGTAATCAAGCAGAAATTCAATACAAATTAGTCAAAGTTAGCTACTCGATTAAATGTTTAAAGGCTAAATACATTCCAACAACTGATCCGAGACACACTTTTTATTTTAACAAAGAAAATTCCAATAATAATTAATCAAATCGTTCAGCCCGTATCCCTGACCAATTAGCCGTAGCTAAGGTCAAAAACAGGGCATTTGTTTTGTTACTCAGACGTAACATCGCCTAGGTTCCCCCACAAGAGGCCAAATGCGTCGTTTCTATTGGCCGAAATTCCGATGGGAAAAATAATCTTTATTATTTTAGTAGGGGTTTAATAGGGCAGTCTTTATAGGCCCTAACCGTGAAATCTATAAAGGTCCCGTCCTTTGAAGCGTGACCAGCCTAGTAGGGCTGTACTGAGATTGCTATACTGGGCCCCTAATAAAATTGGCGCAAACTAGAAAGGGCCAAGTAGGAGTCCCAACAATTTTTCTGCACGGGATGGGGCGCCGGTATAGCAGTTTGTGTTGGAGTATCTCGGTTGGCTAACCTTAGCGAATCGAATAAAGAATTTATGTTGGCGGTAAGAAAACAACAATAACAAAAATTTTAAGACATTTCCAA
Source organism: Ephialtes manifestator (assembly GCA_963970395.1). Taxonomy (NCBI): domain Eukaryota; kingdom Metazoa; phylum Arthropoda; class Insecta; order Hymenoptera; family Ichneumonidae; genus Ephialtes; species Ephialtes manifestator. The sequence continues at coordinate 5,412,477 of OZ019972.1, forward strand.
AGGATTTTTTAATTTGATTTTCGGTTCACGAAAAATTAATAATAAAATAAAATTGAAATCGATTATAAACGTGCTCAAAAGCACTGCATGGCTTCAAAACAAACTTTATATAGAAAAATATGTCCTCGAAGAATACAATACAAGAACATATCGCGTATATATTCTCGAAAAAGCTGTCCTCAAAGCAGACGTTATATAGATAAATATGTCCTCAAAGACTACAGTACAAAAACGTATCGCGTATATATCCTCGAAAAAGCTATATCCTCAAAGCAGACCTTATATAGGTAAATATATCTTCAAAGCAGACTTTATATAGATAAATAAATAAATATGTCCTCAAAGACTACAATACAAGAACATATCGCGTATATGTCCTCGAAAAAGCTATGTCTTCAAAGCAGACTTTATATAGACAATCGTGTTCTCAAAGTCTACACTACGAGAACGTATCCTACATGTCCTTAAACTGAATTTCTTTCATCGACTTCTGCAAATAGGGCAGGAGAACATTTTGATTAATGTATAATAATGTTAAAAGCGGTTCCCAAAGAATTATTTTTTAAATAATAAAATGAAATTGAAATCGATTATAAACGTGCTCAAAAGCACTGCATGGCTTCAAAACAAACTTTATATAGAAAAATATGTCCTCGAAGAATACAATACAAGAACATATCGTGTATATATTCTCGAAAAAGCTGTCCTCAAAGCAGACGTTATATAGATAAATATGTCCTCAAAGACTACAGTACAAAAACGTATCGCGTATATATCCTCGAAAAAGCTATATCCTCAAAGCAGACCTTATATAGGTAAATATATCTTCAAAGCAGACTTTATATAGATAAATAAATAAATATGTCCTCAAAGACTACAATACAAGAACATATCGCGTATATGTCCTCGAAAAAGCTATGTCTTCAAAGCAGACTTTATATAGACAATCTTGTTCTCAAAGTCTACACTACGAGAACGTATCTTACATGTCCTTAAACTGAATTTCTTTCATCGACTTCTGCAAATAGGGCAGGAGAACATTTTGATTAATGTATAATAATGTTAAAAGCGGTTCCCAAAGAATTATTTTTTAAACATTTTATTTAAGGTAAGTACGCAGTGGTAGCGCGGAGAGGTAAACTACAACGACAGCGACGGAAGACGGAGCCAATGTGCGAACGGCGTAGACGTTCACCCAGCAGACAAACGTGCAGTACCGTGCAGCACGTTGTGCCGTCAGAAGTACGTTATGTACGTCCGCACGTAACAGATACTGTGACGCCACGACGGGCTGGATCAGCACTGTGCCTGCACGGTTCCAGTTGATCGTGCAACTGCTCTAAAGTGCACAATGTGCTGGTACTGTGCAGGCACAGTGTTGGATTAGGCACGTCGTAACGTCACAGTATCTGTTACGTTCGGACGTACATAACGTACTTCTGACGCCATGCCGTGCAGTGAGTCACGCCACTGTGCAGTCACCGTGCTCCCAAATGTCTGTCTGGGTCATGCATGTACGAGTAAGAGTCAACAAATCCAAAATTTACTTTTACTCGTGATAACTTACAAATAATACCGTGAATAACTTTAAACTTATGACTGGAGTCGGTGTGCGACAATTTGAAGTTTTTGGATAAATTATTCTCTTTACATATTTTGTATGGGCTTAAGTTCATGAATTTGTTGCAAGCGGCCTTTATACACTTTTAAGGTGATGTGCTACATGTCGTTTGTCTCTCTCAGATCGCCATAAGTGCGAGTGAGATAGCTGAATCTTCCCGAAGTGGTATTCTTCGCCAGGGTTGATTTTTCGAATAAAAGTCGAGAAGTACAGACTGCAGACTGCCAAGACGCAGTCAGTTCTTCTCGTCTTTTGCCTGAAACATCAATTGTGACCAAGAACAACGCTTTACAGTTTTTGTTACCGACAGAGCAGTAGCACATCATCTTAAATGAATGATCATTAAAGTCTTTGCACCGAGTGCAATACTTATTGTGCTCGTTTTAATTATATGATATAAAGATATATTGTAAGGGCATATGTCATTGTACCGTCTATTTCGAGCACACACATTCATTTCTAAACTTTGTATCATTTGAGGACATATATATATATACATATATATATATATATATATACAAGACCTCATATGTGTCGGTACGTGATTTGAAGATAAGTCCCCATATACGCCAATATACAAAAAAATCCTCATAGTAGCCAGTTCTTACATATTGTGGAATATCTCCAAAAGTAAAGTATCTATTGACCTAAAAATCGTTGTAAATCGTGAATAATAACTTATAGAATCCGCTTCAACAAATGTATATAAGATATATTTGAGTCCCCGAAGTATACGCTACGCATATATATATATATATATATATATATATATATATATATATATATATATATATATATATATATTTATATATACATAGAGAGAATCTCGTGACGTGTGTGCCGGCTCGTTGCACGCCGGCCTATGGCCAACAGTCTCCAGTCTGGCTGGTCTGCAGCTGCGAACCGGTTATGTACTTTCATCGTTCGGCCGCGAACCTTCAGTCCGGGATCCCTAAAAGAGTGTACAGCAGCAAGCAGCAGCAGCGGCAGTTGGCGAGAGGGGAAATAAAAGGCAAGTATGTATGTACGTTGGATTTGCGGGTATAGTTGGTGGTGGAAACGAAAGGAAAAGGAGTGGGAAGCGGAGAGAAGCGCGAATAAGCTAAGAGTGAGGTCTCCGTCGGCGCGTCGCGCTCGCGTTAATGCTCGAACGATGCCACGTGAGAACGTGGAAAGGAAGAGAAGAGCGAGCGGGCGAGCGAACGAGCGAGGAACCAGCGGACTCGAGGTTCGCGGGGTCCTCGATCGCCTCATGCTTCTTCGCTGACGGTGTGGAACGAGGAACCCCTTTTTTCCCTCGTGGTTTATAATCTTCGTTATATGTACTCGGGTCTGTCGTTTTGGATCGCGAGGAATCGCAAGCCCCAAAACCTCGCTGTCGTCGAGAAGAGCTAAAGCGGTCGTTGATGCGCGTAGCAGCATCTTACGACAAAAACACATGAGAAGAAATGAAAAATGGAGGTCTTGGGTCAGGTTGAACTCGTCGATCAACTTACTAACTAATTTTACTTGAAATCAAATCTCTACGGATATCGAAAATCATCTTCATACCGAATTTGATCATGTTTCCGAAATTGGAAATTATGCAAATACTCAAAGTGAACTTAGCCGCAACTCATTTCACTTGAGATTAAATTTGTAGTCTAAAATTTAACTTAATTTTAAACTGAAGGTGCATCTTTTTTTTTTGGTTTGTGATTGTACTTTAACGGCCTTTTACTGTAAAATGCATATAGCCTAGAGGAGAATCAATTATGTAGCTTTTTGTATTCTTGCAATTTCCGGTATGAAAAAGCACGATGAAACATTGAAAAATGATAAATTCTTTTACCGAAAACTGCTAATGATTTTCAATACAATTGCATAGAGACCAGAGGGTATTGAAAGCTTATTAAATAAAACTGGAATTAAAGTCCAGTTTGTCGCTGCAAGGTATTTATCAGATGTAACTCAAGTTCCAACTTAAGAGAACGATTGAAATCCAACTTGAAGGTTGGATTGCATTAGACTCTTAAAAATGTAAGAGAATTTAATATACAAAACGATATGAGATTTACGAAACGGGTATACGAATTCTATATTAATATACTTTTATTGTAAATTTTAAAAATAGTATCAGAATTCTCCGATACAAGTATTTGAAAATTATTAAAATATTGTATTTCTCAATGACGAATGCATCCGAAAATTAATACACGGTATATGCATCCGAGCTTTATACACGGTATATTAATTTTCAAAAACAAATGATTTACACTGTTAAAAATGCAAGGGAATTTAATATACCAAACGATATGAGATTTACGAAACAGGTATAAGAATTCCATTATTAATATACTTTTATATTAAATTTAAGAATAGCATAAGAATTCTCCGATACTGGTATTTGAAAATGACAGTACGTAATTATTTAAATATTTAATAAATTAATTTTCAAAAACAAATGATTTACACTGTTAAAAATGCAAGGGAATTTAATATACCAAACGATATGAGATTTACGAAACAGGTATAAGAATTCCATTATTAATATACTTTTATATTAAATTTAAGAATAGCATAAGAATTCTCCGATACTGGTATTTGAAAATGACAGTACGTAATTATTTAAATATACAAATAACGTATTTGTCAATGACGAATGCATCTGAAAATTAGTATAACGGTATATGCATCCGAACTTTATATACTGTATATTAATTTTCAAACAAAAATTTCTTACAGTGTATAGCTACACTCAGAGAAATTGTAGAAGTTCTGTCAACTCGAAAAATGACAGTTATTAACTTTTTATTTATGCAATAAATTTTTTTATTGCATACATTTTTTGTAGTTGCGGTAACTAACAAATTGCTTTAACTATATTTTAATAATCTTTAACTATGCTTTATTGTTTAATAGTCTCATAGACTTAAACTGCACTGTAAAAAAATTTGTTTGAAAATTAATATACAGTATATAAAGCTCGGATGCATATACCGTTATATTAATTTTCTGATGCATTCGTCATTGACAAATACGATATTTGTATATTAAAATAATCACATACAGTTTCGGAGAATTCTTATATGATTCTTAAATTTGCAATCAAAGTATATTAAGGTAAACGTACCAATGGTGGGACAGGTCCCAATTGAGGGACACTAAAGGGATATTTGTAGACACTAAGAGTTTAATGGATAAAATATTAGAAAATAACTCTTCCAATTGTATCTGTTATATATAATTAACATACGTGAAAAGATTTCATGTTTTTCATCGTAAATTGAAAATGTTAATAATAAGTATATTAGCGGATCTATGGTGTTCGAGCTTTTTCAGCAAATCCCTAAACCAATTAGCTAAGGAGAGCCGAATAATCATTAATATGATACCCCGGAGATTATAGTTCGTTCGAGACTTTCCATAGGTATTTCAAATTCAGAAATTCTTAAAGTTTAAGATTACACTGTCAAATGTTACGTACAATATCTTAAAACTCGTAATTTTTGTGTCCCGTTATTGGAACTGACCGAATATACGTTGGCACCACTGTCCAACGTATGTTCCGCGACTGGGGCAAGTAGTAAGCAATGTCATTGCGACCCAGAGCCGGGACACAATCGCACGATTGACATTTTGACGCGGATGTTGGGTTATGCGGTAGCAAAAACTTCATTGATAATTTACGAAAATATATATATGTATTTTATAAACATATATGTTTTATTTATTGCATCATAGGTGTAAATATGTGTACCGCACATTTTTTGGCATTTCTTTTCAAGCAGATGCATTAAAATTTGTAGATGTCCACCGATACGCACATTTGGTGTCCCGGCAGCGGGACATGCACAAAAATACCCGTCCCGGCACTGGTACATCTGCACTTTTCAGCGTTTCAATCAATAACTATTTATCAAACAATCAGAAATATTTTTATTGTATAGTTTTTGGAAACTAGAAAATCTAATCTTGCAATTCGTTACCACCATTTGCAAAATAATTAATATATGCATGCGGGAATTGTCATACAAAACAGACACCGCCTTAAACGTCCCACCATTGGTACGTTTACCTTAATATGGAATTCATATACCCGTTTCGTAAGTCTCATATCGTTTTGTATATCAAATTCTCTTGCATTTTTAACAGTGTGTATTGCTGTAATTTTGTAGTTAACGAAGGCAGAATTTTCTCTGAGAGTGCGGGCCCAAAAAAAAAATACATTTTCAATATTCTTTTCTCGCGAGTATATTAAGATGACGAGGTCGAAATTTTACTTATAATTAATACATGATCATACCAAGACTGAGTTTTCTTTTATCAAAAAATATTGATAAAGAATGAATATCATATAAAAAAAAAGTGCCGCCGAATAATCTATTCGTCCGATTCCTTTCATATTCAGACACATCATTTATAACATTTTCCACCATATGTTCGAATACCAATTTAAGTTAACAAATATGAAAAATGGAGATCTGCGGTTATGCTAAAATATGTGATTAGCCAGTCAACTAATTTCACTTAGAATTTCTTTTTGATATAATGTCATCTCAAAGGTATATCGATCATCGTCTTCATGGTGAAATCGATAATAGTCTCGAGTCTGCTATCGTCTGATGTTAATGGTCCCAGATACGTGGTTCAGAGAATGATAGCTCTTTTTTCTTTGTAGTACGTGGCACGAACGAGACAGGAGAAAATTGTCCAGTGGAAAATCGATCAGAATCTCGTCATGGCTGGAATCTATAATCACCCGAACATGCTGGTGGTGCTGCCGCTGTGATGGTCGTCATGAAGTTGCTGCTGTCTCTCATAATCTACCTCAATCAAAATATTAATCGGGCCCATCCTTATGTCCTACCGGGAAACACTTTGTATGAATACTTCTATGAATTATTCGAAATTGCTCAAGGCAATGAACCCTTGTAACCCGTGCCCGCATTTTCTTTTGTTCTTAAGTTATCAGTTACATCATCACCTAATACTGTGACGTAAGATAAGAGATAAATGACAAAAACCAGTTCCTGCTATTGTGTAGACTTTATCACATTGATTAAAGCCACAAGGATGCAAAGTAGAACCCAACAAATTGATTCCTTTTTATTTTTCACTTTTGACAAATCTACGGCTATGAGGAAGTACTTTCACCAGTTTTAGCTTCCTCATATAGGATGCTTTGTAAAAAGTTAAAAATAATAATAAAGCAAGCTTCGACTTTGCATCCTTGTGTAGAATTAATTTGACATACTGGATTTTTGAAAAATTTTTGTGGTCAAGGAATAATAAAGAAAAATTCAAATTACTATATAATTCGAAACTTTGTAATGATCTCCACGAAATGACGCATTTAGCATCACTGAATGTTATTCCATTTACTTACAAAGTGGACATACTATTTTATACAAAAATTACGGCAATTACGTAAGTTTTTTGAAAATTTCAAAACTTTATAAAATTCGAACCGTCTTATCGATTTCGGTAAAAAAAATCAAATCTACCTGTGCTTATTAACTATTCAGCAGAATATCGCAAATTTTACGAAAGACTTTTACAAAACAATCAAAGACTAGCTGATGCTTTACTTGTGTACCATTAAAAAAAAATCATGTAAATAAAGCTTACTCTATAAGGAAGCTGAATTATACCTTCACCTCCTTCGTGAAACAATCATAACTTTGAACAAAAAGGAAAATTAAGATTTGTATGGCAGAATTCTTAAATTCGCCTAAAATATCATTAAAAGCTGGACTATCAGTAAACTATGTTTACGCTTGAATTTGGCGTGAATTGGTCAATGAGTTCAAATCGAAATTAATGTCGAGTTCCTAACATTGTCATTGTGAAACCAAATAATTATGAGGTAACAATTTTCAATATTCTATTCCACAGACTTATTTTTTGATAGCGTAATTTTAGATGGGCGACATCGTTTAACCCTCTCGTAGACCTTCTCCAAGTCTCTAAATGATCACATGTTGGTATTGACAAATCTACCTTACCTACCAATCTACTCTATCAAGTTGTCAGCGAAATCAGTTGTTGGTAAGGAAAATTCTACTGCAAAGCGATTTATACCGACAGCTTCGACTAATTTTTCAGCACGCCGTAGGAGAGCGCTCATTATGAAAGACGGATTCTGATACGCGACCCGCGACAGCGCCGCGAGCGCAACAACTCCGCGAGTCCGCACGCGGTAAATTCAAAAGTCTCAAAGCAGAGAGATTGATCACTACGGCTGGGGCGAGCTGACTACTTCTATTTATATATATATTGAACTATGTTTAATAATAAATGTATTTTATATTACTACTGAAATACACACTACATGCGTAGTGTACGTTAAACGGAAATACCACGCTGACGAAACGTGCTGTTGTAAAAGAATCTTTCTGCGTTCCTCGAAATGGAGTTAAAATAGTAAAAGTCGAGACATGTCGAGTCAAGTGGTGGGCACATGCGAAAAAGTGAAATCCTTAAGTAGAGCGTTTGCCACATGCATAGTCAGTAAAAGAAACTAAATTATAGAAAAGCGGGTCTTGCAGCCAGACACACTTGAAAGTTCCAACCGCCCTTCAAGGGAAGGTCATGTGGTTTTAAACCAGCAGTCACATAGAGAAAGCGACTTTCAGGGAGACGTGGACGCTCGAAGCAAGTATCTTGGACACTCGCGCGTGGGGGTGAGCGTCCACGCCAAACTGAGGGTTGATTGGCTAAGGGCGTAACCTCTGACCCACGAACATAACGCGGGCCCCGCGAGTTTAGAAGAGACTCAGACAGATTCTTACGAGCAGTCGCGCGCGTCGGAGCTACCCTTAATACATTTTCTGAGCTTCATCGAGTCATTCGATAGTTTATAAACTTTGGTATTAAAGAATAAATTGTGCAAGATTTATTTGGATATTCTGTGCTTGAGTCATTTTTAAGCCTTTTAGATCCGGACGAGGTGAGCTTCAGCTCTTTAACGTGGAACGGACATCGGTGGTTGCCACACTAACGTGCTGGTTTTTCGTTTAAATTCTCGCGCCGAAAATAGACCGAAAGCGTTACAAGACTGTAATTTTTCTGATACACACTTCGGAAATTCCCCGACTAAGCAGCACCGTTCGTAATTCGGCCGCGGGCATATTCGATTAGTCACTAAAAATGCGGGTCGTTTAAAAAATCTTGAATGTATCGCAAGATTCGATCTAGCAAAGACTAATCAACTCAACCGCGTATGATTTACGTAGCTGTCGTGCTAGTGACACCATGTTTCTCTCCGTTTTGGGACTCTACTTCTGCATTCTTGTGCCGTATGTCACCGCTCAACGAACAGCCAATGGATCTTTCAGAAGCGAGAAAGTGCGTCTTATTCACATACTTCATAACATTTTTACATAACTTTATCAACCGTTCTCACACAATCAAACGATTATCATTCCATTATTTCGTCAACTTAAGTCACTTAAGACACTTTTAATACTTTCCGATAGATACACAATGACATTTTTATCATTAATATTTAGTAACAAAAGTTGATTTTCAATAATAATATGTTATTATTGAAAAATCGATACAGGGTAAGCAACATGTTTCGGGATTGATTTTACTCCGTTCATATTTTTACAAAACCATTATTACTCAAGTTTCATTGGATTAAGTTCCTAAATTGTAGGACAAACCTTTTACTTGTGCTATTTAATAGGCTACAATTTACGGAAAAAATAACAAGAATTCAGCACTGTTTTTTTACTAGTATGTAGCTGTACAACTTCTATATTTCATATTTTAAGGCTCTACACGTGGCAGGCGAACTTAACAACACGCAAATATCCAGCCTCGCATCTCTCTCGAACATCACTCACATGAATGACGCACTGGATAACATTTGCATCGTACGGGTCGTCGGAACTCCCGGCCACAATAAAGTCAAAAACGTACGTAACATTTCCCCAGTCGCCTTTCAACCTATTGGCTGATAACCTGCCTATGTGGTTTATCAGCTATGGTTCACGGTCCCGACAGTACAAAGTTACGGATGATTCATGTTTACAATCCACGTCAAAAGTGCAATTCAATAGTAATTAAGAAGCGTTTCAATACGTTACTAACTTAAATGAATCGTCATTATAAGAAATAGTAGAGACATAGATATTTTTTTTAAAATACTACCACGAAGATTATAATAATTTCGTTAAGAAGAAATTGGACAATAAATCAGTTTTACGAAATAAATTCAGTGGTTTTTCCTAGGAGAAAAATTTTTCTTTCTATTTCGGAGCGCCTGTTTTTAAGCTATTATTATTATTATGCGATATTTTTAGAATTTTGAATAGAGTTGATTTTCTAAGATACTATTCTTATCACAATGTTCACGAATCGTTAAAAAATATCTTTTTGCGAATATGTCATGTGCATTTGTATTCGTCATAGTATCTGAAGAGTTCTATGAGTAATCTCGGCTGGTCTGTGGAAACCGATGTTTTCAATGACACTACGCCAAATTTCGGTACATTGGAGTTTGAGAACATTATTGCAAAGTTGAATCCTGATGCCAGGAGGTACTTGGCGATGGCTTGTCATTATGACTCTTTGTACACGAAGGAAGGAAACTTTGTGGGAGCTATAGACAGTGCAGTTCCTTGCGCTCAACTTCTCAACTTGGCTACTGTCATGCAGGAACAATTGGACTCTGCGAAGACAGTAGGTGTCAATCAGTGAACATTAGGAAATGAACATCACCTTTTATGGCGCTGTGATATTCTTGTTCTTCAAATTACAGAGCAATGTTAGTCTAATGTTCATTTTCTTTGACGGAGAGGAAGCTTTCAAGACCTGGGGACCCTCGGACTCCATTTATGGCGCCAGACACCTTGCCACCAAGTGGGATGGCATCAAAAACACTTATGGAAATGAAACGGACATCAGTGACTTGGACAAAATGGTAAAAATAATTTGTTAATTGATTGTAAAAAGAATAGAACATTAACAATATGCTAAATGGATAAATTGACCCAGAGTTCTGTGAATTTTATGACTAATCCGATCAAAATGTCAATTTTTAGGGCAGAGATAATAAGTTTTGCCTCGATTATTATTCAGCGGCGAACAGAGTATCCGTTTCTAATATTACTTCGAAGGTGCCAACTGGATGTTTGTAATGTTTAACATGTCAAGATCACTCCATATTATAAAAATATCTTGCCACCACCGCTGGCGCCGCCGCATAGGAAAATCTTGCAGCTGAGTTCTAAGATACTCCAGGCCCGAATTATTTTTATCCGCTAAATCAGGAGTGAATTCCTAAAGATAGCGGGTTGTGAGGGATAGAGGGTTCCGAGAGGTAGAAACTTCCCGAGGGATGAAGGATATCCCGAGAGATGAAGGATATCCCGAGGGATGAAGGATATCCCGAGGAATGAAGGATATCCCGAGGAATAAAAGATATCCCGAGGGATGAAGGATATCCCGAGGGATGAAGGATATCCCGAGGGGTGAAGGATATCCCGAGGGATGAAGGATATCCCAAGGGATGAAGGATATCCCGAGGGATGAAGGATATCCCGAGGGATGAAGGATATCCCAAGGGATGAAGGATATCCCGAGGGATGAACGATATCCCGAGGGATTAAGGATATCCCGAGGGATGAAGGGTATCCCGAGGGATGAAGGATATCCCGAGGGATGAAGGATATCCCGAGGGATGAAGGATATCCCGAAGGACAAAAGATATCCCGAGGGATGAACGATATATTCCGAGGGTTGAAGGATATCCCGAGGGTTGAAGGATATCCCGAGGGATGAACGATATTCCGAGGGTTGAAGGATATTCCGAGGGTTGAAGGATATCCCGAAGGACAAAAGATATCCCGAGGGATGGAGAATATATTCCGAGGGTTGAATGATATCTCGAGGGATGAAGGATATCCCGAGGGATGAAGGATGTCCCGAGGGATGAAGGATGTCCCAAGGAATGAAGGATATCCCGAAGAATAAAGGACATTTAAATAAATAGATGTTAAATAATAAATGGAATCCATGAGTTGCGAGAATCGCATTCAACGAGACGTGCACATCGCGAGTTTTCAGACAATTGATAATTTTTTAAATAATAAAATTGCAGGACATGTTGATGTTGCTGGATCTCCTCGGAGCTCCAAATCCCAGATTCTACAATTACTTGAGCGATACGGAACAGTGGTATACGAAGCTCATGCAGACCGAGCAGTCGTTGGCAGCATTGCAAGAGTTCAATGGATATTCTCACGAAAATCCTCAGAAGCGATACTTCCATCAGGAACCTTTTGAAGTATATATCGAGGACGATCACATACCATTTTTCGATAAGAGTAAGTATATTCACACTCACTCTGTTGATATTTTTTGAAACCGGTGCGAAACCGTTACTAGTAGAAGCAGATTTTCATTTAAAGTTTCCTGTTTTTTTTCAGATGTTTCTATCCTTCATCTGATACCTGTGCCGTTCCCGTCTTTCTGGCACAAACCTGGCGACAATCGAAGCGTGGTCGATATGGATACCACGGAAAATATCAACAAAATATTGCGAGTATTCGTCGCATCTTATCTTAATCTCAACGTTTGATACCATTTTTTATACAATCAATGTAGAATTATGACACGAATAAAATTTAAAAAATTGTATTCATATCGATATCGTTCCTCTTTGTGAACGGAATTTAAAAAATTATTCTCAAGGAAAAATAATTAAAAGTTTTAAAAAAAACGACGTAACTAAATTCACAGGGTCACAGGTTCAAAGTTAACGGTAAAAAATAAATTGTTAATACCAGATGAATAAGACACGTATCTTCTTTGGATCTTTTGTTGCATTGAACAATCATATACGACAAAAGAAGTGTGGTGCACGAAGGCGTCGAGTGAGTCGTGAAAAGAATATAATTAGATAAGCGACATCCCCATACATCCTACAGAATTTTAAAGGACGCAATGCGAAGCACCGGTCTCATCGATTTGTGCTGTGCTGAAAGCCGAGAGCTTCTGTTCCTTCACTCGTTATCCACCGTAACCATTACACGTCACGTAAACCGAGACTACAACGAGCTACACATTCACAGGTGGATCGTACGTAGCATTGATACCTGTATGTGTTACTCCTAGTCAAATATAGGGGCATACAATTCGATGAAAATTTGGAGAATCGCAACGAGAGTTCGTCGAACTTGGTCCTTTCCGCGAAGGAAGGTCATCGCATTTAACGATCGACAACTTCCGTTACCACTGACTCATGTGAAATTCAGAATATTAAACGTAGCTTGAATAAAAAATGCTTCAACGATTTTCGGCGTAAGAAAAAAAAGATCTCCACCGGATTTGTAACCATCCCATTACTTTCGAACTCACAGTATTTGTTTATTTATTCTAATCATAATTTAATTTATATAAGATATAAATTAAGAAATAATTAATAAGATATAGAATTAAGAAATTATAAGAAATTATTTACATTTTAAGAAGTAAAATCACGGCTTCTAACTAGAACAAAGTAATTAAAAAATGGAACGAAAATCAAGGTTATGCTGGAAAAAATGGACCATTAAAATGTCCCCATTAATCATTATTTTTTAATTTATGGCACTTTTTAAACTGATCCATGTGGAACTATATATTTTTTTATTATAAATTAATTTTCTGCTAAATAATATTGATTGCAGTAAGATATTTATGCGCTATCTTATAAATATGTTAAAGAGTTTAAAAAAATAATGAAACGCGGATTATCAAGAGAATCAATACACGAAATAAATAAATGAAACTGAAGTAATGGAACGGTTGTTTATTTTTTTGTCAAAATTCTTCATATACAATCATCGTTTTGTTAAATTCGAAAGCTTTTGCAATACCCACAAACACCGAATGTCTATCTTTTAATTTTCTAAGCTGACGTTCCGATACGTCTTAGAGGCATCGCGGTCGTCGCACTGGGTAAAAATAGCTGATTTGTGGGGCACCTGAGGATTTGAGTAGCTTTGAGTTGTTTTTATGGTGAGGGGTACATCATATCTCAGTGGTTAGCGGAGGTAAATGTCGGGGAGGGAGGAAGAAGACAGAAGTAGGAGGAATGATGCTAGAAGGCACCAGGCGTGCTGCACGCCTCGTGGAACACGCCGGGCTGAATTCAACTCGAACAACCGTATATTTTGTGGTGTTTCCGAGGCACGGTCAGTGCTCACACAGTACAACTCGTGCCAGCAGCAAAAGCAGGAGTAGAAGCGCGCGGCAACGTGCTGCGCCACGGGAAAACACTCGGCCTCAACTTATAACCAACTTTCAGTTTACTCCGCGCGGCTCGAGCGTACAGGTGCATTTTGCTATATCAGCGTTTCGCGCCTTCGAACGTCTACAGCCACCCCCATTCTCGTATGACACTGAATTAGAATTTCTTTCACAACTGTCATCGGGTGAATTGTTACGATAATTTGTATGTGTTCAATATTTTGTCAGTTTCTAAAATTTCAATTCTAAGAACAATGTGAGTGACAAATTTAAAATTGACACATTTATTTATTGGGATAAACACTTCTCTGTGACGTAGAATACTGCAATGGATTTTATAATTCGAACAACATGGATTGCAACATAATTCGGTGAGTCTCTATGCTTTGCAATGTTGTTAAGGTTAAGTGATATTAATATTAACCTCTTTTTGGTTACTATAACGTTATTTATTTATTTATGAAATAATCAGAAATAATTTTTAAAAATATACATAGGCTAATTATTACCATTAGCTAGCCAATAGTACTACCAATAATAATGCAATAATAGTGCCCTATATTTAAATATATGTCATGAGAAATATTTATCTAAATGATTGAAAAATTAATTTTAAAAAGTGGCTTATTTTTGTATCAAAATAAACAATGCTATTTTTTGACAAAAAAATTGTCTGGAATATATTATAATACAAAAAAAGCATTAAATTTTACACTATGAAATAATATTTTTATTTTGTTTAAAACATATTTTCGTGAAAAGTCCAAAACATTTACTTAAAATTAAAAAAAATATAATAACTAAAATTAACGATAGTTTCTTGCAGTCTACGTATCCAAAATTGTGCCAACATTTGAGGAGTCGGGTGAATGCGTCAATCATAAACCAAGCGCTGCATATATAAAATTTCACAAAGCCTGCATACTGACGTGCAATTAGTAGCGACATAACTCATTACTCATCACCGGGCATTCGAGCGAAACTTTTATACATACTTCGCGGCTGTATAATGCTGAATGAAAATTATATATAGAATACGTGATTGACGCAATAAAGTTCGAGATTCCTATGGATTTACATGCATGCCAAGTATGCATGTTTGTATATCAATACCATATTGTAATGAAAGAAAGTTGTTAATCGATGTACTTAATTTCGGCGAAACTTTCAAACGTCAAACAAATCCATACAATTGCACCTGATCATCATGCTCAAATGACAACGACTTTTATATTTACATAAACTTTTTCCATCATTACCATACCTAGTTAGTAGTCGGGGTAATAATGAAAACAATTGATGTAAATACAAAAATTATCGCACGTATTAGTAATTAATATTTGTCACTTAACCCTTTGCGTCACAGTCGGTCACTGAGCGACCCACCTGTTTTTGCTCAGATTTAAATGTTTTAAACTAATTTCTAACAATAATTAATGAGGTTTTTTAATTTTGGAAACGAAAAATGTATGTCTCAAAGGGTTAATAGTTATCAGGCCTACCAAGGTTTTCCTGGGTTTAAACACAAGTAGTTAAATTCTTTTTAAAATTTTTTCGAGTGGTCATTGCAGACGAACATGTGAGCTAGCAGAGATCCTGTGTCTCTCATTGTGTTATATGCTAAAGTTTGGGGAGGTCGTCACGCAACGAGGATTTTCCTGGGGGTGAATGTGTATGATAATTTACATGTAAGTAAGCAGCGACGGCTGTTTGTGTGCGGATGTGTGCGGTAGGACAGCCGGCATGGCATGGCTCGCGCGATGCGTCAGTAGTCACCGGGACCAACAACTTCGGGGTAATAGTATACCCCGCATGGCGCTATCATTCGGAAACACGCATGGCAGGTGTGGGAAGTGACGTCACGGCTCACGACCATTGCGAAGGGATTGCTTAGTAGGGTCGAAAACGACCTCGCCGTATTCCCCTTCGTTTCGTCTGTCTCGTTCACCGATCACTGCAGTCCTACCTAGTAGTATAACGATTGTTGCTGGAAAAAAAACTAGTACTTTTTAAGATTAAAAAAAAAATTGGTTGATGTCTACAAAATGATCTACCAAAAAAAAAAAATCCTGTCACGATATAACTCCAGAAAATAATAACCAAAAAAAAGAGTCGCGTTTTATTTTCAAAAAATACCTCTACTATGACAAAGTTGCGCTGATTCGTGATAGTTAAGCTGAGGTTGCACGAAAATGTACAATGTTAACAATATTTTTCAAATTTATATTACTTGAAATTTTATTCATCAGATGATATATTAAATTGAATACAAGAATGTAGTAAAATTACAAAATTTTATATTAAGT
This sequence comes from Ephialtes manifestator, assembly GCA_963970395.1. Classification (NCBI taxonomy): domain Eukaryota; kingdom Metazoa; phylum Arthropoda; class Insecta; order Hymenoptera; family Ichneumonidae; genus Ephialtes; species Ephialtes manifestator. The sequence continues at coordinate 5,428,626 of OZ019972.1, forward strand.
TTCCTAATTTTCTTAGGATTTAGTAGAAAGTATTGTAATTTTACACCTCACTTGCATATCTAATGTAATATACCACTTTCTGTATATTACTGTACACTGAATATTTTTAATGGTATAGGTTAACTTGCATTATTGTATAATCCAGTTTACCAAACTTGATTTTATCAATTGAACAGATGTCTATAGTAAAAAGCAGAGGTACCGATAGCGCCGTATTAAATCAAAAAGCATTACCTACCTAGTAGTATAACGATTGTTGCTGGAAAAAAAAACTAGTACTTTTTAAGATTAAAAAAAAATTGGTTGATGTCTACAAAATTTTGTACCAAAAAAAAACCCTATCACGATATAGCTCCAGAAAATAATAACCAAAAAAAAGAATCGCGTTTTATTTTCAAAAAATATCTCTACTATAACAAAGTCGCGCTGATACGTGATAGTTAAGCTGAGGTTGCACGAAAACTTACAATGTTAACAATATTTTTCAAATTTATATTACTGGAAATTTAATTCATCAGCTGATATATCAAATTGAATACAAGAATGTAGTCAAATTACAAAATTTTATATTAAGTTTCCTAATTTTCTTAGGATTTAGTAGAAAGTATTGTAATTTTACACCTCACTTGCATATCTAATGTAATAAACTGAAAAAAAAGATTAGTTGCCATAACCAAGAAATGAGTTGACACAACCAATCGATTATTCTATTTCCCTTACAACTCAAATGGTAGTGCCAATAATTCGAATGGTAATACCGATGATTCGAATGGTAGTACCAACTATTCGAGTGGTAGTCCCAACGATTGGATTGGTTAACCTTACTAATTTCGCGAGAACTAATCGTGAATAGTTGAGGTTACTATTCGATATAGTTGAGGCAACTAATTTTTTAGACATTGTGTACAGCAAATGGGAAACGTAGTTGTCCCAACCAAACATTTCTTTCCGTGTATACCACTTTCTGTATATTACTGTACACTGAATATTTTTAATGGTATAGGTTAACTTGCATTATTGTATAATCTAGTTTACCAAACTTGATTTTATCATTTGAACAGAATGTCTATAGTAAAAAGCAGAGGTACCGATAGCGCCGTATTAAATCAAAAAGCATTACCTACCTAGTAGTATAACGATTGTTGCTGGAAAAAAAAACTAGTACTTTTTAAGATTAAAAAAAAATTGGTTGATGTCTACAAAATTTTGTACCAAAAAAAAAACCCTATCACGATATAGCTCCAGAAAATAATAACCAAAAAAAAGAATCGCGTTTTATTTTCAAAAAATATCTCTACTATAACAAAGTCGCGCTGATACGTGATAGTTAAGCTGAGGTTGCACGAAAACTTACAATGTTAACAATATTTTTCAAATTTATATTACTGGAAATTTAATTCATCAGCTGATATATCAAATTGAATACAAGAATGTAGTCAAATTACAAAATTTTATATTAAGTTTCCTAATTTTCTTAGGATTTAGTAGAAAGTATTGTAATTTTACACCTCACTTGCATATCTAATGTAATATACCACTTTCTGTATATTACTGTGGGGATACTACGATATCCGAGGACCCAAGATTTGACGGTGGTTTCCGGTAGTACTTTTCGTGGGGAGTAAAAAAGTTCATATGGACTATGGTCCTAACTGCCTTAGTTTCCGAGATATGAATTTTTTTAAATTTTATTTGGTAAAAATATATGACATCTTCGTGTGTAACTTTTCTGTACGATTTGATTTAAATTTGGTAGATTGTGATTATTGAGGATGCCTTTCAATGACTTTCAAAAATTCAAAATGGCGGATCCAATATGGCGGAAAAAATATTTAAAAAATAACTTTATTTCAATGAAACTTAATATTTACAAGTCTATGAGGTTATTGATTGTAAATATAGAAAAAGGATGAACATCAAACCTAAAAGAACCTAATCTAAAATACTTAAATCAACCTAAATGAATCTAAAGAACCTAAAAGAATCTAAAAAACCTAAAAGAACCCAAAAGAATCTACAGAACTTCAAAGAACCCAACGAGAACCGGAACCCTGGAGAACCTTAACCCATTAGCGCCCAAGTGTCCATTTTTTCTAATCTGGGATCGACATTGTATTGTCGTTTAAAAATGCTGAAAAAAATTATATTCGGATTCGCGGACGAAGATCTCGGCGGGGTCCAGGGGCGAAGCCCTGGTGGGGTCCAGGGGCGAAGCCCCTGATGGGGTGCAGGGGCGAAGCCCCTGTTCGGGGGGTTCGGGGGCCGAAGCCCCCCGATATATTAAAATCTATATTAAAATCTTAAAAATTCCATATCTCGGAAACTAAAAGAGATAGGACTATAGTTCATATGAACTTTTTTGTTCCTTATGAAAAGTACTACCGGAAACCAGTGTCAAATATTGGGGCCTCGGATATCGTAGTACTGCCATTACTGTACACTGAATATTTTTAATGGTATAGGTTAACTTGCATTATTGTATAATCCAGTTTACCAAACTTGATTTTATCAATTGAACAGAGTGTCTATATTAAAAAGCAGAGGTCCCGATAGCGCCGTATTAAATCAAAAAGCATTTTCAATGCCAATTGCAACAAAATTAAATTTCGTCGTTAAATTGATCGTCCAGTCGCTATTGCGTCCCGTCGTAAAGTTTAAATAAGTATTATTTCCGATCTGCGTCGCTCTGAGTCAGCCAATCCAGAGATTCCTGTCATACGTCAACGATCTGTCATTCTCTTGTGTCGTATCAAATATTTCCATTCGAAATATTTGATAATCTACATAATTCGCATTTGCGCCGGAATCGTCACAATTTGAAGTACAAGTACAATCATTGGTTTTTACGTTGTCTAATCGGCGATGCATAAAATACCATCATAAGTTATTGGTCCGGCAACTGTCTCGTTTGACAGTGTCAATTTTATCATTTTTGAATAACAATTTTGTGACCGTAAAACAATAGGTGCAATTAACAATATATTCCAGGTTTCGCTGTTTAACTAATACTAGCTGGAAAAAGACGACTAACTTAAGGATATATGTACCATAGACGCAGGAGGTGAACGGAACCACTTTACCCAAATTGAATGATTAAATAGTTTGTTTTGCTATCATATTAATCTACTTAACGTACCATGTTCTACAAAAAGCCTATTCAAAATACTTTCCAAATCGAATAACTATGATTAATTATTCAATAACAATTGAAATATCAAGAGACGTGGTAGTTTCTCTACGTCAAGTATTAATAGAAATTTATCGGCTTCAAAAACAACGTTCTTTTAATCGCTTTGCGCTATCGCTACACGGAGTCATGACAACATTAAACGGTGACAACAAAAATCGTTTGTTAGGCTAACAAAAAAAATTGGTCAGCCCAGCAAAAAATTTATCAGCGTAGCAAAACTGATTTGTCAGCCTAATGTAACGATTTTTGTTGTCACCGTTTTATGTTGTGTATGACACATAAATTTCTCTCCGTGTACTCTTACTTTTCGGCAGTGCGACCCTTCGCAGGCCGCGTGGGGGTCAAAATAGCGAATGGCTAAAATAGCGAATTTCAAAATAAGGAACGTCTAAATATAGAATCTCCATAATTATGGATTTCGCTATTTTAGCTATTCGCTATTTTTACCCCCATCTTATTAAAATGCAATCACAATAGCGAATAGTCAAAATAGCGAATTGCTAAAATAGCAAAATTCATAATTATGGCCATTCTATTTTTAGACGATCCTTATTTTGTAATTCGCTATTTTAGCCATTCACTATTCTGACCCCCATGCCGCAGGCCGCTTATAAATTGCTACACAAAATTTCTAATTGGCAACATAATAAAAATTAGTATGTTTCCCGTATGGGGAAATCATGTGAAATCATTAATCTTATGAAATTATATTTTTGCTCTCTTTTAAGAATTACATTTATTCGTCAAATGTTGTTCTTCTCAGACACTAAAGTTACTCAAAACATTATAATATAACAACAACAAAAAACGATAATGGTGCAAGTTGTTATTATTATTAGAATTTTTCAATAATGTAATTTGAGCGTGGGAATGGAGGACTTTGTGTCGCTTCTGGGATCCCAAGAAATACGATAGCCACAATGTTCAATGGTTAGGGCTTAATAAAACGGATAACATTGCAACATTGTACAATAGGTATTCATTGTCCCCAGAGTTTCCTCGTTAAGTGACTCGACGTTTTCTTGCGTGGTCGAATGTGCTTCCGCACGTCCGAACGATTGAACTATATTGCTATGAGCAGAATACTCGGAAGAAATGAATTAGAATTAGCGGTCAATCCACCGGAACCGTAGAAAGGAGCAATTGCGTTGCGGTTCTCGATGCGTACTAGAGATCAAGAAATGAACCTCTCGCTTCTACAGTATAACCTTTCTTGTCATTCTAGTGGTGGTTTTGCGGTTGAGAGTTGCAGCAATACAAGGGCCAGAAAAAATGCAACAAGAGGCGGAATCTTAAACGCAGACTAAACGTGGGAAAATGTGTTTTTTTTCATGACTACTGAGAAGAATACTAATCTTTGTATATTATCATCAACATTTAGTTATTGGTGAACAATAAAACAGCCATTAAAGAATCCAAGTCACGTACAAAAGAGCGTGATAATATTTTATCATGATGATACCAATGTGATCAAAAAAATGTTTATTAAAACTCAATAACCTGTTTTGAAAAACAGATATTCCCCAAATGAAGCAAATAGTAGATAGTAGGGTAGTAGAGTCTTTATTGTATGCAGGTGTACACCTATTACAATTTTATTACATTAGTAATAGTTTAACTTACTTATACTAATACACACTTCCGACTTCCGCAGGGCGGTTTTATAAACTTAGTTTAATTTTTGGTCGTTAGCGTTTTTTTACATATCTTTACTCCCATAAAGCGAAGGCGCGCAACTTACAACAAGAGAACAAATAATAGAATAATTTTTTTTACATCTTCGTCTGACTTAAATTCTAAGATTTCGGGAAAGAACGCGAGTGGATTAAAATACTTTTTTCTGTACGGCTCATATTGCGGGCATTTAACTAGTACGTGTTCTAATGTTTCGTTTTCATTTAGGTTGCATAGCTGGCATACTAAGTTTGGCTCAAACTTATACATTAGAGTTTTGATTTTAAGCCTGAAAACTATTTTCCCTGTTAGCCTACATTGAGCGAGGACCTTAACAAACGTAAATGGAATTTTTGACAAGAGATAGTTTTCACATTCTAGGGTATTCAACTCTTTTATTTCTTTATACCGCACACTATATGTTGACGTAAGGGCTCTAACTGCGTCTATTTCGAATTGCTTTTGACAAATCGTGACCATTATTTGCGGTATCGCTTCTTCTATTTCACATGGCCTCATATTTTCTAATATGCTTTGCGATTGGTACTTCGTCAATATATGACTGAGACCGCTAAACCAGTTATATTTTGGAATATTATTCTCGGAGTAACTAAGAGTTATTAGCCGATCTAAACTGATCCTTGGATAACGATATTGAGGCATTTCCAATACTTTTTTCAAGAAACCTAATGCTCTCTTAACGACTAGCTTTTCAACCGTATTTGTTCCTGTTTCTAATCTTATTAGGTATCCCGGGGTGCATTGTGGAAGACCAAGTAGAGTTTTAAAGAAGCGTTGTAAATGAAGCAAATATGCTATTTACAATTTGAGTATTAAAGATAAATACTAATGTTTTTCTTGAGCTCAAAAAACGGCGACGGGTAAAATACCGGAAAAGCTATTTTATAATTTTGATAAACACATAATAAGTGCCCAATAGGTTTCTTTAATTGAAAAAATTGTAGCATACCTGTAACTATAGCTATCTGTGATTTCATCACGGACACCTAGCATTTTTCTTCGAAACGAAGTAATCAGTTCTGCCAAGCGGCGCGTGCGGATTATAGCCCTTTGTATTATTGATTTTCGTGAAAACCGGAAGTTCAGTAACGTTTCGCACTAATACTGATGTACTCGAGAAAAGGGCGAGATAGAAAGAGGAAGGAAACAAGCGAAATAGGGCTCAGCGAGCGTCAAGGAGTTTGCCGCAAGAGGAGTGAGCATCCGGTTTCTCCGGGGGTTATTAGCCGCTTTGAAAATTCGACAGCCGCTTTATTAAAGTTATATACATCAGGGAAGTTTGGCTACTCGCCGGGGGTACCCAAAGCGAGAGCCAAGACAGAGTCAAGTCATATGCACGCGAGGCTCAGGCACTTCTCTGCAACTCCGAGACGCGTAGGAATCGATTTGTGTGTCTGCGACAGTAGCTAAATACCCAAATGTACATCCCGAACCTTGGATTGAAGTTATAAGGAAACTTGACATAAATATAGATTATTACTACAGAGATCAAAAGACCTTGCCGTTCGTTCCGTAAAGATTACTTTTAAAAAAAATGCGTGTCTGTGATTACACAGACACGCATTTTTTTTTTAATTTAGCAACTTCAGTGTCTTTGGCCATCAATATTGGTTGCGCCACCTGTAATATCAAAGTTTCGGCTTTGAGTCCAAAATGAGAGCCTCGGAAAAAACATTAATATTGATTTTCATCGGAATCAAATTATGTTTTTAGTCATTCGTCCTAGCTGTCGCTTGCGAAAACTGCAGTTTCCCGATATTCTTTTTTTAGTTCGTGTGATTGTAGATCTCGCCTTCGACTCGTACTACAAACCCACACTTGCTAAAATCGATTATTTTTCACCTCCGACTCGTATGCATGCGAAGTGTAGTTTCATTACTCCCTAGCGAGAAAAACGATTCGTTGCAACGCGGGGCATAATTGCTACGGGGCACGATGGAACATAACGGCAACGCGTGGCATATAACGGCATATAATGGAACGAGACGGGGCATACTAGATCCGGGGTTATATGTCACACATGAAAACAAAAATTCGTACATTGACACGCGACATCCCGCAGTTTTATTAATTTGCACAAATATTTTTCAAATTAAAAACAGCCAAGTTTTTCTCATTTTTACTCGACTGAATGCGTGCGACAGAAAAAAGATAGTACTTTGACATGAGAGTTGTTAATTTACACAAATGTTCCAAATATCATAACAAACAATATTAGCAATGACAAAGCCTCGAATTATTGAAAAAAAAGTCACACACATCCACGAATGCGGAAGATACACCATGCCTCTTTTGCAGTGGCTTGTATTATCAATCGACGGAGTCGTGGATACGTTACAATACGTGCGAAAAGTGGGCACACTTTTCGTGTACTGATGTCGATAAAGATATCGTCGAATATATTTGTGAAACCTGCGTGCAATGTAATTCAAAATAAATATAAAGTGAGTTAAGGATTCGATGCAAAAAGCAATAGATGTTTATATTCTGTTAAATTTAAATTCAAAGATATCGTGAAATTATCATCATGACAATTAAACCATAATTCTTAAATAATTCTTTTTGACGAGGTGTGCCATTATGCCCCGCGTTACCATTTTGCCCCACTCTCCCCTACACCCAGAAAATAGATCTTGTTAACGGGACTAGAATCTACGCATCGGAAATAAAATTTTTTATTCGGATGCCGACCTATTAGAGTTCCATTCAGCTCAAATTAATTTTTTTATTTATAATTAATATACTTATTGAATAGTAAATATATTCAAATCTAAGAAATATTTATTTGGATCGACAGTCATATAAATCATGATAAATTTTTTTTTTTTTTTTTTTTTTTGGGGATATTTTTCACTATCCCTTAGAAGATCAGAAACTGCCTCCCGCTCAGTAGTTATCGCGTAAACCACGATGGGTGCGCGGCTAAGCGGTCACCCATCCAAGTTATGACCGCAAATAATGCTGCTTAACTCTGGAAACCATCGAAGCCACGCACTGACCGCGCGTCCACTGCTGCCGATTTAAAGAATATATAATGTTTATACAAATATAAAACAAGAATTAAATCAAATCGATAAATGTTGCATATTGATAATAATAAAGTCCAATGTTGAAAGGAAATAAATATATATTGGATTATAAGATAGTTTTAATTGATTTTATTAAAAAATATCTAATACATGTATTTGGTCGTTTTAACTAGATCTTTTTTCCGGATTAAGAAAGTATTTAGCAGCAACAAATAAAATATTATTTTAGTGTCCGCTGTACAGTGAGAGTTGATTCAAATAAATAAATATGTTGGAAATTAAAGAACTGAAAAATTGAAAGAAATACATATCTGTTGGACGGAAAGTAAATTTTCGTTGATTGAAATAATTAAATGTTGAATAGATAATTTTAGTTAATATTACCAAATCTTTTTTCTGGGTGTACTGCACATGCTCTTCATTGATTAAAAATGTAAAATTATTGCGTCCTTGTAAGCACGGAATATGGTTATTTTCTCGCAGTATCGGGAAAAACATATAATGTGCTACACAGAAAGGAGCGTGGTTTTTACCTCGGGTGATTTCCGCTCTAGGCAACTTCGCACCGGCAAGAAACTTCAGCCTCGCAAAAATCATGTAAGATCCTCCCTTGTAGCATAATATACTACTGTATTTTCGATCAACCATATTAAAGCCATTGTTTTTCATTCAAAAATGTAGGCTTCAAATATGAAATGAGCATAGTTCAATCTTGCGATTACAATACGTATAATAAGTACTAACGAATATCAAATTTCTGATGATCCATATTAATCCCGCCAGTTTTAATGCCGAAGTTTTCCGAACTAAGATTTTTGTCAGTATCAGATAATTAATATATTGCTTCCTCATAGAGGAAGCTTTGTTTTCGTGAAAATTTTTTTTTTCGAGATTTTCATGTCAGTAAGGTAAACGTACCAATGGCGGGACGTTTAAGGCGGTGTCTGTTTTGTATGCCAATTTCCGCATGCATATATTAATTATTTTGCAAATGGTGGTAACGAATTGCAAGATTAGAGTTTCTAGTTTCCAAAAACTATACAATAAAAATATTTCTGATTGTTTGATAAATAGTTATTGATTAAAACGCTGAAAAGTGCAGATGTACCAGTGCCGGGACGGGTATTTTCGTGCATGTCCCGCTGCCGGGACACCAAATGTGCGTATCGGTGGACATCTACAAATTTTAATGCATCTGCTTGAAAAGAAATGCCAAAAAATGTGCGGTACACATATATACACCTATGATGCAATAAATAAAACATATATGCTTATAAAATACATATATATATTTTAGTAAATTATCAATGAAGTTTTTGCTACCGCATAACCCAACATCCGCGTCAAAATGTCAATCGTGCGATTGTGTCCCGGCTCTGGGTCGCAGCGAGATTGCTTACTACTTGCCCCAGTCGCGGAACATACGTTGGACAGTGGTGCCAACGTATATTCGGTCAGCTCCAATAACGGGACACAAAAATTACGAGTTTTAAGATATTGTACGTAACATTTGACAGTGTAATCTTAAGCTTTAAGAATTTCTGAATTTGAAAAACCTATGGAAAGTCTCGAACGAACTATAATCTCCGGGGTATTATATTAATGATTATTCGGCTCTCCTTAGCTAATTGGTTTAGGGATTTGCTGAAAAAGCTCGAACACCATAGATCCGCTAATATACTTATTATTTACATTTTCAATTTACGATGAAAAACATGAAATTTTTTCACGTATGTTAATTATATATAACAGATACAATTGGAAGAGTTATTTTTTAATATTTTATCCATTAAACTCTTAGTGTCTACAAATATCCCTTTAGTGTCCCTCAATTGGGACCTGTCCCACCATTGGTACGTTTACCTTACACTCAGAATGGTCCAAAACATCGAGAAAAGTGATTTAGAAAAAATGTCTGTATGTGTGTGTGTGTGTGTGTGTGTGTGTGTGTGTGTGTGTGTGTGTGTGTGTGTGTGTGTGTGTGTGTGTGTGTGTGTGTGTGTGTGTGTGTGTGTGTGTGTGTGTGTGTGTGTGTGTGTGTGTGTGTGTGTGTGTGTGTGTGTGTGTGTGTGTGTGTATGTGTGTGTGTGTGTATGTGTGTGTGTATGTTACACAATCGAAAAATGTAAACCTTTATAACTCGGGAATGCCTTGAGATATCAAGCTGAAATTTGGACCATAGATAGAGGGATCAAGCCTCATCGTTCATGCAAATTTTTGTTAAAATCCACTTCATCGTTAAATTATTACGCGTTTTTTAATTTTTTGAAAAATGTCTGTTTACGCGATAACTCTTTCAATTTTCGAGATATTGATCTAAAAATTGGTATGAATTTGAGCTTTCATATGCCGGTGATCGCTATTGAATTTGGTTAAGATCGGTTGAGCCGTAAAAATTTTATGATGTTTTGAATTTTTCAAAAAATTGACATTATCGCTCTATTGTAACTTTTGCAAAACTTAAGATAGCGAGCTCAAATTTTGTATATAAATAAAACAATATTCAGCCATTATATATGTATAATTTAGTGACGAACGGTACGAAATTTTTGATTTCATGGAATGTTGAATTATTTTTAAAAATATACATTATCACATTCACTTCGGAAACGCTCTAATAATCACGAAATAACGCAATAACGAAATAGAAAAAGCGAATCCACAACATGTATATTTATCTAATTAAAACAAGGATGCAAAGTAGAATCTTGCACATTGCTTCATCATTATTTTTCGCGTTTTACAAAGCTTCCTCTATGAGGAAGCCAAAAATTGAATAACATACTTCCTCATAGAGGTAGCTTTGTAAGAAGCGAAAAATAATGAGGAAGCAATGTGCAAGGTTCTACTTTGCATCCTTTTTTTTTCATTTGCTATGTTGAATAAGTATTTTGGATTTTAAGGTGTAGACTCTTTTCGAACATTGTAACATTTCAACTTCAAGATCTCAGATAAGTAGTAATAAATATCAGCGGCAGATAGAATGTACGAAAATGTAAGAGGAGGAAGGATCCTTCTCAGTGCTGCTGTCTGACTTGCGATTCATTATCATTGAACTCACTGAGATCCACCTTGATAGGAGGCTACGCATAAGATTCGCACACGTCTTATTCGCGAATACATAATCTCTTGTATTCTCTTCCGCTCTTCCTCTCGCTCTGTTTTTACCACTGGTATAATCTTTCTCAGCAATCTGGTTTCCGGGCATCGGCCCTACAGACGATCGCTGACCACACGGCCGGATGCTCCTGCGTATATATACGTCGTCTGCCCAACGGAGGACGAAGGAATAACCAATGAGAAAAGAGAAGAGCATGAGCGCGACTAATACACTCAGATTTTACATAGCAAAGTATATTCTTCAGCTGGACACTCTCTCGACGTTGTGTACGAGAGATGGTTCAACAACCCGGGGGCACGTGAGCTCAACTCACTGAAACCTTCTAGATATGCTATACTATAATGATAGATGCTTGCCGTCCTCTGTTTTTTTATTCCTACACGCGTACTGATTTTGTCCTCCAAGTCCTTCTCGTTATGCCACTTGACCGTTGTGACAAGCGTCCTAATATTTTTCCCCACTTACAGTCTCCGTCCAAGGGATTTTGTCCAAGAACTGCCATCAAGGTAAAGAGCACTTCGCTCGTTCTCATCTTAAAGATCTTGTCATCATTTTCTTTCATTAGATAAAACTTCTCGTTTTATCTAATAACAGATTGTGTATACATTTGAGTGATCATTACTTTCAGATTCTTTACCTCTACTAATGGATATCATTCTCAACATTGACAACACAATAGAAGATGTTTAGGGTGTTTTGTCTAAATATTTTTATTCACTTAGAATCGCCGATTGAGAGATTTTCCAACGATCGGTTATCAAGGATGAAACTATTGCTAATACATTCGCTGGTTCTCATCTGCAAGATCTTGTCATTGCTTTCTTTACCGGTCACTAAGAGATAAACTTGTAACTTCTTGTTTTATCTAAAAACAGATTGTGTGTACTTTTAGGAGATTTGTACTTTGGAATCCTTTGTCTCTATTTGGTGAATGCTTTTGCTAATATTAACATCACAATAAAAGATGTTTGGGCGTTTTCTCTGAGCATTTTTGTCCACTTTGAATTTTTGTTTGAGAGATTTTTTCAATCAACAAGGATAAAACGATTCCTGCTTTGTATGTTTTGATTTTGAAGACATTGCCATAATTTTGTTAACGAGTTACTAAGCGATAATTTGACAGATTCTTTTTCATCCAATAGAACAGATCACGTGAACATTTGACTAATCAATACTTTGAAATCCTTTGTCGCTATTTGATGGATATTTTGCTGAATACATATTAACAACGCAAGAGAAATTTATTCTTTATTAGTTACTTGGAGACATATATGGACATCTCGGTCTCAAGAAAAAAAAGATTCGCAGAGTATATAGCTATGTGTTAGGATCCAAATGGGTAAAACGTAAAGTTGACAGAGGCTCGGATCAGAGTTAACCGAGGTTTAAATTTAGCCTCGCAACTACCACTTCTTTTGTTATCGAAAGTTTAACTCTCGATCCTCTGGAACTTTTACTGGAAATTGGATTACTTCAAAGAGAATTAGACTAGTTCTTGCCTGAAAAAGAATTCATCCATTTGACCTTATACCTCGAAATTTCTCGCGAAAAAATCTATAATTTGTAGGATGTTAAGCTATTAACATCCTACAAATTATAGATTTTTTCTATATATTCCAAAGTTAATTGACTGCTAAGTCAATTAACTTCGGTTAAAATATATCCGATACTATATTTAGCGATTAGTGGACGTCACAAGCAACTGCATCATATTTCCTACCACGATTCAGACTGGAAGCCTCTTTCCTTACAATTTTCTTGCATTTGTTCTTTCACCTAGTCGTCAACCCGAGACAAATCTCTCAGTTTCTCCTTGCATTCGAAACGATAAATCGCTCGATCAATCGACAGCTCCCCGCGCTTGTAACAACCTCAGCTCTCCTTTCGCGATACTCTCTCCTCTACTATGCACACAAAGTATGTCCGAGTGAAGCGCATTTACTGCGTTGAAACGTGCGGAGAAGCGATCGATGCTGGTGGCTCTCGCCTCCTAATGGCATCGAGGGAAATCTAGACCGCGATGAATACCCCGAACGGAAACGAGTCGGAAGCCAACGATGATCTTGACGTGCTGCCAAATACGACACGTCTTTTCTTCGATCTGCTCTGGCCACTTTTCTTTCAAGACCAGTCGAAAAATTCGAAAGTTCTCACTGCTTTTAACCCTTTGAGCCATACGTTTTTCATTTACAAAATGAACAAACTCATTAATTATTATCAAAAATTAGTTTAAAACATTTAAATCGGACCGAAAACAGGTGGGTAGCTCTGTGAACCGCTGTGACGCAAAGGGGTAAATGCAAATTAACCAAAAGGTCATACTAACTAAAACCCCCTAAGTAGAATTCTCACAGAAGTGACGATAATTTTTTTTAACGCATTCAGTTTGGATCTAATCGAAAACAGAAATTTGAATTAGACACATTATAAGAATTCACAATAATAACTTTATGACCATCTAATTAATAAAATAAATTAGCTAAAAAAACTTCATAATTTTGACATCATGCAGCAGCTCAGATATGTAGATATGAATTTATTGTCTGCTTACCTAACACACCTTTCCACAATAGAATGTTCACACGCTTTATTGCACATCTACTTATAGAACTTTTTATTCAAATTGCCCTCGTGAGTTTAACTTCTATTTCCGGTTAGACCCAAATACATGTATGCACCAACAGAAATCCTCTTTCGCCAGACTTTTACTTGAACGACTATTTCCAACACTACGGATTTCTTCCTTTGATACAGCTCAGGAATTCCTGCGAAGACTCTTTCTTTATTGTTGTATAATTCTAATTAGAAAAATAATAATGAAATCATTTCTTAGCCCGGTTTCAACGCGGTAGGTGTTATTCTTTTCTCGCCTTACGCAACCCGTTGCAACAGTGTCTTAACTCGTGTCTCTTTGTTCTCATTGGCAATTACATCTCAACTCGGTGTACAATCGTGTCTTCCACGTAATACCTTCACCCGATTGTGGCTTTGCACATATACAGATATAGTATCTATATCTATTCACGAAATGTCCTTTCTGTGTTGTCTTGGAAGTGACATTCGACTCTCGGCAATGCGACAACGGGACAACATATTTTATTTTTCTTCTTTTTTCTTCTCGTTGACGGTGTGATCGCTATGCTCTGGCTTTCACCCGGCCGCAATTACGCCCTGTACTGGTTCTAGCCCGAAGACGGTCTTGGCTCTTGACATTGTGCTGGATCCCAACGACGAGCGGTAACGCACTCGGCCTCGGCGAAAGCGTTTCATGTTCAAAATCCTCGCTGAGCTGTTGACGAATGATCTAACAATGAAAAAAAAAGTATATTAGACCAGAACTTTTAAAGCTAGGAGCTAGATTTCCAACGTGATATTATATCTAATATACTATACCTACTTTTTTTTTTATTCCAGAGTCAAAACCCACTAAGAGTATACTAAAAAATGGTATAAAAAGAAAAAAAATGGAGAAAAAAATTACCTTAATATCAACGACACACTAGGCTAAACGATTTCGGCTTATGGGATGTTGATAATGTGTACTAAGGTAAATGTCCCCATTCCCGTACCCTATAAGGCCAACCAGACAACTGTATGGCTTTTTTCGTTGCGACGAATTTAAATTTGGAGACTTTTTTTGCACCATTGTAAAATTCAGTTAATTCTCTTTCTAAAAATGGTTTATTCAATCGATTCCGCCAATTATTTCGCCAGATAGAGGCTGATTAATTCATACTTATTAGTGTCCCCTCTGCCGACACAGCTGTGCCCAATCCCGACCAGCGATGACCCCATTTTCGACCACTAGGGAAACGGAGATTCCGAAGAGTAATAAAATTAAAAAAAATAAATAAACATGATCTGGGATTGTACTATTAATATTTTTATTGCATAATTATAAAAAACTTCGTTTTTCGGAACTTATGTTACATTTCCGTCTCCACATACACTTTTTTTTTTTGCGATGCTGTAAAAATTGAGATATTTCAAAATTTTGATCAGTGAGGGAAAAAAGTCCAAGTCCTTTGCAGCGATCCTGTAAGAATTGAATTATATCAATCTTTTTTATCACCAAGAAAGTAAACCTTGTAATAAAGACATTTTTTTGACTGTCTAAATAACGTTTACGGTAATGGGGGCAGCCAGGCATTTCGTTGTGCCTAACTTCGACCACCGTAGAAAAAATGAAAAATAAATTATTTATAACTTTTTTTTTTGCTGGATCAGTAATTGAACTCATCGTTTGCACTAAAAATTATTCGATTTTTACAAATTCCGGATGCAGTACGGACTATTGAAGCGGTCAACGCAACTTAACCTCACTGTTAAGAATACGCTCGGTTCGCGACAAGCGTTTGGAAATACGAACAAAACTTGGATTGTATTATTGTACTTACTCTTTACGTTGCAATACTCTCACACATAGGGTCCTCGGAATATTGTACTATGCTCAATTGTTGTTATTTTTGCGCAGCACTCGCGTAAATAATTATTTCCGTCGAAGTGGTCGGCAGAGGGAGCATGGACGGGAATGGGGACATTTACCTTAATTGTGGGAAGCAATGAATATATTGGATCAAGATTAACTTTTGTGATCAAACGTAAAAGTGTCATGAAGGGGAGGGAGTCAGGTCAAAAAAATTGATTTTGGAAATTCAATATCATCCAAATCCTATTGCATATAAAAATGCCCAATGCACTATATTGTTGGTGCTTGATGAAAGAATTTTTTAATGTCGTCTGACTTGCATATGCTTTTCAATATTATCTTAAGCAAAGTTCTTAGGTTTTCCATTCTGCGCATGATTCAGATCAAACTACTAGGCAGATTGGAATCATTGACGTCTCATTTTCTTCTTCATGAAAAGATACACGGACTCAATGGAGCAAACTATTTTTTTTCATTCTGAAAGCAAAGTTAATCACTGATTTAGAAAATAGCATAAAATTTATTTATTAATAATTATGTTACTTCAAAAATATTACATTTTATTAACATTTGCTCCATTTGCCGGTGTATCTGTTCATGAAGAAGAAAATGAGACGTCAACCATTCCAATCTGCCTAGTAGTTTGATCTGAATCATGCGCAGAATCGAAAACCTAAGATCTTTGCTTAAGATAATATTTAAAAGCATATGCAAGGCAGACGACAGTAAAAAATCCTTTAATCGAGTACCAACAATATAGTGCATTGGGCATTTTTATATGCAATAGGATTTGGATGATATTGAATTTCCAAAATCAATTTTTTTGACCTAACTCCCTCCCCTTAAACGCACTCGACTAATACTGAATATGAATTAAAAAATACATATTTTCGAATATTTCATAATGCGTATGAAATATCTAACATATATCAAGAATATAACTTGACCAAGCACCTTTCGATAAAATTACATTTTTCTTCGGTAAATACCATAAAAAGAAATAATTGTAAGTACACAATGGATTGTAAAGTCCTTATAGTTAAACAATAATATGGAAACAAGACAGGACGAATAAAAGAATGTAGCAGCTTATTGTACAAGATTATACACTTATCGGATCGCCCACCAAACCTGCTATTATACAACTAATTTGTGCCACAAGCCATACCCACAAACTTAAGTGCGTAACAATAACCGTATTTGGTGTCAATGGTAATAGACAGTCATTAAATATTACTACTGCATATTTGCTTGCACGCACAGAAGTGATAATAAATAACTGTTTGCTGACTGACCCTCAGCTTTACCCCACGTATAATGTCTCGTGTTAAACATCACGAAGAGTTGTAATTCTTGCACCTTGAGGTGCGCAGGCTAGAAGCGCTCACGTGCGTCAAGTATCAGGCAATCATCCCGTGAGGCCCAAGAGGAAAACGCAGAAAACAGCAGGTATAATCTCGTTAAGTGGTACTACTTGCGTCAACGCACGAAGGTACTTGAGGAAGACGAATTTAGTAAAAGCGAAGATAAGCGAAAAATGATCATTGATGATACCATATAATTTTAAAAACATTTGATGGGCAATTTATATATTTTTTATGCTTTTATTCTGCTATTGCAACAATCGGATCTAACTAGAAATTTCTTTATTTATTCAAGGTCGAGCCTTGCACATGATGTTCTCATATTTCACCTTAAGCGTCACCCATTTAGCCTTTCTCATAGAGAAATCTTTGAGAAAGGTTAATGTTAAGAAAGCATTGTACAAATCCTAACTTTACACTCTCGTTTTAAATATTAAGTTTCATAACTTTAAAACTTATTAATTAAGACATGGATGCGAAGCTCTTTGTCGTCCTATTATCAATACGGGATAATCTTATACGAATAGAATCTTTGCAAGCCTCGACAATCGCGTTTATAAAAATTCAATGTTTCACTCGGTACGATCTTCATTTTCACATCTTGTGAAGTTACCTGTGTACAATACTCGTTCGAAAAACTGTTTCTTAACTCGTGTGATTGCAAAACTCAGCTTCTGAAGCTGTAGCTCCTCTTGTAAAATCTTTCTAAAGTAGGAACCGATAAAACAAAAAAATCAAATTACCATAAAAACCGAATTCTCAACAATATTCTGCAGTTGGAGCGGTAGTGTCAATTTTGTGAAATATTCAATATCCTGTAAATTCCAAATTCTCCTATAGATTCAGCTTAAATTCAACATTGATTATCCTTCAAAATTACTTTGTTAAGAACTACATAGTTTAATAGCTAAACATTTGCGACAGTTGAAACGAACACAGACTTTTTTTCGAAAAATTCAAAACATAAAATCTCAACAAATGTTTCAGTTACTATAGAAGATTGAGCTTTTTAAGTTTAAATTTTGCAAGCTTCGCACACATAAACATCCGTCCAAACACTTTTTCGCAGGATTTTTAATATCCTAAACTTAAACCTCACAATTGTTTGGACAATTGTTTAAACAATATTTTAAAAATATATAATACAGTTTTAGCAACGTAGTTTATTTGTGTATGTAGCCTTAACGATATTTAAATAAATGAAGCCTAGGAAAAAACTTTAGTCGCTCACAATCCCGTTATTGTTATAACAAGATCGTCCGTCTGGATTGCAGAACAAATAAAGATCATAGACCCGTACGCTTCTATTATGCAGATTTTTACGCGAATGTTCCACACTGCCTATATTAAATGCACGATAATTTGCAGACAGATATGATATAATATGCTGGCGTTAATTGCACGATAACGAGATACAGCAATTACCATCGTAATGGGATTAACTTCACGGTTTAAGGGTTAGCTTAAATGATGAATACCCCAAGTTTTTGAAGGAACTTGGTGAGTGATTCGCACTGATGGATTCGAACGCGGCCTTGTACGCTTCGGTTAATTGTTTTCGATGTTAATTAATTACCGGGAAATGTATTTTTCCAGCACATATATTGTACGTTATATCTTACGCGTATTCGTTGTATCATATAGCTAAGAATTTTTTTAATCTTCACGCATTGCCGTACATTTCGCCTTTCCTTATTTACCGAACCAAAAATACAGTACTTTCTACATGTACGGATAAGACCGCTAGAAATATTGTTTCGTAAACTATGAAATTAACGCTACTGTGATGAAACGGTAGTTTTCTTTATACTTCAAGACATTGTAGGGGAATTCTTACAAAATGTTATACTGCAATTTAAAGTCTATATTAAGCAGTTGAAAGCGATTTTAAAAAACTGGATGCAAAGTAGAGCCTTACATACTGCTTCCTCATTTTTGCTTCCTCATAGAGGAAGCTTTGTTTTCATGAAATTTTTTTTTTTCGAGATTTTCATGTCAGTATGCTTAGAATCACCTAAAACGTCGAGAAAAGTGGTTTAGAAAAAATGTCCGTATGTATGTATGTGTGTGTGTGTGTGCTGGGCTTCGAAAATTCAATCTCCTCTCACTCGGTAACCGTTCGAGCGATCCGGCTCAAATTTGGCACGCAAGTAGAGTAGCTGCCCCTCTTTGAATGTTGTGATTTTTGCCAAAATATGTGAAGTCATTAAGATTTTATGTTGATTTTAATTTGTTGAAAAAAGGGCGTGGTCGCTCTAACTTTCGTAAAAGTTCGCCGATTTGGCTAAATAGTTCTTCATAACTGAAGATACGTTCAATGTTGTATGGTATTGAATTTCGACGAAATCGGTAAAGCGGTTCGGATTTTATAGAATTTTGAATTTTTCGAAAAAAATAGATTTTGATCTAAATTACGTCGAATTTCAACAAATGAACAGAAATTTTGTACAGACGAAAAATAACATTCAGAAATGCCATGTACCAAATTTGGTGATGATCGGTAAAGTCGTTCGGATTTTACACCATTTTTCATTTTAAAAAAATGTAGATTTTCGCTATAACTTCCGGAAAAGTTGAGAAAGTACGACAAAAATTTGTATCTAATCAAAATTAGATGTAACGGTGTTTGCAGAGGTGATTTATAGCTGTATAAAACACCTCTGCAAAAGAGACACAAGGTATAAAAAAAAAGATGCAAAGTAGAACCTTGCACATTGCTTCCTCATTATTTTTCGCTTTTTACAAAGCTTCCTCTATGAGGAAGCCAAAATTGAATAACATACTGCTTCCTCACAGAGGGAGCTTTGTAAAAAGCGAAAAATAATGAGGAAGCAATGTGCAAGGTTCTACTTTGCATCTTTTTTAAACTTTTTACAAAGCTATAATAATAATAATAAAGAGTAATATAGTTAGAAAGGTATATGCAAGATTCTACTTTACATCGTTGTTTTAAATAATTTGGAAAAACTGTAGTCTAGCGAAATTTTAGTCGTTCGGAAATAATAACGACATATTCTAATTCCTATAGAATCTGAACCGTGCTACTGATCTTCAACAAATTCTGTATCTGAAATCACTGAATATTATTCCGTTTATGTACGAAATTTGGGCTCGCTAGTGCATATTTTCCAAAAATTAATGCAATACGTCAGTTTTTAGAAAATTTAAGAACTCCATAAAATCCGAGCCGTTTTTCCGATTTCGGCCAAATTCAATACCACACGGAGAAAACAGGTTAGTTGAGAAAACCAACCTTTAAATGCTTGGAGCGTTAGATGTAGTTTGGTTGGCGTTGCCAATCGGTTGGTTGGCATTACCAATCGGTTGGCTGACATTATCAATCGGTTGGTCGGCGTTACTAACGGTTGGTTGGGGACCAATCGGTTGTTTGGCGTTACCAATCAGTTGGATCTGACACACAATAACTTGCTAATGCCATATTCTACCATGCCTGTTGGTTGGCCCTATCAATTTCGTGGTTCCTACAACTACACCCTTTTCTCCGTGCAAACAACATTAAATGTACCTGTACTTATGAAGAACCATTTAACAAAATATCGTACCATAATCGCTCTAATTACTAAAATTAGAGCATTTTTTGAGAAAATTCCAAAAGCTATCAGATCTAAATTCCTGCAAAAATTGCAACAATCAAAGACGAGTTGCTGCTTCACTTGTGTGCCAAATTTCAGTTCAATCGGTTCAAAAGGTTCTCGAGTTATAGGCCATTGAAGTTTGGAACACACACACACGGATATTTTATCTAGTCCACTTTTGCTGACGATTTCCATAATTCTGAGCATATCGACATGAAAATCTGAAAAATAACATTTCTAGAAAATCAAATCTTTCTCTATGAGGCATCAAAATGAATGAAAGACATTTATTTCAACAAAATCTTTGTATCTTGTTATTACGGTTAATAAGTTCAGGTTGGTGTCTGTTATCAATTTTTAAGTCGTATTGAAACGATGCAGTTTCTACGTAGTCATTATCAAGGTTTCCGGTATAAAGAAGCTTACTCTACAACATAAATACCACAGAGTGTGAATTACTTTCAATTGCGAAGGAAATGGTATTTTTACTAAACTAATAAAAATGGTTTTATGTACCTTTGCTCCAAATAAAAACTTAATGAGGAAATGAAGATCCTTTTTATTGATGTCACCTAGCACTTTATATCAATCCATGCGGCACGACATTGCAATAGTCGTTCATGACTTCCCGTTCGAATCGTCCAAGAGGCGAGACGCGAATCATCGTAGTAGAACTCCTGTTAAAGACCCCGGAAGTAATCGATTAGAAATTTTGTCCGGTTGGCGTGTTACAGTCGAGAGGGCTAACTAGCGGCACGATGAATGAACGGGAAAGATTCATGAGAATTGGATTAAACTTTGCACCGAGAAGACTATAGAACTGGTTTAACTTTGTGCGGAAAGATCGCTACCATGTCATGACTTCATCGCAGATCTCAACTATACCATACAACTATCGAATATCTAAAGTTTAGAGTTTCATCGTGGTACAGTTAAGGGGAGGGAGTCAGGTCAAAATAATTGATTTTGGAAATTCAATATCATCCAAATCCTATTGCATATAAAAATGCCCAATGCTATATATTGTTGGTGCTCGATGAAAGATTTTTTTACAGTCGTCTGACTTGGATATGCTTTTCAATATTTTCTTAAGCAAAGTTCTTAGGTTTTCCATTCTGCGCATGATTCAGATCAAACTACTAGGCAGATTGGGATCATTGACATCTCATTTTCTTCTTCATGAAAAGATACACCGGCTAAATGGAGCAAACTATTTTTTTTCATTCTGAAAGCAAAGTTAATCACTGATTTAGAAAATAGCATAAAATTTATTTATTAATAATTATGTTACTTAAAAAATATTATATTTTATTAACATTTGCTCCATTTAGCCGGTGTATCTATTCATGAAGAAGAAAAAGAGACGTCAACCGTTCCAATCTGCCTAGTAGTTTGATCTGAATCATGCGCAGAATGGAAAACCTAAGATCTTTGCTTAAGATAATATTTAAAAGAATATGCAAGTCAGACGACAGTAAAAAATTCTTTAATCGAGTACCAACCATATAGTGCGTTGGGCATTTTTATATGCAATAGAATTTGGATGATATTGAATTTCCAAAATCAATTTTTTTGACCTGACTCCCTCCCCTTAAGACAGAAGTTTGTGTTCTAGTAAAGTTCTTAAATTCTTGAATATAGAATTTCCAGATTAGTCATCTTTTAGCTTGTTCGCGACAGTCACTAGAATGCCGTTAAAAATTATTGACTTAGTCTGATCGAAATTCAAACTAAGAATGTCAATACACTGAAAAAAAAATGTCATTGATTCAATCCATCGTTAGCGGGCTGCCAAAAGAAGTATTTTTTAATTAACCCTCGTTCTTATTCGTTCAATCCCATTTAACATTGAAATAATAGAATATTATTTTGCTTATTTTAGAGTTATTGCTTCGATCTCGTATGGAATTGGAGGAAATAGAATTAAAATTAAGCTGATAACGCTTGTTTTTGACAGCCCGCAAACGATGGATTTATTGAATCAATGACATTTTTTTTCAGTGCAAAAACAAGTAATCACAGAGGCTCCGAATTAGACTCCGGACTAATTCCTGACTCCAGAAAAGCATGTGTATCATCTATTCAATATAATGGCAATGAAAAATAATGTTCTTACTTAGTCATAGAAAATAATGACAAGGATTATCTCTACACTGTTAGAAAAGATTGGAAGTTTTTATTCATAAACTCGTCATCGAAATTTAATATACAATTGTGGTACAATATTCATGTACTTTTCCAGTAAAATTAAAGTGAATTATTAAAATTCAAGTACTTTTACTGTAAAATTAAAGTTAATTATTGAATGTGCTGTACCATGCATTAATTTTACATTACACTTGTATACTAAATTTAATATACTAGTTTATGAATAAAAACTTCCAGTAAAAGTACACTAAATTTCAAGTAAATATTTGAGCACATTTCTTAAATTGTATGACTTAAAGTTTTTTATATTTGGATCTATACGAAATTTAAAATAAACTTCTTACACTGAAAAAAATTTTTGTATGAAAATTACTATACCGGTATTGGAAGCTCGGATGCATATACCGCATATTAATTTTCATATACATAAATCTGTAATATTTAAAGAATTGGTATACGATAATTAAATAGAAACCTTCGATATTAATGGAAAAATGTGTTCGAGGTTTACAATATTTTCACCAATTATTATAAGTTACGTACATTAAAATTCACAAACGAGTGAATAGTTTTTTTCACGTACTGTATACTAATTTCAATATGCATTTTACTGTAAAATTTAGTATGGTAGTATATACGGTATACTATTTTTAACATGCATTTTTCTTTAAATTTAGTATGTTGGTGTAGCAAAGAAATTTAATTAAAAAATATTTATTTCTACGTGTTCAATCGAGTTTTTCTCCACTTTTAATTACATATTACATCTTTGTCTACATGTTGGTACATATTAATCGCTGAAAAACATATTTAATTTTTTTTACACTGTTCGGGAATCGAACCTGGGACCCTCCGGTTGGTGTTGTTGCGTTGCGCCTTAGCTCACTCGGCCATTCAGATCATATGATTGAACAATTTTTTATGTCTATTTGATTGTCGGTAATATGAAATATAAAATGAAATTAGTGTAATATAGTCAGATATTTTTAGATTTATGTGATTGCGCCTGATATGGTAATAATAAAAGCACGTTCTGTTATTTTTACGGCAATCGGTTATATCAAATAGGCTACGTTATTACTATCTATAAATATATTGAACGAAGTTGCTTGTTTCATTTTTTGCGCGAATTAGTTAATTAGTATTTGGGTGAATGACCGTCTGACTGTCCTCAGGGTCTGTACTAGGATGGGTGACCGCCTAGCTGACTCTGACTGTCAGTACTAAGTTCGTTAACCGCCTAGTTTACACTGACAGTCCATCCTAGAAATCGTTAAACGCGGTTATTAATTTCGAATAACGATATATGAATACCCAAGCAAGGCTTTGGGTAATCACATTGGATGTTAGTTTTAATATTCTTATGCCAACAAATTGTAAAAGATTCTGACACTTTACCAGTTTGGTTCAGTTAGTGAAATCTAAAGAACAGGTGACTCTTCCTATTCATATAAAAAAGTATAATATTTTTATATTCAAGTACAGAATTTTAAAAAACTCTGCACTGATTTTAAAACACCGGTCTATAAATAGTTACCTTGGCACACGCGTATTTAAAAATTAAAATCTTTCTTAGAATTACGAAGTATTAGCTCCGAAAATTCCAACGCGTATTTATTAATTTCTAATGACCGTATATTAATGTTCACATAGGTCTTCAGATATCTACAACGCATGCTAATTTTAAGAGATACTTGTGTCCGAGATTTTGAGGTTTTTAATCTTTTCATTTTGAAATCGTGTTTTAGAAATTTAAATTATCACGAAGACCTACTTTTAATATGTAATTGTCTATTCAATATTTAGTCAGCCTCTAAATTTGCGAACTTGTACACTAATTTTAATATACCAGTCTATGAATAGTCTTTCTAATAGACATGTATTGTAATTTTAAATATCAGTTATATGAAAATTCATTTACTTTTGCTAAATTTCGTATACCGTTGGTATATTTACTAGACAAAGTATATTAATTTCTATTTTATATACCAGGTTTTGAAATTTCATAGTTGTTGGTGTACGAAAATTCCTTTTTTTTTTACAGTGTACTAGGTATGCTACTAGACTAAACAATATTTTCTTCTTTTCAGCGCTTTTATTCTCTCATTCAGTGAAGATTCTTCTTATTTAGATATGCTCGGGAAGTAGTTTTTTTTTATATGAGATTATAAAATGACCGCATCTGTACGAACTACAATTGTTTAGTATAAATGTTTTTTAATCCACAACATTTTGTCTTGATTGATTAAGAAATCCTAAAACATGAAAGGCAATGTATTAATTTTACTTCTTAGTGGAGCAAGCTTCCTCTTTTCTTGTACCCATTTTCCCTAGCCAATTAAAAAAAAAATCTCTGAATTTACCGTCATTTTCCGGACCACTTTTAAATCCCCTGACTTTCCCCTCATTTGCAGGTTTTCACGGTCCGACGTTTTTCATGCACTTCAATATCCCAAACTTGTTTAGAATTTGGGAAATTCGAAACACGTAGAAAATTGAACTTTAAATGTTTCCACAATGCATTTGTTTATATAAAAATTCTCATATACATTCCTTTTCATTTGTCAATAGAAGCTGATCCCTAGAAATATCTATAATCAAAATCATTCAGAAATTCTTATTTTGTGTCTGAATGGATCCAAAATATCAGAAAATTCTTCAAAGGACTATTCTCAAAGGCAGATCCTACCAACACCGGCACTGTTTCTCCAGGATAGAAAAAATTACACCTTAACTTCTTACGCCCCGATAAAAACTGGAACTACCACACCATTTCATCCCAAACGCGTTTTCTGTGTTTCAGTGGTGGTCGCAGAAGCGAGTAATTATGGCATCTGTTGAAACATGGGAAAGAAGCGAGGTGCGCACTCGGTTAATTGACTACATGGTCACAGGCCGTGGTAATTAATCAGGAACCTGCTTTCTTTGCAACTGGCATCTTCCTTTGATTCAAAGAGCTAACCAACAGGCCAGCAGTAGCGGCAGAACAAACGAAAGCCTGAACAAAGAGCGAAGCGACGAGAGTTTCGCGCCATCACGCGAAAGTGACGAGGGTGAGAAGCGTCAGGAGAATTCCCAGAGCAAGTGAACGAGAAGGTCGTAACCTACTTGTACTATATGAATCGATCAAGGGGCGTAAGTCAAGCACTGGGTCATCCGGGTGACGAGGACAGAAATTATTATGTCAATGACTAGATGAAGAGCATTTATGACGATGGCCAGCAGCAGTACCAACGAAATATGCCAAAGAATAGTCACAATGACGACGGAGAAAAATGGACAGCAGAAGACGAGGTCGGAGGCCACAAAGAGGACCTTCGAGTCCTCAAGACGAGTTCGATTCAAGACATTGAGCATTTTATTCGTGATGAGCTGCCTCATGTGTCCCTGCTACGCGAGAAACCGCCCGCCACGGTTTCTCATCGATGGGCAAACGGAAATTGTGGTCAGACTTAAGGAGGGCCCGGGAACGCCAGTTGGCAAGTAGAACACACTGACACACTGCTATTAATATTATTAAAAAGAGCGTCAATTTGCAATTCATGACAAAACCGTAGAATAACTAAGGACAGAGGTACTATTGGACTGGAAGTGCATTTGATAGATTTTATTAAATAATTCATTCCATCTAGTTATTGCACAGAAATTAAATTTTCAACGGTTTGTAATGATTATTAATAATTTAAAGAAATTATTATCTCACAATGACTCTAGTTATTGACAATAGATTCTTTTTCGAATGGTTCATGTCCCTGATTGCAGTATTCCAATGACTTTGATTATTTATCGTTCTTTTTGTCATTAAAAAAATCACTTTTCATTTGTATGATTATTATAAATTTCTAAAACTAAAAAAATGTTTAAATTTCGTCCTCTTTTCAGGAAGCCTCCTTCACAGACTTAGGGGCGTCGATCCCGACGGTGACAGCCTCATTTTCAGCGTCAAGGATCAACCCGGTAGCGACGTTATCAGAGTTCAAAATTTTAATGACAATGAGGCTCACATATATCTGAATAAATTGCTGGATCGAGAGGTGGGTATCATTAGATCCCTACACTAATTACAATATGTCAAATTCATTTTAAAAAAGTTTTACATCTTTTTCACACTTTATTTGAGTAACAAAATTATTTTTGTATGCAAATCAAAGTTTTGTTTGACAAAACGCTTCCAATCGTCTCAAACATCTGATGATCTGTTGATCCAAATTACAGTTATTCTTGGAAAACTCGAAAGAAAACAGATACATTTTTCAACTATAATGTTCTCTTGATAAGAAATTCGAGTAGCAATTTAAAAGTCGCCGCGAAAAGACGAACGCCAGGAAAAGTAAGAGGAACGGTAGCGGATCGTTGAAATAAAAAATACTTATATTTTACAATGCAATTAAATTTTTTTCACATCTTTCCTGAATGCAAGAAATTGGCATTTGCCGACGGCAGTACAACTTCAATTTTATGTACCACCGGCAGCGTGCACAAGTAAAGAGCTAGAATAACTACAGTTCCGTGTTCGCGGGTTTAGCGTAGCGGAAAAGGGACCATCTGCCTCTTCATCCGGACCTCGCTGCGATGCCTTCTTCCTTCTCCTCTTCTTCTTTCGTTACTACTTCTTCTTTCGCTTCCTTTGCGCATCGTTTCGCTGACCGTTCCGCTCGGCTGGTGGACTCGGCATGAATCGAATCAGTTCCGCGACGCACCGCGTAATAATAACATTGTCGAGTACATCAAAGTGAAACTCTCTAACTAATGTCTCTGCGCTAGTAGTCTTTCAAACTGGCGACTCGAACGCGTTCATCCAAAGTTGAATTCGTACGTAATTTATGGCAAAATTAAATTTCAGAAAAAAAAAACATTTTTTTTGTAATCATAACAATTGGTTTTTGCTCGCTAAATAAAGAAGAATCTTCTTTTTTTTAAATTGAGAAACATCGCCACGAATAAACATAAAAAATGTGATGCAAAAAAAGGAAATATGTCATACTCCATATTGCATGAATGTTGTTAAAAATTTTATGCTCTGATCATTTAGAAACGCAAGTTAAAAATTGGGTTTGTTGAATTTAAAAAATGACAACGAAGATGGCCATATTTAAATAAATTTTGTTTCATGCAAGACAAATTTTTCTGCACCCACGTTATTGTTAGGCAATGTATTTAAATAATTATTCACAATTTTTGTCCACAATATAAGTATTTGGATTTTTTATTTCGAATTTCATATTCTAATTTTCATAAAATAACAATAAACCATATTTGCCTTAATAGATGAGGGACGAATATGCTTTGGTGCTAACACTCACAGATGGAAAATTGGGAGAAGGAAATTACATAACTCAGAGTCTGCTTCTGCTCGTCGAGGACATAAATGACAACGTTCCAATATTTCGACCACATCCTACGAGTCTGACAGTGCGCGAAGATTCCGGACCAGGTGTCTTGGCCACCGTCGAGGCCACCGATGCGGACGAAGGTGCACATGGACAGGTGGTCTATCATCTTCAAGAATTGGATGGCGACAACAATGTCTTTTCGATATCAACAATAAACGGCAAAGGTGTAATTAGACTCGTCGGCGGTTTGGACTACGAGAGAAAATATTTGTATCAGCTAAGGATTCTCGCTGTCGATCGAGCTATCGACGAAAAGGTCGGTGACTAGCAGAATAGAAAAACTAAAAATAATTTTTAACAACCTAAGAAGATCAAAAAATTTCTTTTTTTTTCTCAGTTAAATACCGGAACTACAGCAATATTGGTGAAGGTCCAAGACGTTGAGGACCAACCGCCTGAATTCATTTCCATGACTCCTGTTGCGAGAATCAGCGAGAACGCCAGAATTGGAACGTCTGTACTTCAAGGTTCGTCACAGTTTTTTTGTCGATGATATTCGAATAAGGAGCGAAGAGTATTTACTTGTCGCTGTGGTATTAACCGTACAATTTACCGTTTCTGTGGTTTTGGCACTTCATTTAAGGAAGGCCGTAGAAAAACCAATATGAATTAGGGTAAAACAACTTCTTTTTTATCTTATCGCTCGTTCAAACACAGTTGAGTATATTATGAAGAAGTAAAATGTTATCGAGGATGAAACACAGAAACTTCTATCAGAAATATAGGTTTTCAAATTAATGATTGTTATAATGAATTACGAATTATTCTTGGGAATGCTGGAGAATATTAGCAATAACCATTGAATGTTTTTGAAAATCATAAAAATGGAATCAAATTCACAAAAATATGAAGCATTTGCGTAAAAGAAATATTCTTTTTATAACCTATAGTTCTATGGTGTAAATATTTTTTCCAAGTTTGGTTTGCCGTTAAGTTAATGTTGTCATAATGAAATGAATTGATTTTGCAAGATCTCAATCTGTCGGAAAGAAGACTTTGTGCGGTACACTTTTTATTTTAAGTTCACAAAAATAAGTACATCTTCTACGTCAAAATTTCAATTAGAAATTCCTAAATGCGAAAGACGATAGAAATCGTCTTTAAACGATAATGAAACGTTCCAAAATCAATTTGGTCCATTGGCGCCGCCAAATCCAGATTACAAGAAAATTGCAAACGAAAAAACAATTTCACTGACGAACTGGTCTATAAAAAAAATGTTTCTCTCATAAAAATGTTTAATTTTTTTGTGAAATTTAAAGTGGTTTTTCTAATAAAATTGCAGAATTTTATATGTGAAAATCAAATTCTTTTTAATTATTTTTACGTATCTCAGTCACTGCATGGTAGCCGTTTTTTTCGGAAAAATTCCCTGATTTTTCCCTGACTAATTTATCAATTTTCTCTGACCGAAATTTTAAGGACATCTACTAAAAAAATTATAACGCGAATAAAAAAAATGTATTAGAAACAGATACGTGTTTTTGATAAGTTATTTATTTCTCGATCAACAACGAATAGTACTTTTGAAGGTATATTTTCTCTTTCAAAACATAAACGTTCTTTGGAATTATAATGTTTTAAATCCGATTAAATACTGATGTGAAGTGTAATACTTATTTCAGTAATATATAACACTTTTTAAACTTTTTTGTTGAGTGCTTCGATTTGTTCGAATAGATTTATGTTGTAATGTTTATATCAATTTTTATTTGTTTTTTTTTCTTTTCAAATATTTTTCGGTTGTTTTTTTTTTCCAAGTCTTTCTTTTATGGATTTTTATTCAGTTATTGAAACTTTGGCAACAATCTACTTTTTCCCTGACTAATTTCGATATTCCCTCACTTTTTCCTGATTCCCTAATCAATTTTTTATTTCCCTGATTTTTCCCGGTTTTCCCTGACCGCGACCACCATGCACTGTGAAGTATACTAATTGTAATATATATTTAACTTTACAAAAACGAATATGAAAATTTGGAACTCATTAGATTAGCTCTATAACTTGTATAATCATAAAGTGTTTCATCAATAAAATGTTGTACTGAATTTATTGTAAAAGTAGTAAGCAATTCGTTAATTGAATTCCTGTTATGTTTATTGCAGTTCGAGCAATCGATGGCGACAAGGGAATAAACAATAGAGTGACATACAGTATCACTGAAGGGCCAAAGTACCTTTTCGACATCGATGCCACGTCCGGCGTTGTCTTTACACGAGCCCAATTGGACAGAGAAGCTGAGGAAAACAGCGATGGTTCTTTTATCCTCGAAATTACAGTCAAAGAAGTGTCGAAAGTCGTGCCAACACCTTCAGTAACTACCGAGGTTACGATTATTCTCACAGACGTAAACGACGAAACTCCGACATTTCGAAGCTCTAGATATTTAGCGGAAATCAATGAGAACGCACCGCAAAATACGCCTGTAAATTTTATCGGTGATTCAGTACCTGAAGTTTATGATCACGACTTGGTAAGTCGTTAATGAATTGTTAATGCAATGTGCTTATAGAATTTATCACATAAAAGATACTATTCTTTTGTGTTAAGGGAACAAATGGCACTTTTCGAATGTTCATCGATGGCGACGGTGGAATATTCGATGTAACGCCGTCTCGGGGTATCAACGAGGCAACGTTTTTAATTCGAGTGAAAGACTCTATGAAATTAGATTTCGAACGACGATCAGGTAATAATAAAATCGGTTATTTACTTGCAAAACCTTCATATATCAGCGATCTCGTTATTTTCATTTGTGGATATTGCATTTACGAACGAGGATGTTAGAATACAACTTTTTCTTTACTCGTGCATGCAAAATTCTCGTTTGCCCACCGTTTACAGACATGCAAAATGGCAAATGTGATGGCAAAGGCTCCCTCATTTTGCACACTGTTCCCTGGATTTTGCTCACTGCTTGAAGTTGCACCTCATTTTGCATGTCGTAAACGTCGGGCAAACTCGGATTTTGCATTGCACTCGTAAAGAAAAATATGGTTCGGTACACGAGGCCAAAGGATCGTTCTGTGCACTGTTCGCGTGAAGACAGCACGACCTCGGCATCGCCGAGGCTTCATACTGTCTTCTCACAAGTAAGGTAAATGTCCCCATTCCCGTACCCTATACGGCCAACCAGACAACTGTATGGCTTTTTTCGTTGCGACGAATTTAAATTTGGAGATTTTTTTTGCACCATTGTAAAATTCAGTTAATTCTCTTTCTAAAAATGGTTTATTCAATCGATTCCGCCAATTATTTCGCCAGATAGAGGCTGATTAATTCATACTTATTAGTGTCCCCTCTGCCGACACAGCTGTGCCCAATCCCGACCAGCGATGACCCCATTTTCGACCACTAGGGAAACGGAGATTCCGAAGAGTAATAAAATTAAACAAAAATAAATAAACATGATCTGGGATTGTACTATTAATATTTTTATTGCATAATTATAAAAAACTTCGTTTTTCGGAACTTATGTTACATTTCCGTCTCCACATACACTTTTTTTTTTGCGATGCTGTAAAAATTGAGATATTTCAAAATTTTGATCAGTGAGGGAAAAAAGTCCAAGTCCTTTGCAGCGATCCTGTAAGAATTGAATTATATCAATCTTTTTTATCACCGAGAAAGTAAACCTTGTAATAAAGACATTTTTTTGACTGCCTAAATAATGTTTACGGTAATGGGGGCAGCCAGGCATTTCGTTGTGCCTAACTTCGACCACAGTAAAAAAAATGAAAAATAAATTATTTATAACTTTTTTTTTTGCTGGATCAGTAATTGAACTCATAATCTATCGTTTGCACTAAAAATTATTCGATTTTTACAAATTCCGGATGCAGTACGGACTATTGAAGCGGTCAACGCAACTTAACCTCACTGTTAAGAATACGCTCGGTTCGCGACAAGCGTTTGGAAATACGAACAAAACTTGGATTGTATTATTGTACTTACTCTTTACGTTGCAATACTCTCACACATAGGGTCCTTGGAATATTGTACTATGCTCAATTGTTGTTATTTTTGCGCAGCATTCGCGTAAATAATTATTTCCGTCGAAGTGGTCGGCAGAGGGAGCATGGACGGGAATGGGGACATTTACCTTAGTGCGCAAAACGCTCCTTTGGCCTTTTGTATCGAAATGTACTATTATGATATAAAATATATGGTCGAGGATATTACATTGAATTAGATTTATGCGACAAGAAAAAATAAAATTTTATTAAAATATGATTCAAATAAAATATATCCCGTAAAATTTCATGTCCTTTGCCAATTTACTCGAAATTTAATCAATTAGCCAAAACAATAATATTTAAGAAAATGATTTAGAACGTGATAGAGAGATTTATACTCTGCTAAGCTTTCTACAATGGGTAATATAGTAAGATGCTCAAGCGATATTTTAATGATTTATCTACTTTTTTGCAGTCATAAACTTCACACTGGTGGCTCGTGAGATGGTACCATTTCAGCCAAAATACAGCGCAGTACCCGTTACCGTATTCGTCAAAGACCAGAACGACAATTATCCGGAATTCACAATGAACGTTTACGAAGTCGATATTTTTGAGAATTGCGAAATTGGAACCACTGTGGCGTGGGCTCAGGCCCTGGACGAGGATAGTGGTAACTACGGGACCCGTGGAATCAGATACACAAATTTGGGTGGAAGTATAGCACACGCGTGAGTTTAAAAAAAAATCGAAAAATAGTTATTGATCAAAAGTGCTATCATTTCTGTTTTCAATTCAAACGTCATTTTTGTAGATTAAAATTAAATTCAACTACTGGCGTCATAACCGTAAAGCAAACAGGTCCAGGTTTCGATCGAGAGCTCGTGTCTCGACATTATTTAACTGTGGAGGCTCGCGATGATCTCGGCAAGGGAAATCGGAACACTGCTCAACTGATCGTCAATATACAGGACGTAAACGATAATCCACCGGTATTTCTACAGAATAAGTACGAAGCGGTGCTTTTAGAGAACAAAGACGAGTTCGAATCACCGTTGGTCGTTGAAGCCTTCGACATAGACTTGAATGGTATGAACCTTCAACAATAATTATGGGTGTTTCGAAACTTTTTTTTTTTGTGTGTCCGTTACAGCTTTGTGAAGATTTAAAAAATACCGAAAAAGTTTTTCAGGAAATTTTAGCAGTCGTATTTCTCTCCATGTTTTTATTTGATGCTTTAACTAACAACGTGGTATATTTGCCACATTGGAGAAATAACTATACTCCAAAACGCTTCTTCAATTTGAATTAAAAATGTTTGGATAATTATGTCAACCAGAAGTATCCTATGACTAAATCATCCTTCATTTTAATTTGATGGAAGAAAAATGCACTTACACGTAAAATATATTTTAAAAAGTTGCTTGTTAAAAATTGCCATTTTTCCACTATTTTAGTATAGAAAATTGTCCAACATTTACGAAATGCTTTTTTTATCGGAAAGGACCTCATCTATTAAATGGTTTATTAATTCGTTATGGATCGTTTTCCAGGAACAATAAATAGTGAAATCGTTTATTCCCTGGTGTCCGGAGAGTTCTCGAACAATTTTACAATTGATTCAAAGTTTGGTATCATTCGACCGGCTCACCCAATGGATTACGAAGCGTTGCCGATCAGTCAAGGACACAAAGAGAGCTCGGTCAGACTTCTGAAATTGACGATAAGAGCGCGAGACAAGGGTGTACCAAGTCTAAGTTCTGACGCCCCACTTACTATTTATTTAAAAGACGTTAACGACAACGGCCCGGTATTTGAACGAACTTTGTACAAAAGAAATATTCCAGAAGATTTGGATGGAGGTACGACTGTTCTTCAGGTAAGTTGCATCAAAAGAAACCATTCAAATTATGTGTATTTTTTATAAGATATCCAAATGTTGAAATCGCTACATTAAAATACATTATAAACCCGACAGGTAAAGGCGTGGGACAAAGATTTGTCATCACCGAACAATAAAATCGTCTACAGAATCCAAAGTGGTGCCGGTGACAAATTTGTAATCAGCCCGGAAACAGGAATAATCCGTGTAGCTCCGGGTTCAAATTTGGATCCAGATTTGACATCCCCAAAAACGACTAGATACAGCCTTGATGTTGTGGCTATTGACAGTGGCACTGAGATTCAAAGAACGGCTCAGGTTCTGGTGAATATTACGATAATTGACGTCAATAACAAACCACCGGTGTTTATCGATCCTGGGACCGTCGCAATCAGAGAAAATACCCAAGTGAGTCAAAACTTTTGAATACTTGTCGAGGCTAAATCTGTAAATCAAGAAATGAGTCAATTAGCAATGAGAAATGAGTAATCAGTAAATAGTTTTTATCAGAAATCCGTAAATACTTTAATCAGAAATCAAGAGCTCGTTCAATCAATCATAGAGTGAGAGAATCAAATTAACATGAAATTTATGTGATTTATTTATAAATAAAGTACGATCTGGTTTTTTCATTAAGGTTGGAGCATACGTGCATCGCATCGTCGCAAACGATCCAGACATAGCTCCAATTCTGCGTTATCGCATCGATCCAAATTCATCAGAAGCCCGAAATGAAGAAGGAACTTTAATTCGCATTCAAGAATACGATTATTTGGCGGCTTTGGAACTGAATGCACTGGATGGATTGCTCAGAGTAGTTAAGCTATTGGATAGAGAACGGGTAGAGACGATTCGTCTCGGCCTTCTTGTTGAAGATCTCGCAGCTATCAAAGGATTGCAAACTGCATCCGGTTAGTTTATATTACCATCTAAAATAAATATATCAGGCTCTTGCAAATTTTCACGATCATAATTTTCATAATTTTTCACAGCCACTCTTAGCATCACTATAGAGGATGAAAACGACAACAATCCCAAGTTTCGAAGACCATTTTACAGGCGTTCGGTAACAGAGAATAGCAAGAATGGAGTTCATATAGCGAGCATAGTCGCTGATGACGCTGATAAAAACCGAAGCATCACGTATTCCCTAGAGAGTCCAAAAGAAGCCTCGGATCTCGTTCATCTGGACTCGGAGACTGGTGAAATGGTGGTAGCGAATAAAATTGATCGGGAAATGTATTCCTGGCTTAATCTGACGGTCAGAGCTACCGATTCCGGAATTCCTCCAAGGTATGAAATTAAACAATCAATCAAACCGGAAAATTTAGTCTAACAACATGAATCTAAAGAGACTTAAATGTATGAAATGCATTCAAAGTTTTTTAACGAGCCCGATACTGAGATTTCCTAACCGACGAAATTGACGGTGCAGATGGAATCCTCATTTATATCAGTATCGTTAATTTTATACATTTTTTTAACACAGATCGAGTCTGTCAGAGGTATACGTTCAAGTTCTAGACGAAAATGACAACAATCCATATTTCATTTCGGATATAACCAACGTTACTGCCTTGGAAAATTCAAAGATCGGCACGGAAATTGCGAAAATCGAAGCCAAGGATCCGGATAGCGGCGATTTCGGGAAAATAACATTTCTTCTTGACCGAATGTCGTCTCAAGGAAAATTTGCCATTCATCCAGAAACGGGTTCTCTAACGGTGGCTGATACCCTCGACTGGGAGACAAAAAGTAGTTACATTCTAGTCATTGAGGCATGGGACAATTACCAGTTCGGCTACACTGCCGGAGAGTCGAGAAATGCGTTCAAACAAATTCAGTACGTGATCCATATCCTCAAGTATACCTACAATAAAATGCATCCAAATAGCATATTTTTATTAAATTTGTATACAATGGGATCAAAATCATTTAAGTGGATCGAATCATCTAAAAGCCAAATATTCAGTCGTGAATACGATTTCCAGATTAAAATTAAGATTGAAATTTACGACTTACAATTCGTCCGTAAGAAAATATGAATATAAGACATTTTCTTATTAACATTACAATTGCTTGAAAAAAGTTTGTATTGCAAATATTGACAACTCGCAGTTCAAATAATTATTATAGTTGTTGGATTAGTGTTAAAAGACAAACTCTAAATATTGCTGCTAGTTGACTAGAAAACACTTCGTTTCAAACAAAATGAGACCTTGAAAGATAGAATCCATTTACAGGTTTGATGGGGATTTCGTAACATTTCATATTTCTTCACACAGCATTCTGGTGCATTATATAGCTGAAAAAATAGCCGATTTAACACTACTTGAAATGCACTTTATGAAGTTTGAATGATCGTTTTTTCAAAGCAATGGTGTGACCAATAAAAATATTTTCTCATGGCCTTTTTAGGTGAAATAATTTTCTCAAGAAATTTCTTTAAAACGTGCTATTTGCAGGGTGATTGTTCAAGATGTGAACGACAATTCACCGATAATCGAGCTACCTCAAGAATGCGTAACGATCTCTGAATTCCACGATACGCGAGACGTGATTGCCGTGGCTAAAGTCAAAGACGCCGACAATCCAATGACCCCTAATGGTCGTGTGATGCTACGAATTTTATCCGGCAACGAATTGGGCTATTTTATCCTGGAACAAACGGACTACTGGACCGCTAAATTCAGAGCGGCTGCATCACTTAGAGGAAAATTTGGCAATTATTCGCTGGAAATTGAAGCTCGGGATCTTGGCACACCGACGAACAAGGATAACAAGCGATTGGATATATGTGTAACGGATTACAATGACAATCCTCCGGTATTCATAAACCCGCAGCACAATACGACCATCAGAGTTCCGGAGGTTAGCATTGGTTATCTTCTTAAAATGTAATCCATTTAATAGCTGATTATAAGAAGTCGCGCGCTACAAAATCTTTCTTTCAAATTGGATTCTAAAACCTGATCGTTTCAAGTCCAGATATAAGTAATACATGTAATCATGCAGACACTCACAAATCCTCACACATACACCTACCGACACTCACGCACACACTGAGAGAAAAGCATATCATTGATTTAACGATTTCCTATAAATAAAACAAATATAGGAAGGCTTGCCATGTTTTATGGTTGAAGCGGTGATAATATAGTTCAATAAACGATACTTACAAAGTTATTGGAAACAAACACTGAAATTGTACATGCAACAAAACGGCATATTTGAAACTATTATCATTTTGATGATTACTACTATAATTATTTTTGCTATAACCATAAAATAGAGACGTTCCTCCTGGGAATTATATTTATGGTTTATCCAATTATTTTCTTATATTTGCTATAACCATAACATAAAGACATTCCTCCTGGGGATTATAGTTTATAATTAGATTATCGTTGAACTCCCTGGCAAATAGTGTCACCGACTTTTTAACCGGTGTTTTAACCAGTCTCGATTAGCTCCGGTTTCACCCAATTTAACTGACCTTTTAACCGAAATTGCTATTTTTAAGCGATTTTTACTGGTGAATTAACCGATTGTAACCGACATTCTTAGCGAATTAAAAAAAAATCAATTTTTTTTTGTATACACAACCGATTGTAACTGACAATTTAACCGAACGAAACGTTTTTAATCGTTTAAAGCCGGTGAAACAGTGGGCTAATCGAGGCTTATCTTTTATCAGTTAAAAAGTCAGTTAACTTCAGTTATTTTCGGTTAACAGGTGACACAACTTGCCAGGGCTAACTATATTTTTTATTAAATTACTATATTTTTCACTCAGTTCACTCACATACACACACAGACTCTCACAGACGCTTACAGACGCTTACAAACGCTCACAGACACTCAAAGTTTCAGTGAGTATCTGGGTGATTGATTATATCACACAGATCGATTTTCGAAATGTGTATTTTATTATTATGAAGATTACTTTTTCTTTTGATTTCGAGAAATAGGTGAAGAACGCTTGAAAAAATTCCAACAAAATTGTTATTAATTTTTTTAGAACGTCACTGTAGGAACGCCGATAATCCAAGTAGAAGCTATAGATGCTGATACTGGTATGAATGGTGAAGTTCACTATCGACTGAAGCAAGATCTCGCCGGACACTGGCGAACATTCCAAATTGACGACAAGACTGGTTTGATCACAACGAAACTTCCTTTGGACAGAGAAACCCAGAGACTATATGAAGTAAGTATCATTGCTTAAGGTAGCTGATCATTGCACGTCTAGTAACTTGGCCCTACTTTCTTCTTCAATGCTGAACATATGTTGTCCCCCTGTTGTGTCACTCACGTCAATCAAACGGGACTTAATTGCATCGTCTAAAAAATAATTAGGGACGAAGTTGATGATCTTAAAATTCGGCTTAAGGGAAGGTGAAACCTGCATACGAGCGAGAAAGATAGCGAATAATTTTCGGAACAAAAATTTTCGGAATCTTGATCTTTTTGGGAGAATGGAAAGCCATTATGCAGAATTATGAGGCTAATTACGTAAGACTTTTTTTAAATCAAAAAACGTTCAGCGTCCTCTGAAAAATTGATTGCAGTTTTTGATACCGACTGAGTAGGTTTCGCCTCACCTTAAGGTAACAATATAATTGCAGTTACAGTTTAACTTTTTTTCTCCTTCTGTTTCACTCTATCTAGGTTTCGCATACCTGATACGATAACCCTTCTTTTTTACCTACTCAAAGAGGAAGCTTTGATTTCGTGAAAAAAATGTTTCTCCAGATTTACTCAGTTTACTAAAAATGATCCAAAACATTAAGAAAAGCCGTTTAGAAAAGATGTCTGGATGGGTCTGTGCGTGCGTGCGTGCGTGCGTGCGTGCGTGCGTGCGTGCGTGCGTGCGTGCGTGCGTGCGTGCGTGCGTGCGTGCGTCCGTGCGTGCGTGCGTGCGTGCGTGCGTGCGTGCGTGCGTGCGTGCGTGCGTGCGTGCGTGCGTGTGTGTGTGTGTGTGTGTGTGTGTGTGTGTGTGTGTGTGTGTGTGTGTGTGTGTGTGTGTGTGTGTGTGTGTGTGTGTGTGTGTGTGTGTGTGTGTGTGTGTGTGTGTGTGTGTGTGTGTGTGTGTGTGTGTGTGTGTGTGTGTGTGTGTGTGTGTGTGTGTGTGTGTGTGTGTGTGTGTGTGTGTGTGTGTGTGTGGTACCGATAAATACCGGTTACAAGCCTTTCTACCATGATTTTAAACAAGGGTGCAAAGTAGAACCTTTCACATTGCTTCCTCATTATTTTTCGCTTTTTACAAAGCTACCGCTATGATGAAGTAGGTTAATCAATTTTGGCTTCCTCATAGAAGGAGCTCTGTAAAAAGCGAAAAATAATGAGAAACCAACGGGCAAGGTTCTACTATGTATCCTTTTTAGTGTTAACATAAATTCACACTGTCTCCCGAAAACTTACAGCCAACTTTTTATTAAAAGTCATGTGTTATAGCTTATTTAGTCTATATAGCTTGTTTATAAATTCTGTCTATTTCAGATCCGAGTAGAAGCTCGAGATTTGGGGACTCCTACTCCACTGAGTTCAGATTTAGATCTCATGGTCTACGTGCGAAACATCAATGACTACGAGCCTCAGTTTCTCGTCGATAATTTCGAAGTAAGTTTTACCGAGGAAAAACTTCCCGGGTCAGAGTCAGTTCTGTTGCCGGAAACCGTTGACAGAGATGAAGTTGATGATCTCGATGACCCACCGACTCAAGTATGCTACTTTATTGTCGGTGGCAACGACGACGGCTTCTTTGCTTTGGATATCTTCAAGCACGAACTCAGTGTAAGTGACAAACAAATGTTGTGCAAATTTATAACAATCCGAGCGTAATACTGTTTATAAATCAGGTTATTTTTTTTTTATTACAGACGTCAAAGACATTGGACAGAGAGCAACAAGAGGAACACTTGCTACTAATCAAAGCCACTGAAGACTGCAACAGCGTGCCGGCGAATGAGAGTTTCTTTGACGAGGCTGACGATACTCTACTAAAAGTAACTGTAACTGTGGACGACATTAACGATAATCCGCCGAAATTCGTTAGTCGAATCTTCACAGGAGGCGTCACAACCGAGGCAGACTTTGGTACACAATTTATGAACGTCAAAGTGAGTCTCTTTACAAAGATATGTATAATGTAAATACAAATCGTAACAGCAGAATAATTAAATTACCAGCCACCCGATTATGCTTCAAGATTATTGGTTAATTACCACAAAAATCTTACTACGTGCAATTAATCGACAGCAGTGGACGCGCGGTCGATATTTGGCTTCGGCGACGCGTTTTTAATTGCTTTGTTTATTTATTCTACTTGTGCAAAACCATGAATTATTTCGCTTTAGATTGTTCTTGCTGGTAATTAATTGTAGCATTTATTTGCAACTCTGAACTTTCTGTTTTATAATAATTTATCAAACAACCTGCAAAAAGTAATTAGAAAGTCGAATTTTCTGCGACCTTGTAAGAATTCGTCACTAAATTCTGAAATGTATTATGGAATTATTCATTATGAATTTAATTTGTTTAAAGATAGTTGATAAACTTTTTTTTCAATAGGCTATAGACATAGATGCTGGCGATAATGCAGCAGTGAGCTACTATCAAATTGGCAAGATTCAGATGACACTGACCGAGGGTCTGGACGACATAAAGTTGCAGCCATTTCTCGTGGACAGACTGACCGGTTCGGTGAGCCTTAACTTCGACCCTCAACGAAGGATGAAAGGCTACTTTGACTTCATGGTTCTTGCCAATGATACCGATGGACTTGAAGACACCGCACGAGTATTTATTTATTTGTTACGAGAAGACCAAAGAGTCCGCTTCGTTCTTCGTCAGCATCCACCGGAAGTTCGGAACAGGATCGACTCGTTCAGAGAGTAAGTTGTCAGAAACTAATAAAACAGATATTCAAGTTTAGAATACATTGATCCTTATGAAAAAAAGTTATTCTATTAATGAAACATTAAATTATTTGTACATTTTTCTTCGAAATTTGAGCTGGTTTTGGTGGATTATTGTACAATCAGAATTAAGCAAATTGGAGAGGCATGGCTAAAAATCTCTAAAATTCTTAGTAACGAGATCAATTTTAAGATTTATTTTTAATTCAAATTTATGTTCCATATTATATTCTACCTCTCGTTCAATATTAAGATACAACTTATGACTAAAAACTGAAGAGGCATGGCCGAAAATCTCTCCAAATCTTAGTGATGAGATCGATCTTAAGATTTATTTTAAATGCCATTTTAAGATCCATATTTTTTTCTACGTAAAATTCTACTTAAAACTAAAAATCAATTCTGAATAGTCTCCCACAGTGTTTTATTCTTATGTCAAAATGACAA
Organism: Ephialtes manifestator; assembly: GCA_963970395.1. NCBI lineage: Eukaryota > Metazoa > Arthropoda > Insecta > Hymenoptera > Ichneumonidae > Ephialtes > Ephialtes manifestator. The sequence continues at coordinate 5,469,796 of OZ019972.1, forward strand.
AAATTCATGATACTTTCGTTAATTTTGCTTTAGAATTATTGATGGTGGTCTCCAAATCGTTAAAAATACCCATTAAAATAGTAAATCAAATACAATTTGAAAGCAGCGAAAATTTGTACATCGACAAATTTATTATACAATTATTTGGTTTACAGAATTCTTGGTAACGTGACTGGTGCAATTGTGAACGTCGATGAGTACAAAGTTCACGAAAATCACGATGGTTCAGTAGATCGTACGCGAACGGATTTGTACCTTCATCTGGTAAACCGTCGAGATAATTCGATTCTGGAAGTCTCTGAGGTTCTGGAGCTCGTTGACAGAAACATTGAGAAGCTGGACAATCTCTTCAAAGATTTTAACGTGTTGGATACACAGCCTGCCCAGTCTCAACCTATCGTTCAGTACGAACAGGCTGGCACAACTTTTTGGCTTCTAGCGTTAACCCTTTTCTTAGGCGCGCTGCTGTTACTGTGCATAGCACTCTGCTTGTCGCAGAGAGCCTCTTTTCAACGTCAGCTTAAAGCTGCCAATGCTTCTCCTTTCGGTACCACCGATTCCGAATTTATTCGGGGGCCTGGTAGAGTCCCTAACACCAATAAACACAGCATGGAAGGCTCGAATCCTATATGGTTGCACGCTTACGAGAACGAGTGGTTCAAAAGTGACGAATCGTACAGGTAACATACATTTTTTTAATTCCAAAAAAATAAATAAATAAACTGAAGTTGTAATTAATGTCCAAAGAACTTTTTATTCTACTCCCTACAGCCACAATTCCGAAAGAGACTCCCTTGACGAAAATGCGTTGAATAACGAAGAAATAATGAACGAAGCTAACAGCGATGAAAGAACTACAAATGAAAATCCATATTATATCCGACCGAGGCCTTCATCACTTTCAAGGTTTTTATTTTTCTCTTTTCGAAAGAACCGAGTCTAAAAAGCTGCATGAGTTACTGATAAAAAATATTTCATTTTATTCATTTTTTTAATTCCTTGGACCTCTTTAACGATTAGATTATCTTTATAAAAAATGACCTAAAGCTGTCACGATTAATCCGATTTTTTTCAGTGTTGAGAGTGTAACGGATGACCAAAATGGATTTAGTCGTGATTCTCCAATTAATCACGGACAAAATCCAGTTGTCAACAACCCACTCGGAAAAAAAGTTGAAACAACGGAGTTATAGTCCCGAAGAGGATATACGTTCGAGATTAGAATGTAGACGTAGTTATCAAATTTCGTATCGCTAACAGTACGCCATTAGCAATACCGCCGCGTGTCCGTTAATTTAGTAATCTTTCTTGTAAATAGCTAATGATATTTTGTAAGTATTTATTTATAGTCGAACGAACCAAGACATGCTACGTTTCGAAAAAAATAGTTATTTATTATAATGAAAATGATGAATTAAGTATTTATAAAATGATCCGTGTAGCGGAATTGCAGATTTGTCACAAAATTCAATATTATTGCCAAATTAATGTATTCGACACGAAACACCATATATCTGGAATGTTTTTAAAAAATAGCCAGATTTTCTATGCCAATTTTGTAAGGATTTTATAGTGAAAATACAAATGAGTTTTCGTAGATGATGACTAATTTGCACCAACTCCTGTATCCTTTTTATTTCAATATAAAAGAAGCTTTGCGAATGTAAATTAAATTTCTTATATATTTTCAATGCCAATATTTTTTAAATATATAGAAATCACATTGAGGACATGAGGGTCAAATTTATATTCTCAAATTTGAACTTATGTTCGTACTTATCAGTACTTAACTGTTACATCGCTGTAGGTAACGGGGTAAGCTGTCTATAATTTGTCACAATAATTCCGCACTGTTCATATTATTGGCTATAAATTTTGTTGAAGCAAAAATAATTTTTGAACACGTTTGCAAAAATAGCCTTGCATATTACATCAACATTATTTCCCATTTTTCATCCAGCATTTTCTATAAGATACTCAAAATTAATCACCATATCTTCGTATGGTGGCTTTGTGAAGTATGGGAAATACTCATGAACGACTGCACTGAGAGAAAATTATGGTATTAGTAACTATAAAGTGACAATTATTCATTTTTAGTTTCTCAAACTAATTTTTTTTTCGTTGCCACAACCATCGAGTAATTACTATAAGTACCAAATAGTTACCATAACTATAAAAATAGTTGCATGGACTAAAAATTAATAGTTGTCACGTTATAGTTGACTGTACTATCACGATTTCTCTGAGTGTGTGCAAGATTCTACTAATGCATTGTATCAGTTCTTGCCACTTAAGGTAAATGTCCCCATTCCCGTACCCTATAAGGCGAACCAGATAAATGTATGTCTTTTTTCGTTGTGACGGATGTAAATTTGGAGATTTTTTTTGCACCACTGTAAAATTCAGTTAATTCTCTTTCTAAAAATGGTTTATTCAATCGATTCCGCCAATTAATTCGCCAGATAGAGGCTGATTAATTCATACTTATTAGTGTCCCCTCTGCCGACACAGCTGTGCCCAATCCCGACCAGCGATGACCCCATTTTCGACCACTAGGGAAACGGAGATCCCGAAGAGTAATAAATTTTTTTTAAAAATAAATAAACATGATCCGGGATTGTACTATTAATATTTTTATTGCATAATTATAAAAAAACTTCGTTTTTCGGAACTTATGTTACATTTCCGTCTCCACATACACTTTTTTTTTGCGATGCTGTAAAAATTGAAACCCATTTTCGACCACTAGGGAAACGGAGATCCCGAGGAGTAATAAAATTAAAAAAAAATAAATAAACATGATCCGGGATTGTACTATTAATATTTTTATTGCATAATTATAAAAAACTTCGTTTTTAGGAACTCATGTTACATTTCCTCCTCCACATACACTTTTTTTTTGCCATGCTGTAAAAATTTAATTATTTCAAAATTTTGATCAGTGAGGGAAAAAAGTCCAAGTCCTTCGCAGCGATCCTGTAAGAATTGAATTATATCAATCTTTTTTATCACCGAGAAAGTAAACCTTGTAATAAAGAAATTTTTTTGACTGCCTAAATAACGTTTACGGTAATGGGGGCAGCCAGGCATTTCGTTGTGCCTAACTTCGACCACCGTAAGAAAAATGAAAAATAAATTATTTATAACTTTTTTTTTGCTGGATCAGTAATTGAACTCATAATCTATCGTTTGCACTAAAAATTATTCGATTTTTACAAATTCCGGATGCAGTACGGACTATTGAAGCGGTCAACGCAACTTAACCTCACTGTTAAGAATACGATGGGTTCGCGACAAGCGTTTGGAAATACGAACAAAACTTGGATTGTGTTATTGTATTTGCTCTTTACGTTGCAATACTCTCACACATAGGGTCCTCGGAATATTGTACTATGCTCAATTGTTGTTATTTTTGCGCAGCACTCGTGTAAATAATTATTTCCGTCGAAGTGGTCGGCAGAGGGAGCATGGACGGGAATGGGGACATTTACTTTATTACTATTAAGGGAAGTCGCGAATTTGAGGGCGTTGACTCTGAGAAATGTTCGCACATTAGAATGAAAGGCTTGTTATGTCGAAATGCAAATTTCGACCTCGCCAGGTCAGTCACACTTATACAAATGTCCGTTGGACGCCAGAACGAAGCAGCGCTTTTTATCTGAAGCATCACTACGGACATCTTTGGGCCAATACTAACGCTTAACCGGCACGCAAAACCTCGATTAACCGACCAAATTTCAGGAATCCGGAAAAGCTCTACCACGAATTCGGCTCTTGAGACAATTTTCAAGTACGCGTAAAAAAACCTCCATTCCGTAATTTCCTCAAATATTTGATTGTCTTACGGATAAAATAGAGCCAGAACATTTTGAAAAATCGAATAACATATAAATTTACTTTTTTGAGTATGTTTAAAACTACTTTGCAAAGTGATTCGTTATTTTAGTCTAATCTGTAAAAATGATATATCGGTTACAAGTGAATTTCACGATTTTTTTAAACAATCTTAAAGAACCGGTAAATAAACATGTTAAAAAGATCCTTTTAAATTTATTAATTCAGAACTAGACGTTTATATATTAAATTCACAATTACAGAAAAGACATTTTGAAAATTCATAAGAATGTGAATTAGATTTTACATATTTAAATATTCAATTATCTTTCAAGATAGCAAATGTTTCTCTTAATTCCAATATTTTTCTTGAAGCAAATACGTTGACGTCATCGGCACCATTTTTATTGATTTTCAACAAAATTTTATAAATGCGGTCGCCACATAATATCTTTAAATCATCTCATAAGATAAATCAGAATCGATGTACCGAAAGTATGTACGCATGGCAGGGTGGTTTTCGCGTATACCTACACGCTCGTAGAGCTGTTGCAGTGTTAAGTGTGCGAGGGGTAGATCGAGGAAACTTAAATGCCTTATTCTCTTATCGTCTTCGTACAAGTCGACCTCGCGTGCTACCCTATGGTAATTTAGGGGAACTCCGAGCCGCTGGTCAGCTCCGGACTCGGCATCCCCTCGCGGCGTTATAACGACCAACGGGCTGCTGACCCAACCGCGCACGAAGCAAATATACTCAACGATAAACCGCCTCCACAGGTTCCACTCCTCACTCAGATTGCCGACAGCAGTACACGTATTTCACGCACATTTCATGATACGATCGTTCATTTACAATAAAAAAAATAATAGGACATTCCCGAATAACACAGTTATGGTAAAAAAAAAGTATTTTGTCAGTTGTTACGTAATTCAGAACGTAATATATACAGTCCGTTCACTGCAGCTCGATGAAATAATAATCATTTTAAAAAGTTACATCACGGAATTTTTCCTTTATAATATATGTGCATATTAAGTGACTTTAATAACGTAACACACAAATTACCAAAGTATAACTGAAAACAGTTTTCTTACATATAGTTGAATTCTTTGGTTTTGGAAATAGTAGTTTTTCATATATTTATTTCATTCTAATATTTAATCCCATTGGTACGAAAAAGGGTGATTTTCTAACACACTGAGAGAAATTGAGATGGTCCTTATAAGTATTCAGTGATAATTATATTTTATTAGTCCAGGTGACTATTTTCGTAGTTACATTAATAGTAACGTAGTTAATGTAACTACGAAAATAGTCACATTAACAATAACGTAGTTAATGTAACTACAAAAATAGTCACCTGGACTAATAAAATATAATTATCACTGATTAGTTACCAGTACCATCTTAATTTCTCTCAGTGCAGAGTTGCCAGCTGGTTATTAATTGAAGAAACAAGGGACTATTTTTTCATCATTCATTTAATTTAAATGGTTTTTTATCATTCATTTTTGCGGGTAATATATTTTGTTGTTCACAAAGAAAAGATATGAAATAAAATACACAGCAAGTACCTTCAGAAAAAAAATAATAAATAAAAACTAGTTCCTAAGCATGGGGGCGGAACTCCGTGGAAAAAGCTCTGACCGACCCCTCAAAGGCCACAGAGACTACAATCTTTATTACCGCGACTACAAGAGTCTCGCTCCTTTACAAACAAATCAGAAGTTACCCCTGCGTAGAGAACCCCTCTATAGCTATTACTGCTTCCCCGGACAACCAAGTCCCACACTGAATTATCCTGTCTGAGTCATCAGTACTGAATTACCTTTCACGTTGCGTATTATATCGATAAGTGTAGTTAACTTGATTGATGTTATATATCAAAGTCAATTCTTCATTTATTTTAGATCAAGTTCTCCTTCGCAAAAAAAAAAAAATTAACAACGAAAGTTGAATTTGTTTTCGACGTGAATAGAAAATAAATTAATTACTTAGAAATAATTTAATTTACTGCTAATAATGTCAACTAATTAACTTCGTAAGCAATTGATTGACTTTGACAATAATAACAATTATTAGAGATAATAAGACGGTTAAAAAGTGTTAGCTGTCAATAATAAACTGAATCTCATAAATATTCTTATAAGAATAAATAAATAATTCATCAAAATAAAAATAATTTCATTCGATCGATTTATGTAATTTGCATTAATCTTTTTTTTCTTGTTGTGTTTTTTTTTAGTTCATTCGGTGGAGGAAAAATGGATTATAGTGAAATAGTTAGCCTGCCGTGCTAGTCGCACTGGCCAGCTAGGAAGATTACCAGCAAGAAGAAATAAGGGGCTGAGGCTATACATCAACCGGCGATAAGGATCGCTGAGTCGATTTCCAGAAAATAAACCTTGTTGAGAAGTGCATTGGTAATTGTTCAGTAATCAAGAGATATCTTATCTCTTATTGCGCACTGAAAAAAAACTGCACGTTTGTGGATAATAAATTGTTGGAAAATGTGCAACATCATTTTCTGAGAAATACGTTCCTGATATAAACACATGGACTTGGCCGAAAGCAAAATCCCTAGTTTATACGCTTAATTAAAACAAGGATGCAAAGTAGAACCTTGCACATTGCTTCCTCATTATTTTTCGCATTTTACAAAGCTACCTCTATGAGGAAGTATGTTATTCAATTTTTGGCTTCCTCGTAGAGGAAGCTTTGTAAAATGCGAAAAATAATGAGGAAGCAATGTGCAAGGTTCTACTTTGCATCCTTGTTTTAATTAGATAAATATACATGTTGTGGATTCGCTTTTTCTATTTCGTTATTGCGTTATTTCGTGATTATTAGAGCGTTTCCGAAGTGAATGTGATAATGTATATTTTTTAAAATATTTCAACATTCCATAAAATCAAAAATTTCATACCGTTCGTCACTAAATTATACATATATGATGGCTGAATATTGTTTTATTTATATACAAAATTTGAGCTCGCTATCTTAAGTTTTGCAAAAGTTACAATAGAGCGATAATGTCAATTTTTTGAAAAATTCAAAACATCATAAAATTTTTACGGCTCAACCGATCTTAACCAAATTCAATAGCGATCACCGGCATATGAAAGCTCAAATTCATACCAATTTTTAGATCAATATCTCGAAAATTGAAAGAGTTATCGCGTAAACAGACATTTTTCAAAAAATTAAAAAACGCGTAATAATTTAACGATGAAGTGGATTTTAACAAAAATTTGCATGAACGATGAGGCTTGATCCCTCTATCTATGGTCCAAATTTCAGCTTGATATCTCAAGGCATTCCCGAGTTATAAAGGTTTACATTTTTCGATTGTGTAACATACACACACACACACACACACACACAGACATACAGACATTTTTTCTAAATCACTTTTCTCGATGTTTTGGACCATTCTGAGTGTACTGACATGAAAATCTCGAGAAAAAAATTTTTCACGAAAACAAAGCTTCCTCTATGAGGAAGCAAAATGTATAGTTCTTGAAAAGTACAGAGCAGATTGATAGTAAAAACTAAAATTAAGTAGAAAAGTCTTGTCAGATTTAATGGAAAAGACGTTGAGTGCTCTTTGCTGCTAATCTCAAAGCTTCATAAACACCGACAATGGGTCTTTACGCGTAGGGAGAAACCCGTCATTTCCACAATCTGAAATGCGGTTAAAGACCGTTTGATCCAGGGAAGGATAGCCGCAGCCATAAAACATCCATGCACGGGGTCAGCCTACGGGACTTGTGGCGCTGCTGCTACACATAGTCAGACAACAGTACAGAGTGCAGTACACGGTGTATATGTTGACCGTCGTGTTCGCAGGGTGCTCACGAAACGAGGCTAACGAAATGCATGCTTCACCAAACGTTTTTCTCCTAATAAACATTCCCATGTGTGCTGGCCGCATGACGTGACACCAATAGGATTTTTAATTTACAACTGACAATACTTTTTTATATTAAAAAAAATAGTACAGGAGGGAAATTTTATAGCACATTTACTTATTCTTGGCTACTATTAAGTAGCAACTATTAATTGTACATGAATATTTTTTTAACGATGGAGTAGTTACTGTAACTGTGTTAACTTAAAAAATGTCATTAAATTTTTTGTTAAGCGCGTTTGACTCATTTTTAATCAGTGTATAGCAGTACATTTTTCAAAACTTTTGTGTAAGGTATAGTGCAATGAATAATAGTTGTCGAGAATAATCTGTGTTACAGAATGTATTGTTAATCAAAAGAAATAACGTAACAATTTTAGACGTTTGTTGATTGATATACTTGGCTATCATTCTCAAACGATAAACACTATGAAATATCTGGACGGATAATTTATACAGCATCTTTCGAAAAAGGAGTTAGCCGTCTTAGAATAAAATAGACATTGAATTGCGCATTATTCTCGGGAAAAACTTAACCAAAACCTACCACTTTAAAAATTAACATTAACTTGTTACTGTTTTTTTTAAATTCATTACTATTAATGTTTCTCTGGATTGAAAACACACGCTGTAACGCAAGTTGCTTTCGCTGGAAAAATTAATGCAAAATTGAATCGACTTTGGGCAGAACATTAAAAGACGGCTTTAGTGTTTGATTAACATTCTACCATTCATTGCTGTTACATCCTTATCAATTACCGCACCGACATTGAAGCTGGCTTGTGAGTTGTTGATCCAAGGGTGGCTAACCACAGACATAGCCAAGCAACCTGCTTGGCATCAAATCCTGCTGCTCGCAGGGGTTGAAACCGCGGTGGTAGAGAGTATACGACGATTTCTGTGTAATAATATTGATAACAGTAAAAAATAATGCGAAGTTGAATCGACTTTGGTCAGAGCATTGAAAGACGGCTTCAGTGTTTTTGATCCAAGGGTGGCTAACCACATCATAGCCAAGCAACCTCCTCAGCATCAAACCCTGCTGCTCGCAGGAGTAGAAAATCGCGGTGGTAGAGAGTCTACGACGATTTCTCTGAGTGTAATAATAATGCGGTAAAAAATAATGCGAAGTTGAATCGACTTTGGTCAGAACATTGAAAGACGGTTTAAATCTTTGATTAACATTCTACCATCCATTGCTGTTACATCTTTATCAATTACCGCACGGACACTGAAGTTGGCTTGTGGGTTTTTGATCTAAGGGTGGCTAACCACATACATAGCCAAGCAACCTGCTCGGCATCAAACCCTGCTGCTCGCAGGGGTAGAAAACCGCGGTGGTAGAGAGTCTACGACGATTTCTCTGAGTCTAATAATACTGACAACGGTAAAAAATAATGCGAAGTTGAATCGACTTTAGTCAGAACATTGAAAGACGACTTCAGTCTTTGATAAACACTCTACCATCTACTTCTTCCCCGCAATCGACCTTAATGATTCCCCCAGGAATGTATGGGTATCCCTACTTACATCACCGGACCCTCACACGCATAAGAAGATTTACGGATACATATCGGCGAGTTTAAAGCGTCGGCAACCGCCGCCTATAATGATAAGCTAGCCCTAAGGATTAATTGTACCACGTCCAAGCGTTCAGTACACCTAAAAGAAACTGTTGTGCGAAACTCCATTTGCATTGTATCTGTAGATACTACAAGCAAATAAAAATTAAAAAAATTAAAAAAACACTCTACCATCTATTGCTGTTCCATCCTTATCAATTACCGCACTGACATTGAAGCTGGCTTGTGGGTTGTTGATCCAAGGGTGGCTAACCACATACATAGCCAAGCAACCTGCACGACATCAAACCCTGCTGCTCGCAGGGGTAGAAAACCACGGTGGTAAAGAGTCTACGACGATTTCTCTGAGTGTAATAATAATGCGATAAAAAATAATGCGAAGATGAATCGATTTTGGTCAGAACATTGAAAGACGACTTCAGTCTTTGATTAAAATTCTACCATCCATTGCTGTTACATCCTTATCAATTACCGCACCGACATTGAAGCTGGCTTGTGGGTTGTTGATCCAAGGGTGGCTAATCACATACAGAGCCAAGCAACCTACTCGGCATCAAACCCTGCTGCTCGCAGGGCTAGAAAACCACGGTGGTAGAGAGTCTACGACGATTTCTCTGAGTGTAATAATAATGCGATAAAAAATAATGCGAAGATGAATCGATTTTGGTCAGAACATTGAAAGACGACTTCAGTCTTTGATTAAAATTCTACCATCCATTGCTGTTACATCCTTATCAATTACCACACCGACATTGAAGCTGGCTTGTGGGTTGTTGATCCAAGGGTGGCTAACCACATACATAGCGAAGCAACCTGCTCGGCATCAAACCCTGCTGCTCGCAGGGGTAGAAAACCACGGTGGTAAAGAGTCTACGACGATTTCTCTGAGTGTAATAATAATGCGATAAAAAATAATGCGAAGATGAATCGATTTTGGTCAGAACATTGAAAGACGACTTCAGTCTTTGATTAAAATTCTACCATCCATTGCTGTTACATCCTTATCAATTACCGCACCGACATTGAAGCTGGCTTGTGGGTTGTTGATCCAAGGGTGGCTAATCACATACAGAGCCAAGCAACCTACTCGGCATCAAACCCTGCTGCTCGCAGGGCTAGAAAACCACGGTGGTAGAGAGTCTACGACGATTTCTCTGAGTGTAATAATAATGCGATAAAAAATAATGCGAAGATGAATCGATTTTGGTCAGAACATTGAAAGACGACTTCAGTCTTTGATTAAAATTCTACCATCCATTGCTGTTACATCCTTATCAATTACCACACCGACATTGAAGCTGGCTTGTGGGTTGTTGATCCAAGGGTGGCTAACCACATACATAGCGAAGCAACCTGCTCGGCATCAAACCCTGCTGCTCGCAGGGGTAGAAAACCACGGTGGTAGAGAGTCTACGACGATTTCTCTGAGTGTAATAATAATGCGATAAAAAATAATGCGAAGATGAATCGATTTTGGTCAGAACATTGAAAGACGACTTCAGTCTTTGATTAAAATTCTACCATCCATTGCTGTTACATCCTTATCAATTACCACACCGACATTGAAGCTGGCTTGTGGGTTGTTGATCCAAGGGTGGCTAACCACATACATAGCGAAGCAACCTGCTCGGCATCAAACCCTGCTGCTCGCAGGGGTAGAAAACCACGGTGGTAGAGTCTACGACGATTTCTCTGAGTGTAATAATAATGCGATAAAAAATAATGCGAAGATGAATCGATTTTGGTCAGAACATTGAAAGACGACTTCAGTCTTTGATTAAAATTCTACCATCCATTGCTGTTACATCCTTATCAATTACCACACCGACATTGAAGCTGGCTCGTGGGTTTTTGATCCAAGGGTGGCTAACGACATACATAGCCAAGCAACCTGGTCGGCATCAAACCCTGCTGCTCGCAGGGGTAGAAAACCGCGGTGGTAGAGAGTCTACGACTATTTCTCTGAGTCTAATAATACTGATAACGGTAAAAAATAATGCGAAGTTTAATCGACTTTGGTCAGAACATTGAAAGACGACTTCAGTCTTTGATAAAAATTCTACCATCCATTGCTGTTACATCCTTATCAATTACCGCACCGACATTGAAGCTGGCTTGTGGGTTGTTGATCCAAAGGTGGCTAACCACATACATAGCCAAGCAACCTGCTCGGTATCAAACGCTGCTGCTCGCAAGGGGTACAAAACCGTGGTGGTAGAAAGTCTACGACTATTTCTCTGAGTGTAATAATAATGCGATAAAAAATAATGCGAAGATGAATCGATTTTGGTCAGAACATTGAAAGACGACTTCAGTCTTTGATTAAAATTCTACCATCCATTGCTGTTACATCCTTATCAATTACCACACCGACATTGAAGCTGGCTTGTGGGTTGTTGATCCAAGGGTGGCTAACCACATACATAGTCAAGCAACCTGCACGGCATCAAACCCTGCTGCTCGCAGGGGTAGAAAACCACGGTGGTAGAGAGTCTACGACGATTTCTCTGAGTGTAATAATAATGCGATAAAAAATAATGCTAAGTTGAATCGATTTTGGTCAAAACATTGAAAGACGGCTTCAGTCTTCGATTAAAATTCTACCATTCATTGCTGTTACATCCTTATCAATTACCGCACCGACATTGAAGCTGGCTTGTGGGTTGTTGATCCAAGGGTGGCTAACCACATACATAGCCAAGCAACCTGCTCGGCATCAAACCCTGCTGCTCGCAGGGGTAGAAAACCACGGTGGTAGAGAGTCTACGACGATTTCTCTGAGTGTAATAATAATGCGATAAAAAATAATGCGAAGATGAATCGATTTTGGTCAGAACATTGAAAGACGACTTCAGTCCTTGATTAAAATTCTACCATCCATTGCTGTTACATCCTTATCAATTACCGCACCGACATTGAAGCTGGCTTGTAGGTTGTTGATCCAAGGGTGGCTAACCACATACATAGCCAAGCAACCTGCTCGGTATCAAACCCTGCTGCTCGCAAGGGGTACAAAACCGCGGTGGTAGAAAGTCTACGACTATTTCTCTGGGTCTAATAATACTGATAACGGTAAAAAATAATACGAAGTTGAATCGACTTTGGTCAGAGCATTGAAAGACGACTTCAGTCTTTGATTAAAATTCTACCATCCATTGCTGTTACATCCTTATCAATTACCGCACCGACATTGAAGCTGGCTTGTGGGTTGTTGATCCAAGGGTGGCTAACCACATACATAGCCAAGCAACCTGCTCGGAATCAAACGCTACTGCTCGCAGGGGTAGAGAGTCGCGGTGGCGGTGGTGGCGCGCCAAGTACTGTATCGTGACGTGATGTTAAGCCGGCCACGTGACGGAGCCCGGCGTCGGCGTCGAGGGGGTGACCGAGTCGAATACTGCGACAACCCCTTCACATGCCTCGGCGCGTCCTTCGCGGCCACGTGCAGCAGAACACCTTGCCTTACATCGTAGTAAAAAGTATCCAATCGTCAGCACAGCCTGATAAAAAAAATTTATTAATTAATAGAAAACAAATTGAAATATTCACAAACACATAAAAAGTTTTTCAATATCAATATAGTGGCAGAATAGAAGTAATGAATATAGTGAGATTTATAGACAACTTCGCGAGTTCTAGGACGAAGAAATAATGAAGTGTTTCATCGAATGGCAACGAGTCCTCGTGGAATACGGACTATGCGTCCGATCACTCCTGCTGATTTTCTCCACTGCAACCTGTGTGTGACGTTCGATCGATTGCAAAGTGTTTGTGACTGTACGTTGATGCCGAGTCGCGTGTACTCATTGTTTTCCAACTATCGCACGTGGAACAAATTCTTTTCCACTGTTCGTGACTCCGCAAAAGTTGGTTGAATTACTATTCATTTTTTACTTTTACATTTATGGGGTAGGTTTAATTTTTGAAAGCGCCTGAGAATGATGTCACGTTGGATGACACGAAATTTTTAAATGGAGACGAAAAGGTGAGTTTTTTAATGTGAAATACAATTAAGTATCATTAAATATAAATCTGACGACCAGAACGTTTTTTAGAGGTACGACTAACGAACCTTAAAAGTTCTCCGGAACGATTCGGTCAACTTTAATTTAATAAAACGAATCGGTTCAAATTGCTTAAGAGTTCGAGCGCACGATTCAGTCGCACCAATGAACGCTCAGCGACACTTTTACGCGTTAGCGTGGCGGGTTAGCATTATGTCCATCCCACTTCAGATATTTGATCGCCCCACATTTGTTACTTTACGGGTGTCGGACAGGTGACACGAATAGCAGTAACGACCCGAGATATGTGCTTACTATATACGAGAAATCCTCGTGTCATGCACCCTCGGTTGTTCATTAACCCCTTTCTTTCGGCATTTAATTTTTTTTACCGCAGTTCTTTTTTTATTACGATAAAAATTATATTATATTTCCGGATTAATAAATGAAGACGTCCTTTGAAAAACACAGCTACGCAACACTCATATTTCGGATAACATCTCTATCACGTCACAACACAGCCAGATTAAGAAATAAAAATTCGATGTTTAAAAACCCAATAGTAGAAATTAGTTGAGAAATTAATGGTGAAGTTAGAAATGTGAAGACGTATCGTTACCATTTCTGATTTTACAAAACATGTAATACAAGATTTTTTCGTAAAAAAAAACATTTAATATCTGTTGATTATGATCGGGTTAAATAATTCATAGACATTATACACTTTTATAATACCTGTACTTTTTCCTTGCTCTTTATCGATTTTTAGTCATGCATCTCATTAATTCAAACCTCTTAACGTGATTGAAATAGACGTTGGCGTTGAATTGACAGAAGCATTGTTTGCAGGGATGAAGAAGGTAGAACAGGAGTCGAAGACAAGCCTTTTAACACTTTCAAAACGATGGTAACTTTAAGAAAAAGAAAAAGCTCACTATATCGTGGGGTAATAAAAATATAAAACTTTCTATAATGATTTCTAACATTGATTTTTTTTAATTATTAAAAAGATTTCGAAGTCTCGCTACAATTTTTCAGTTCTAGGAGCACTATTAAAATGAATGAAATCTAAATATCAATAAAGTACATATTCTGAACGTCCATTGGATAGTCACAACATCTCGCACACATACTTACACAAAGAGTCACAGACATTTCATAAGCCACATGAATGCTACAGACATTTCATAAACCATATGAGTGCTACAGACATTTCATAAGCCACATGAATGCTACAGACATTTCATAAACCACATGAGTGCTACAGACATTTTATAAACCACATGAGTGCTACAGACATTTCATAAGCCACATGAGTGCTACAAACATTTCATAAATCCCATAAGCAATTGTCTGCATAAATTCCTGTGCGAATGTCTGCGTGAGTGTCTGTGCGAATGTCTGCGCGAGTATCTGTACGAGTGGCCGCATGAGTGCCTGTGTGAAAGTAAATTAGTATCTGTGATAATGTTCGCCTGGAACAAAGAGCAATGAAATTTACAGAAGCATATATCGAGAATGCTGTAACGTTTTTTTAATGACATTTTTTATCACGATACTAGCGATACAGATATTATCCGATTTTGCAAAATAACGAAATTTATACGAGACGTAAATCGAAATTGGGTTCATGATAAGTGTATCGATCAACAATAAGGATGAGAGAATAATCTGACCCGATTCTCGAGAATCTCGGTGTGTGTACTTACGAGTTAGTCACGCACCAGTCACCTCTGTACTACTACTATATTGCACCTTTCGTACAACGACACCCACGGCTTTCACCCCTTTCCTCGCGTTTTCACATGGGCTGCAAACGATACTCTCCAACTTTACACTACACAATACAAAATTTTTAATTAACTTCAATGAGGCGCTCAATTTAATGCCAATGATACTTTAATTACAAGTTAAACGATGTGTGAAACGTCTCTCTGTCGTAACTGGATTCAGGGCGACATAAACGTCTGGTATAAATGAAAAATCCAATGGAAAAAAATATAAATGGAAGTATATTTTACCTTATATCATATATATTTTCGCCACAGATTGTATACATTTAATATGTTGTAAGATGCATCTGAGCGGAAAAAAAAGGTTTGAAAAAGGACCTACCAACCTGGAATATCTTGGATAATATATCTATTATTATGTTCTGGAACGAAAATTTTTTTTGTAACACGTGCATGAACAGCGGCGCTTTTCATGGCAGTTTTGCGGGCCGAAAGTGGCTAGTTTCATAGCAGTGTTGAAACGATAGGTTGGCGCATGCGCAGTTCGCGATTCCTTCACTTTCGACCCTAGGGTGGAAAGTTGATAACCTCACTTTTAACTGTTCGTCCCACAAAACTACCATTCAAAGCACCCCTATTCATGCACTTGTTACAAAAAATATGGTGTGCAACACGGGCCAAAATTGGCATTTGCGGCGCTTGTTGCACAATATACTATTACGTATATTTCGTAATGCACTGAAGCTGTATTATGTGTAAAAAATATAATTTTTAATACAATATAAAATACATAATATTTTTATACAGGCATACGGTAGTGCTTCGATACCAGGCATTTAAAAAAATTCCATTAAGATGCTTATCTCGTTGACGTAGTTCTTTCCACGAGAAAATCGGTGACGTCATTGTTCAAATACTAAGTTGAAAGTACCGGTCAGCGTAATTCCCCATACCTCTGAAAGACAGAGAAATATATATAAAAGGCAACACACGTGTCCGACACCCAAACAAAAAGGCTCGAATCGCTATGTGTGTTAAGTGACGACCTCGTTTCATGATTATAAAATCGATATTAAGAACTTTATCGATGCCGGAGATCTTTTGAAACGTTTCCCGCACGAATACGAGTTAACAATGAGAAAACCGTTTGTATTTCTAGGATTTAATGATTATCACAGGTTTCGTTCTAATTTAGGCGCTTGAATTTGAATCTTTTTCCGTTCATGGGAAAAAAAGAACGCAGATATATAAGTGACAATGTCGTACACCACAGTTCTTGTTAACGATCGTTCATATTTTATTAAGCACACGCGTCCACGTAGGTCGTCGTGGTGGATCTATATTTGTACATTAGAAAATCGATTTATTTCGTCCTGATGTTGTGTGTCTCGCGGCCTGGCTGGACGAAAGGAGAAAAGTGGACTCGCCGGTGGCGAGTCCAGTGACCTCGATACTCATTGAATCGTGCGTTCAATACACTTAAAAAGCCCCGTGGTTGTCACATAGGGACAATCTTTAAAAGGATAACGATGTAAGAAAGTACAAGAAGGGCTTTGTACATAACTGAACAATAAACAGTGAATAAACTATAATATACATGTGGTTTTTGTGACAAATATTTTGCTGCAACAAATATATAAGTCCTTACATTAAATTTCAACCACACAAGAGAAATAAAGTTGAATAGGAATTGAAAAAAAAGTAAAATGTTAGCCTATCGAGGTATCAGAGTACAATTTACTTCGCGTTTATGCATATTTTACCTGCAAAATATGTGAAAAATTACATAACACGAATATTGATGGGACTTTAGTCAGAACTTACTCTAAATCTCCGATTAAAAGTGTGGATTTACTTATTTTTTTCAGTAAGAAATAAATTGATATCAGACTCATGGAATTTTTCTTATATTTCGCAGGATCTTATGTAGTAAAGATGAATTTTGTACAAAATATAGCATGGGACATCTGTTCTAAAGTTACATATATATGTAACTTTTTCAGAATAGTAAATATAACTTCGGAAAACCGGTGCGATGGTCTAGTGGTCAGTGTACTGGCCTCTAGTCCAGAGCATCGGTAGGTCGCGGGTTCGATTCCCGGTGCCGTCGATTTTCGTCGAAAATATAAATACGGGCGTGATGAAGCTCCAGATGTATACATGAGACCCACACAGGTATTTCTACCTGTGGGGGTCACATGTATACAGCTGTAGTCCGTGTTTACGTTCTCGACGAAACGTGACGTAGTTCCGGTGCCGGGAGGCAAACTCGAGACTGGCTATATCGGCATAGGTTTTCCGCAGTTTCCCTATGCTTTGGGAAGGCAGTGGCGCAGTGGATAGAGACGCGGCCTCTCAAGCAGGAGGCCCGGGTTCGATTCCCGGCCGGGCACCAATGGAATTTTTCTATGTGCTTTTTTCTGTAATCCCTGGTGGTTCGGAACCCACCTAAAACTGTAGGTCCTAAATATCCATCGCGCCGTAGTTATCAAGGGGCTTGCCCCGTTTACTAAATAAATAAATAAATAAATAAATAAATAAATAAATAAATAAATAAATAGCAGAAATGCTATGGCAAATGCGATATAAAGGGGGAAGTCCAGAAGGGGGGACCAGACCCCCAGGAGGGACTGGCTACTGATCCGGGCCGACCCTGTAATAGGCGTAATGCCTGCAGACGGGGGGGAAATGGAACATAAAATTTAAAAAAATTTAAAAAATATATAACTTCGGAACATCCGGTTGCCCCATGCTATTATTTTGCACAAAGTTTATATTTTACGTACAGAATATTTGAAAAATTCCATGACCCGAATTTTAGTGGAGGTTTGATCACGAAAAAATTGTATATATATATTTGTTCCATAAACTGGTTTAGATCTCTACAATAGATATTAAACATTAATACAATATAATTACAATACATATTTTCTCATCGTAAAATAAACTAAACAATTCAAAACTTTTAACGTTTATAACTTTTTATACGATACGTCATTGCTAAGATATCTCCATTTAATGTAAAAATAAAATAATCAGCGTACTTCAGTGAACAAAGCATCCAACTTGATGGTCAGGAAATAAATTGTGCCCGGATGCCCACATAAGTCGAAAAAACTGCAGGTCTGATCATTTTTGGATGACAGGAATTTGATGGTACTGCTCACCCGAGTAGAAATTTATTAGAATTTGGAGCGCTACATCAGGCGTTAATCTGTTGCTGCTAAGGCCGTGTCAGGGTCTTCTTAAGGAGATTGGAGCGCTCCACATTAGTCAACTCAGTGCTAAATTTTTAAAAGCGTTTCTACAATTTCAGATGGTTTAATAATCTGTTCCAAGATATTAATCACATAGCAGCATTAGTTCTTGATATTCAAATACATTCACAGCTGTCCTATGAACAGTAAATCGATCAATATCTCCAAATTTCCGATGTCATGTTTTTTCATCTAGTTTTGTAAAAGGGTAAACCGTAATATCAGTCCGATTATGACGAAACATAGCTCATTTTGATCAGTGGAAGGTCCTTAATCGATTGACCATCCGGATTTTCTATAGTATCAGGCGTTCGAAAGTTACAGCCATTTGTATACTTGACGTTAGGTTATGATAGGATAAACAAACGGTTGTATCTTTTGAACTACTAATACGATTTTTAAAAAATAGACGGCCAATCGATAGAATATCTTTTAGTAAAAAAAAAATGAGCTATTGGTCGTCATAATCGGACTGATATTACGGTTTACCCTTTGAAAAAAACTGGATGAAAAAACATAACATCGGAAATTTGCAGATATTGATCGATTTACTGTTGATATCACAGCTGTGAATGTATTGGAATATCAAGAACTAATGCTGCTATGTGATTAACACCTTGGCACAGATTATTAAACCATCTGAAATTGTAGAAACGCTTTTAAAAATGTTGCACTGATTTGACTAGTGTGGAGCGCTCCAACATCCTTAACGCCCAACCAGGGCGTCATTTGTGCCTCATGTAACGCTAAAAATTTCTGTTCGGGCATATGACCATGATAATGACATATACATTAATGTTTTAACAAAAGCCAATGCTACACTACCGCGTATTTAATGGAACTCCGATTAGAACCCAAGGGATTCTATAAATACAGAATCACCGGTAGCGAGTTAGAACCACTGCTATTTGCCCTATCACGCAAACCGCGAGCCATTGACCACAACCCCGTGCTAACCACCTTCCGCTGCCAATCCAGCAGTGTCTCTGCTCCCTTTGTATCGTAAATAATAACTGAAACGTCGTTGAACGGCAGTAGAATGAAACCCAGCAATTTTGCCAATACCCTCACTCGGAAAACGAGCGATTATGTGGCTATTACGTGCTTCACAGAATGCCCTTGGAAGGATGGATCAAAGTATGGATGTACTCGCTACTAGGATGCCTCGTTCTTCTAGCCGGTCAAACGCGAGGTGCTCGACCCCGCTTCGACACTTCCACCGACATGGGACTTGTTCTCGTGCCCGCCGACGCCGAAATCGAATCCGTCATCTTCCGATTGCGTGCCACCGATCAAGATGCCGATTTTCCTCTTATCTTCGACATAACTGGTGAATACTATTCAAGGATAAGCACCATTTTTATGGAAAAAAAGTAGTCATCCATTTATTTACTTAGAAGCATTTGGAAATGCTTATTCAATGGTTATGATTTATTACTGTATTATTATTACTGTGTTATAGAAATAATTTATTTCTATAACCTTTATTTATTTGGTTCGATGTTTATAGAAATAAATTATTTCTATAACCTTAGATAGGCTGGATACAACCGATAGAAATAATGTATTTCTATAAACACCGATACCAGACTATTAATTATTGTCGACTTTTTGCGACTAATGACTCAACGCGACTGACGCGATCACGCTAACCGTTGGGGGACTGGATGCCGTCAAGGAAATTGTTTCTTTGAATCAATGAAACCCTTTCTTTGAAATTCATAAGCACCATTTCATTGAAAGCACAGACATTTTTTTTAAAGTCAATGAAAAACATTCAATCCACCCATTTCTTTTGAATCAATGAAATCTTTTTTCTCGGTGCAGGTACAGCTAAGGCCCTGCCAACTTATAGCGATTAACAGGGCCATATCAGAACCCAATTTGCGCCAGATGTAACGCTAAAGATTTTCTATTCGAGATGGTCCTTCAATAGATTTTATATGGGGGATTTTCAAGAAGCCTACCGTTGGCACAGAGGTGGCCTTTACAGGCATAGAGAATAAGTATTTTCAATTGTTATGCTGAAAGTGACTACACAAAAATTAAAAAATTACGTGCTAAAGAATTTGACGCCGCATTTTAGATGCTTGTCTGATGGTAACATAAGTTCCACGTGGAATTAAATACTACACTGAAAAAAAAAATATCATTGATTCAACAAATCCATGGTTTGCGGGCTGCCAAAAACAAGCGTTATCAACTTAATTTGAATTCTAATTTCTCCAATTCCATACGAGATAGAAACATTAACTCTAAAATAAGCAAAATAATATTTTATTATTTCAATGTTAAATGGGATGACCGAATAAGAACGAGAGTTAATTAAAAAATACTTCTTTTTGGCAACCTGCAATAGAATTTTTTTTTAGTGTATTTTGACAATGTTTTTATATGTTATAGAAAAAGAATCGTAAAAAATCATATCATGTATTAATAGGGAACTGGCTATTCTGAAACTGTTCATTTTGAGTCTCTACAAAGTCTCCGTCTGGGGCAATAAGAGTTTCTGTCAGAATTTCTTACTCAATAATGCATCATTATTTAGTAAGAAAAATATCGCTTTTTACTTTTTTGTGTGAATCATAACCATCTTTTCTCTCACTCAATTTTAGGAAGTGCAATAATATCATAAGATAATTGGTTTGAAAATTGGAAGTCATAAAAAGTTGGGTTCTTAATATCTGACTTCACCACCTATTCTAATCAACTCGACCTTGGCTTTTTTTTTACAGCGACTGTCACGCCCGTTGTAAGAATAGAAAACCTTCCATGCACCCTTTACAACAAGATATGCCAGGCCAACGTGATCCTAACAAGACGATTGACACCCGGGCGTCTTCACGACTTCGCCGTTCGTGTGCGAGACTCCAAAGGCGATTCAAATTCGATGCAGGCTACGATTTCTGTCACGAATGCGACCACCCAGAGAGATAAAATTTTTCCTCACATTCCTGCGATAATTATGGTACCAGAGGTGCGTATTTACCAATTAGTTTGAGTTTTCTGTTTTTAAAACAATTTCTCGTGTGAAAATATCATTACGAAAAGCTTCTTCCGTTTCCCAAAACTTTCACGCTTTACAAGCAAATTTGTTTTCTGCGTCTAAAGATTTATTACCTAGTTGTTCTAAAATAAGGTCTTGATTTTTCAGTTAACTGCACTTAAAATATATTGACATATCCAATTATCTTCAGTCATTTAACTTCTATATATTTAGATTTGTTTAAGAAGATCTTCAATTAATTCAAGCTTGCTTAAATAAATTTGCGCAAAATTAAAAAAATTTAAATAACGTTTGAGCCTTGTTTGCAATGTTATAAATTTCTGGTATGTAAGAAAATCAGAGATTTTTTTAGAATGGAAATCATATATTTTGTGGAAATATCTTCCAAACTTATTTATTATAACTGATCATTAAAGTGTCACTTAAAATCATTTAGGATACCAAACCCGGTAAAGAGCTGGATTATATACTGGTGAGATCAAATCAATGGAGTGGAAAACCGGTCTACATTGAGCTGTGGGTGCGTTAATAGTAATAAACAATAAAAAATTATCAAGTTTTCGTGAACATATAAGAGTTCAAATATCTGTTGATTTTCCTGTTTTCAGCAACCTAAAGAATTATTCACTATACGACAGCGACAGACACCAGCTGAAACTCGCGGAGTAATAACATTGATTGGTGAATTGGATTTCGAGACGCAGTCCATGTATACTCTCACCATGTACGCCACGGTAAGAAAAGAAAAAAACCAGTGTCCTCAAATAAGTGTCTTACTGATTTGTCAATTTGATACATTAGGATCCTTATACCGAACCAAAAAAGGATACTCGAAATATCGCAGGATTGCATCTGGTCGTTGTAGTTCAAGATGTTCAAGATGTACCTCCAATTTTCACACTCGCACCTCCATTAACCAAAATCAACAACACAGTTCAACCGGTAGGTATAAAACCATACCGTATGTATATGAAGAGCAGAGTTGTAAATCCCCATTAATTCATGAGATATAGTTTACAGTACAATTTGTTTTGTAATTATGATTTCATAATAATAATATGTAGTGATTATAAAATAGAGTGTAAACATTTGAATAGCTGAAAAAAATAAGTAATGCATTACTTTCTTAATGCATTACTTATTTTTTTCCATTTTTTCAAAAGGAATACCGTGAATTTTTATTGAAAAATAATAATTTTTGCAGCCATTCCAAAGTTTAATCATCGTATTACAATCGCTACATGTTATTATTATAAAATCATAATTATAGAGCTGATCGTATCATCATCATTATTTCTATAAGTATTTGGCATTTACAACTCTGATGAAGAGAAAAGTCTTGTGAAAATGACTGTATCGAATTTGTTCCGTATATATACATTTGTTTGCTTCAGTTTATAATGTAACTAGGGTTGTTCAGCGCCCATGTCGCTTTATATCAGTTTTGATTTGACATTTGACACAAACAACAAATTTTTAAACATGAACTTGGTCCCGATCCTAGTATGACTAACTGACGACATCGCCGGCCAATCACAGCACGAATAAAACGATGACAATGGTTTCGATAAAATCTTGTTACTCATGAACTTATTAGGGGAGGATTAGGGAAGGATTTCCTATACATCAATGTTGAATTTCAAACACCGTTCGGAAAAAAAATTATCCAAATTAGTTTCAGTTAGAGTAATCAATATATAACGGTTCAAATAATCGATGCATATTTTCTGCTACTAAAATACCTACAATTTTCTACATAAAAATATAAAATGTATTATTATCATCTTAGGATGGCATTTTTGGACGTAAGTTCGATCTTGAGGTTAATCTTAAGATCGAAATTGCCGGTACATTTCGACGTCAAGTTTAATTTTACGATCGGACTTGCCCAAAAAAAATCGACCCTTAGATCCTCTTATTCGCTCTATACCGTTGGGTACGAGTATTAATGGAAATAAATAAGATTACAAATTAGAAATCTACAACTCTCCAGAGTATCTTCAATCGCATTCATGTCTAAATTCAGTAGACAACCCAAGATAAAATCGTAATCCCCCGATAAACTTTATTTGGGAAATTTATTAGAGGCTTCCGATAATACTCTCATTGGCACGAACGATAACGTTGTCGGAATTCACAATGAACAGTAGTAGAATGGAAATGACAGTTCCCTAATAATGCATGATACCAATTTCTCACTTTTTTTTGTTTTTCAAATATGACAACATTGCTAAAATAGTATTTATTTCTACGTGGAAATTATGAAACCATGATTGCATAATGATTGATTATTGTCAGTTTCTGCATAATGATTGATAATCCACATTTTTGTAAAAATGTGGCGTTAGGGAGACTGTCGACTTTATTCTGAAATCGTAGATTCTCAGTTTCCGCAAAGTTCTCCACTGTGCCATTGAGGGTCATCCTCGAACGACTTTCAAAAGACCCTAATATAAAATCTATCGAGAGACCATAATTTTATCTTGGGAATTGATTCTGATCATAATGTCCGACGCCATTTGTAAAAAATGTTTAAACCTTAAGAGATGCTGCATGATGTTATTTGCTAGACAAAGAATGACTGCGAGCTTTATTTCAGGGTGACGTGATTCTAAGAGTCCACGCTGAGGACGGTGACAAAGGAGTTCCTCGCGAGGTGACCTACGGTCTGGTTTCCGAGGGCAATCCCTTCACGCCTTTCTTCAACATCTCAGAGACGACAGGTACCTATTTTAAATAAAAATTATAAAGCAAAGCTCTAAAAAGCCACTCAAACACCAGCCAAGAAACACTTTAAAAAAATGAGCTGAAGGATCGCGTGTCCTGAAGTCCTCCCTATCGTCTACGCACCTTGCGTTATTACAAAACGAAGAGGAGAGAAAGAGAAAAAAATATATAATTTCATGTCCGGTGTCGTTCCCCCTGACGGCCTCGGTAACGGTCAACACTTCATTTCTTATCAAGAAGTCAAATCGTCGTCGCGCGACAACGCCAAAGACGCTGCCAAACGCGAACGTCGTACGATGGCTATTGTATACCTGTAAGGAGAAAGTGAGTCACGACAAGAGAGGTTGATGGCTCGTGGCTTTCGTGGAGAAGCAAAAAATGAAAAATAAGAACTGTAGTCGAAGAAGAAAGTAACGAGTCGCCGCTTGGCAAGACTTTAAGGGCAGACGGTTGCCGGACGTGAGAACTATCGATCGAAAATGTACTGTAGGTATACCTACGGGGCGAGCTGCGGTCAGCAGTCTCAGCTTTCAGACCGTAGACCACGATCCTTATCTCCCTGCTGAGCGTGTAAGACGCATGCGATCCTATCCCTACTCCCTTACTGTACGTGGTCTATGACTACGTACTTAAGGTTCTCCCCTGTTTCTTGGACTCTGCCTGCGGCTGTAATATCCTTCACGACTATAACACCAGAAAGACCGATATGTAAAACAATCTCTGGTAATAATATGCGGATCGGATTCTTCTGCGCATGGCACAATTAGTGTTAGTTTCAATATATTACAGAGTGAAAGCCAGGAATTATTCGTACTAAGGCGATTTTTAAATTGATGATAAATTTAATTCCAGTTGTCTTAAGCGTTAAGCAAGAATAAATAGATGTAACCTAGAAAAAAGACCTACTTAGTGTCAGTTTTCGAAGTATGCATTTAGGAAAAGGCTTGGTTAGAAATACCAAAAACTTGGTTTAAAATGTTACTAAAAAAACTTGGTTAAAAATGTTACCAAAAAAACTTGGTTAAAAATGTTACCAAAAAAACTTGGTTAAAAATGTTACCAAAAAAACTTGGTTAAAAATGTTACCAAAAAACTTGGTAGGAACGACCAAGTTATTGGTCAACATAACCAAGGACTTGATAAGACAACCAAGTATTTAGTACGCCTAGCCAATAAATTGGTTGCGTCTACCTAATTTTTCTTGGTCAAATTTTTTACCAAGATCTTAATAAGCCCAGCCAAGCCTTTTTCTCAGTATAGACCACAGACCTTGTCTCTTTGCTGAGCGTATAAGACACATGCGATCCTAACCTTACTCCATTGCTATACGTAGTTATGACTATGTACTTAAGGGCAGGGTAAAGTTAATTCGGCGAAAAAAAGGCATGTTTTTAAGATTTTTTTTTGGCGTAACGGATAGTGTTCGTTTATTGAAAAATTTACATATAATAAAGTAACATTTCAACAACATTTTCCCAAATTTTCATTGAAAAATTTTCAAAATTGAGCGAATGAAAATTAATCCCCGGAGCCGCCGCGAAAAAAAGGTGGTTTGCGGTGAGCATCATAACTCGCAACAAAATCATCTGAAACAAAAAAATCAAAATGCATTTGTTAAAGGAGATGTTTTTTGAGGTAATGACGGGAGGTTTTTTTTTCGATTTTTCGATTTTTCGTAGCACTTGGAAGTCAAAAACCCGATTTAGGCTTTAAAAAATCGGGTAATTTGTTGTTGAAAAATTAGTAATTATTAAAAAAAACAAAAAAGCTCTCGACAATACCTGGTAAATTATATGAAGAAGTACTGTGCAAAATTTCAAAGCGATTGGTCCAGTAGATTTTGAGTAATCGTGCTCACGGACTTCAAAAATGACAAGTCTCAGAAAAACGGTTTGAAAAACGCAGAAGAGTTTGGTCGCTTAGCGCTCATTGCACATAAGTTTGAGAACACTTCTCGATTGCATAAAAATCTGAGAAAATTCATGCATATTAACGGTACTCAAAAGATTAATTTTGCATAATAATAATTCTAAAATGTTATTAACAAAATGATGAAAAAAAAAAAAAAATAGACAACAAATTTCCCCGCAATCTAATTTTTTTTTCCTGATTCGTTCATTTTTCTGTATACGTATGAATTTTTTCAGACTTTTCAATTATCTTTGAATTTTTAGAAATTCAAAATAAAACTCGATAATTTTCTTATACTCACTGAAAGTCGTCGATGCCAGGTCCGTAGAGTAAACGACTTCCATCAAGATGATCGAGAGCATCTTTTTGCGTTTGTCTACGCAAAACTCTTTCTTCTTTACTGTCGTGCGCCGCTTGCTTCTCTGCACTACTAATTCGCAAATCGTCAACTTGTCGGGCCCATTCGTGAGAACTTGCACTTGAGAACGCTCAAATACTCATAGCTTCGTCAATTTTACTCCGATCGACTTGAAATTTTTACACAATATTCTTGAGACATTAGGCATTCATTTAAAAAAATTTAAAAAAAATGGAAAAAAAAAATTTTAATACTTTACCCTGCCCTTAAGGTTTTTCCCTGTTTCTTGGACTCTGCTTGCGGCTATAATATTCTTTACGACTATAACACCACAGAGTCCGTACGTAAAACAATCTCCACTAATAATATGTAGATCGGATTCTTCTGCGCATGGCACAATCCGTGTTAGGTCCAATTTATTTCAGAGCTAAAGCCCGCAATTATTCGTAGTACACGGAAAGAAAAGATTAGTTGCCATAACCAAAAATGAGTTGGTACAACCAATCGATTATTCTATTTCCCTTACAACTCAAATGATGGTGTCCACGATTCGAATGGTCGTCCCAACAATTCGAATATTAGTTCCAACGATTGGATTGGTTACACTTACTAATTTCGCGGGAACTAATCGTGAATAGTTGAGGTTACTATTCGATATGGGTGGGACAACTCATTTTTGAGACCATATGTACAGCAAATTGGAAACGTATTTGTCCCAACCAAATATTTTTTTCCATATAAGGAGATTTTTAAATTGTCGATGTATTTAATTCTGAATTTTGATTTCAAGATCAATCAATTTAATTCCGAATTTTGATTTCAAGATCAATCAATTTAATTCCGAATTTTGATTTCAAGATCAATCAATTTAATTCCGAATTTTGATTTCAAGATCAATCAATTTAATTCAAATCAAACTCTTTGCTGAAAGTGTAAGACAAGAGACACTTACGTCCTGCTGTACGTAGCCTATAACTAGGCACTTAACGTTCTCCCCTGTTTCTCGAACTCTACTCGCGCCTATAATATGCTTCACTAATACCCAAACGCCCAAGAAGTGTTTCAGCACGGCATGCATTTAAGTTCTCGTCCGATATGTAAAGCAAGCTCTGGTAATAATATGCGGATCTCATTCTTTTGTGAACAACCGAATTAACATTATTTTATAATTTACTACAAGGCAAAAAGGTTGTAATTATTCGTATAACAGAAATTGTTGTAAACATTAGAGGAATTATTCGTAATTCTTTATAGGTCAACCGGTTACATTCGAATTGTTTACCGTCAGCGATAAGCCATTATAAATGAATGTAGACAAGAAAAGACTTACTCAAATAAACATGTTATGTAACTAGGATTTCTACGCCCCCGCACGCAAATTACCCAAACACGCCTCTCTATATGTATTATTGACCTTTATTACGAACACAACAAGGCGCGCCCATAGGACTTTTAAAAATAAGGTGCATTGGAGCCTCTTAGGAAGACACCAAAGTCGGGGTCAACCGGTCTCATACACACGGAAAAAAAGGTTTGGTTGGAACAACCAAGTGCCTTGGTTATATATGCACCAGACAATTTATTGGTTAGACCAACCAAGTTATTTTTTAGGCTACCAATTTCTTGGTTGGTCTAACCAAGTCACTTGGTTAGCTTATCAAGTCACTTGGTTAGCTTACCAAGTCACTTGGTTAGTCCAATCAAGAAATTGGTAGCCTAACAAATAACTTGGTTGGTCTAACCAATTAATTGTCTGGCGCCTATATAACCAAGGCACTTGGTTGTTCCAACCAAGCCTTTTTTCCGTGTCTAACCAAGTCACTTGGTTAGCTTACCAAGAAATTGGTAGCCTAACAAATAACTTGGTTGGTCTATCCAATTAATTGTCTGACGCATATATAACCAAGGCACTTGGTTGTTCCAACCAAGCCTTTTTTTCCGTGTCTAACCAAGTCACTTGGTTAGCTTACCAAGTCACTTGGTTAGTGCAACCAAGAAATTGGTAGCCTAACAAATAACTTGGTTGGTCTAACCAATTAATTGTCTGGCGCATATATAGCCAAGGCACTTGGTTGTTCCAACCAAGCCTTTTTTTCCGTGTCTAACCAAGTCACTTGGTTAGCTTACCAAGTCACTTGGTTAGTCCAACCAAGAAATTGGTAGCCTAACAAATAACTTGGTTGGTCTAACCAATTAATTGTCTGGCGCATATATAACCAAGGCACTTGGTTGTTCCAACCAAGCCTTTTTTCCCGTGTAGGGATACTTACAATAGTACCAGGACCTGAAAAGTGCTTCTACACGCAAAAAAAGGCTTGGTTAGAACAACCAAGTGCCTTGGTTATATATGCGCCAGACGATTAATTGGTTAGACCAACCAAGTAATTTGTTAAGCTACCAATTTCTTGGTTGGACTAACCGAGTCACCTGGTAAGCTAACCCTGATCTAATTCAAAATTCATTCAAAAAAGAGATGATTTGTATCTCTGATTCAATTTATGGATCTACATGTTTTATAATTACTGGATTCCATGCTGTTCATGTAATTATCGGAAGAATTTTTATTGTTGTAAGATTAATTCGATTAATCAACAAATCAATAAATAATTATAATTATCATTTTTATATACTTTTTATTTTACCTAATTTCATTAATATTAATATTAATCAATTTGATAATTTCTAAAAAATAATTATGACCGAGAAAAATCTTCCCCATTTGAATGTGAATTTGATCCATATTCTTCAGCCCGCCTTCCTTAACCAAGTGACTTGGTTAGACCAACCAAGAAATTGGTAGTCTAACAAATTACTTGGTTGGTCTAACCAATTAATCGTTTGGCGCATATATAACCAAGGCACTTGGTTGTTCCAACCAAGCCTTTTTTCCGTGTAGAGCACTGCAAAAACAAAGCGTATTGCCACATGTGTTGTTTCCTATGATTTACATTGTAGTCACTTTTTACACACTTTCAAACGTGTTGCTTATCTATGGTAATGATATGTTAAAAGAATACGGTTGTAAGTGTGTAAAAAGTGACTACAATGTAAATGATAGGAAACAACACACTTGGCAACACGCCTTGTTTTTGCAGTGAGGGAGAATCATCAGTTCCTGTAGCAAGGGGGCCTGATGCAACCAACAATAGATGTTTTTGGTCTTATAACTTAGAACATATCGACAAACTATTGTTTTTCGGTAAACTATGTTGTAAACACCAATCAATTCTCGACCGAGAATTTGGAATATAATGACAATGTCCTAGTCGTCGTTCATAACCAATAATCGGCAATGTTCTTTGACTATAGCAAAATTTACAGTACGTAACGTAATTGACAATTACTGACTCATGATCGATGACTGGGATACCTGAAATTGAAATAATCGCTACGGCAAACAGTGTAAGAACAAACCATATCCAAATCTCAGCGTCGACTGTAGATGATTTCCATTGCAATTTGAATTATTTTTCTGGTTTCCCACATGTTGTTTTTTTGAAACTTTTTTTTCAACTATGTTACGTCTCGGGCTAACGAGACGAGGGTTTATTATTAATATTATTTGGGATCTTGCTCGATTAAGAGTAGAAACTCAAATTTCGAATTATCACGCTTTAATAATAATTATATTTAATTTATCCTTAAATTCTAAACTTGAACAATTTTAATATATTTAAGACATTGGTTTGTGATTGAATGAAGACTGATTAGTTGGTTTATTGATGGTAAGCAGGAAGACTCGGGTGAAAGTAAAGTGGGGATAACTAGTGGCCGTCGACAGGCCCGAAAAAGTTGACTTCGCGTGGTGCATGGGACCATCGAACTTACTAGGAAATTGGGAAAGAAGTAGAACACAAGTCGTTGCAATAATGTGAATGCGGAAACGGGTAGACAAATATGAAGGTGAATGTCCGATGGGTATTGAATCGGGATTAGCGTTTGGAAATAACGGAAGGACAAATTATAAAAATTATAATAAAATCACCAGGACGTAACAAACTACAAACGGAAATTTTTCCACTACAATCAACTACAAACGATTCTCTATAAAAATCAACCATCAGATTTGAGTTTCTTTAAAGTCGGGGATGGATATTTTTGAAAGTACCATAATTTTTTTGAGTTTTACTAGAAACAAAAAAGTTGTTACTACAATCCACTACTAACCTAAATCTATCAAATTAACGTAAAAAAAATCCGATTTCTCAAAATGGGGTGCCAGGTTCACATGGCTGACTCATAGAGGACTTGAAATAATAAGGATCTGAAAGGGCTCGTATTAGTGACCGCCTGGTTCGATTCTCTTATACGGCGATGGTGAGATATTTTTAAAGAGAAAAATCGTCGTACGGAGGCGACATTAATTTCTTTTTTAATACTTGGCGGCGAGACGCTGCTGCGTCTCTTAATAATGTAAAGAGATATTTTTAAAGGGATACTTTAGTCTTGTGATATGTAAATGAAGCTCGTAACAGGAGGACGCAAATCTCGTGTACAAAGCGTATATTTAGCACTACGCTCTGACTCTAATACAGAGGAAAACGCGTATTATGCATATCTCGTAATTACGTGAATGAAAATGCTTTCCACTTACCTCGTTTCATGATTTATTCATCATTGTGGGTACTTTGGCCGAAGAAGTCATTCATGATGTGAAAACTAGAATCACAAAAAATTAGTGAGCCTCAGAATTAATATGTCTGCATATTTTACAGGGGAAATTATTCTTGCTCGGCCGCTTGAGGATTTGACGCAGATTACTCACGTTGGAGCTCCGGTTGTATTGAGCGTCGTTGCTGAAGAAATTAGACGATCCACGATGGAACCACCGGCTCAGGCGACGGTCGTTGAAGTTGGACTGCTTCTTGGCGAGCCTGGTAACAGTCCGCCTTTCTTCGAAAACGATAAGTACGTCTGAAAAAATATAATAATACAACGATATTTATCGAAAATCAAAGAACGACTACAGAAATTCTTCACATATTTATCATCTATTGAAAAATGTGCAATGACTTAGCGATGTAATTTGAATCTCAATAATAGAAATTGAGTCAGCGAGAAAAAAGCCACAAAAAAGTGTTTTTCAATCCTCAACCAGAAAAGTAATGTCACTTACAAAAGTTGCAGTTTCCTGATTGCGGTTCGGATTATATAGAATTTTAACATTTTCGAAAAAGTGACGTTATTTCATTAGCTTTCGAAAAACTATATCTAACCATCAGGAATTTTCTACACAAATGAAACAATGTTGAGTGAAGCTAGATTTCTAATTTACTGAAGACTGGTCTTATTTATTTATTAATCCTATAGTTACGTCGCTTGGATGGACGAAAACGCGGAACCGGGAAGCGTCGTAACATTTACAGAACATTACTCGACCAGAGTGAGAGACGAGGATATCGGAAAAGCAGGTGTCTTTGCTCTTAAATTGGATAACAACAATGGGACTTTTGAGATCAGTCCTACAGTTGCTGAACGCACAGCTAATTTTATTATCACTGTTCGTGATAATAGTCTGATAGATTATGAAATTTACAAGAGTTTGCGTTTCAAGGTAAAAAGCTTTAAAAAAATCGTATGGATACATTCAGATATCAATGAAATGATAATATTATTTATGCAGATTATCGCTCAAGAAGTTGGCCCGGCGACAAATCTTTCGGCAAGTGTACCAGCAACTATTTTCTTGAGGGACGTCAATGACAATGCTCCGGAATTCGAAGCACCAACTTACGAAGTTACCTTGTTAGAAAATGTAACTGCTGGGACACGAGTTGTTCAAGTAAGCTTTCACTTTATTTTTTTCAAAATACGTATCACACTATAAAAGCAATTTTATTAGGCCAGCAAATCTTTTGCTTAAATGGTAACAACATTCCTTTATTTTCTAGGCTAACAATTTTGTTTTGCTAGGGTATAAAATAACGCAATGCTATCACTAAGCAAAAGATTTGCTAACCCAGCAAAATCCTTTTCTCCGTTGAGCTGGATATTATTTTTACGTATTGAAAGGTGGTCTTATTTCCTAAATGTTTTATAGCATATTTACAATAACTTTAACATTAATTTCTAATACTATACTACAGCTTTATTACAAGACAAACCTATTAATAAAATTTACAATTTTTTCCAGGTTCATGCGACAGACAAAGATACTGGATCGTTCGGGAGAATTCAGTACACAAGAATCATAGGTACAGGCAGCGAGGCATTCGTCATAGATCCTGATACAGGAATAATCACCGTGGCTATGGGATCTTCGGCCCTTGATCGTGAAATAACGCCCAGTCTTCAGCTGTCCGTCGAAGCTCGAGACGAAGATGGCAAAGGACTGCGAGGAACCGTTCCTCTTATAGTCAATCTCCTGGATGTCAATGATAATGCTCCGATCTTTGAAATGGAGACTTATCAGTTTACTCTGAATGAAGATATGACGAACTTTACGAAGCCAGCTATCATAAAAGTGATTAACTAACTTACGAATTTTTAGCAGATATGCTAGTATCACCGGTAACAATATTTGGAAAATTAATATACTATATGGAAAGTTTTTTTTAGTAAATACCGCTTATTAAATTCGATTAATACTACAAGTATGTTATAAAATTCAAGTACTTATTAAATATAACGCGTTTAGTAAAATATACATCAATTTGACGAAAATTTAGCGTACATTATATTAATTTTTTAAAGAAGATTTCAATATTGATATACAATATTTAAAAAAAAACTATAAAGAGCCTTGTACATTCCCTCCTTTATGAGGAAGATGAAGTTGAGGATCTCAGTTCCTATAGGTGACTTTGTTGAAAGCTTGAAAATAATAACGAAGCAATGAACAAGATTATTTTGTTAAGGTTCTATTTGTTATATAACGATCGAAACGTCAGCAAGTGACGTCGCAAAAATAATGAATTTATATTGGTTCTCAGGCCTTAGACGCTGACGCCGAGCCACCAAACAACGAAATACGTTACGAGCTTATCCACGGAAATTACGAGAATAAGTTTCACCTGAACGAAATAACCGGCGAACTATTTCTTCGTGAACCTGTCAACAAAGTTAGACGTACTAGACACAATCCTTACCAAAACTTCGCAACAAAATTCAGAAAAGGATTTGTCAAAGTGCAAAGGACATTTCAAAATATGACGGATACCACAACAGTTGTTCCGGCTATACTTGAATTAAACGATACCAGTGAAAATAAAACAGACAATGCGACAGCTGATATTGCAACGGATACACTGAAGATCAGGAAAAAACGTGAAGACGATGATGTTCTATTCACTTTAACAGCAAGAGCATACGATCTTGGTAATTTTCCAATTCCATCTTAACGAATTTCAATCAACAGATTAAAAACCGTTTTTAAACTTTAATAATTTATACTAAAAAGTTAATTGAATTTTTTTCTTTGATTTTTTCGAAAGTCACATTTTTTATATTTTTAACTTGAAAATCATTTTTAATATTTTCGAACAGTAATTTTCAAAAATAACATGATTCATTAATTACAGTTACTGACAAAATTTAAGCCTGTGCCTAAACGCTACAATAATATATATTTTTTTAGTGCATATTCCTCACTGCTTTTATAGGCTTTTACTGCTTCCTCCGTTTTTATGCGCTATTCCATTCCTTGAGATCCCCCTACAGTGTTGTCCGCAGCCACTGATCCAAATGTACTAGACTAAGCTAAAATATCAATTAGACCTACCAAATGTGCGGTTTGCGGGTTGCGAAAAAAATATTTGGTTGCTTGAACGAAATAATAGTTATTGTGAATGAAGGAAAACTCGATTCGACTATCCGTTGGTTTGTTGAAACAAGTATTATAAGTATTTTGTGTATTATAACTATGTAATCGTAGTTTCTTCTAATCAACCAAATATTTCTTGCAGTCAGTCGTGCTACACAAACAGCGATTCGTGCGATTGTTAATTTAGAACATAATTTATTGTTCTATTAACGATGAAAGTATTGTTGTCGCCTAGAAAAGTATCTGTATACACTGTAAAAAAAATTATTTATGAAAATTAATATACTTGTGTAGGAAGTACAGATGCATACACTGGTATATTAAATTCCATATATAAATATGTTATAAATATAGTAGGTGGTAGTAATATTAATTTACTTTTACATTTAACACGACATTTATCATGTTTAATATACAAGTAGTTTAATATTAAAGGAGCTTCCTGTTTTTGTATATTAATTTTACTAACATTTTTAACAGTGTACTATGCTACATATTTCTGAGTTTAGCAACTTATTTTGACCACGTTTCGACCAGTTTAGTACTCATAAACTTGTATTCTGCATTGAATAATTCCACACTTTAAATAAAAATGCTCGATTCTAGGTGTACCTCACATGTCCGGTCTAACCCAAGTAAGCGTAATGAGAGGTCCTGTGGCAGGGGCGCGTAACGTTATGTTTGTCGTTGCCGGTGAAAATCCAGATCCTGTCAAAACAGCTGAAACTTTGGCTGCTATCACCGGAGGTCGGATTGTCGTACAAGAAATTCGTCCCTACACGAGCAAAGATTTTCCAAATGGTTCTGGGATGAATGTGCCAAGTCTGGAAGGCGGAAAGAAGTGAGTTGTGCGCACCAGATTTATTCAAATTCAATAAATTTTCAGGCAAGTCCTTTCGCTATCATTTACGAATAAATTAATCCATCTGTAATTATAGAAGCATAGTAGTAGCTCGAGTCGAGCCAATCGGCGGTGGAACTTCGCTGGTCGATATCGAAAGGATTCGCACTGCATTGGCAGCCAACGGAGTCGGAGTTATCGGCGGGGACATGTCAACCGGTGGCATGGAAAACGGGGTCGAATCAAAATCAGATAATGGAGGTACAACTAATCACAACAGCAATACAAACACCAATACTATTACCAACATTACTACTATAAACAGCGAAGAAGTGGTTAGTAAAAAAGATAACAATTTTCGAATTGGGCACACAGAGAAATTGTGCGAGATCCTGCAATTATTAAATGACAACTATTTATTTATATTAAATCATCCGGTTTCTGCATCAATTAGTTAGTAGTGACGGTAATTTCTAGTCTAGACTTGAAGAATTTTATTAATATTACTAGTTTTTACATTAATCATTATTTGTTCCCAGAAGAAGATATATCTTTCCGTGACTCCGTTTTCCTTTCTCTTTCTCTCTATCTCTCTCTTAATAATTAATAGTTGTTTTTAAATTTTTGCTAGGTCTGCCACAATTTCCCCGATTGTGTGTTAAACATTTAAAGGCAATTTACCCTTCCAGACAATTTACCGAGCTGAGAACAGACTGCTTTTTTGGCTACTGATAATCCTCGGATTGCTCATGCTGATCGCACTAATAGCTCTGATTATTTGCTGTATCTGTCCGGGCTGCCCGTTTTACATGGCACCACGAAAAAGGCGCGTGCATTCTTCAGAAACTTTAATAGCTCGTTCGGATGGAAGGCCTAAGAGACATCTTCACCGACAACACGCAAGATCGCTGGAAGGTAAAACAAAATATCTGCAAAAAAATCATTTTTAGAAATTGAGGCTAAGTATATTCGAGAAAATTCTCTGAGCTATTTAATCCATAAATCATTGAACGAAATTCAGCAACCTGGCAAAGGAAAAAGCAAGCCTGGAGCGCAGATCCAACACGACGCAACTGGCAATTCAACCGAAGAAATCATCGAGCAGCCGGTCAGGTTTCCTTGCCGGGTGATGTACACGTTGTCGAACGGGAGCACGAGATACTCGAGAAAGCTGCGTCTTTACGTTTACGCGATGGTCCTGTACCAATGTACCTAACAGAGTCAATGAGAAGACCAGATGAGGAGCGCATTTATATAGAAGACGTGGAAGGTCTTAGAACGCAAGGCTACGGAGTCCTAGACATAGATTCCCTTCGACAGCATGACATGGAAAGAGGTTCGGACATGACACGGCAAATTTACGTCGGTGAAGAAGAACAACGCGTCAGCGAACAGCCTAAATTTGTCAGAGAACAACACTTTTATCGAGATGGTAACGCAGAAGTATTACGCCTCGTTACAAGAGGTCAGATGGAGGAAGCCATGATCGCTCATCCTGCGCACAGACCTCAGACGCTCGTGATAGATCAAGGACAGTCCGGAACTTATCGAGTTGACGGAAAAGACATTCTGTTGCAAAGATTTATTGAGGATCAGAAAATAAGACATGCAAGTGTTGGCCAAGATCTTCACGATAGTATGCAGGACATTGAGCATCGGAGTATGGAATCCCATCAGCGTCAAAAGGAAGCTATTAATCTCCAACAACAACAACAACAACAGCAGCAGCAGCAGCACCAGCAGCAGCATCAACATCAACAACAACAGCAGCAGCAACAACCGAAAATCCTCTTGATACCTGAACGATTAGAGGAAGACCATCGTCAACACATAGAAGAACTTGGTCCGGAGGTTCAGAGACTAATAATCGATCATGGTAGTTTTGAGAAAACAGCAAGATTCGAAACTAAAGGCAGTCATGAAATAATTCCAGGTCCAACTCTTCTCGTTCATGCACCAATGCCTAAAAGTTTGGGAGAAAAAACGAAGGAACAAGAGCCCAAACAGAGTGTCAATGTTCAGCATTATTCTATTCATGATCTTGAACTTGCACGACAAAATGCTCTGTTGACGAGACTCTTGTTGGAAAGGGACGCGAGAGAAGTCGGAGCTGGGGTGATGGTAGACTCAGCAAGTTATTTGGAGACACAGAGTCTGCCTGGACAAGTAGCGATCGCTACGCAAACAGACAGAACAACTGCAACGCAAACGGAACTGCCGAATAGAAGCAGAAGTGACAATGATGAGTCTGAAGAGGAAGCGAGAATGAGAAAGAAACTTAGATCGAAGAAGCGTTATGCCGACGGAGAACCTAGACGCATAAGGACGTTGTGGATGAAGTCGCCTATTAAGGAGGAAGATATGCAGTACAGCACCGAAAAAAAGGCTTTCATTCTTCGCAAGAAAATGAAGGATGTCAAGGACAGCAGACGAATATCATTAGAACCTGATGTTCTACGAGAAATATCAGATTCTCTGGATGAAAACGGCGACCAACCGATCACAGCACGCAGAAGAGACGAACAGGAAGATACCAACTCAAGGGTCGAATCACGCAACGAAGATGAAAATGGGAGAGTGGAAGATTCTTCATCTATCGAGTTTACTGTACGAGACGTCAGACGAACCGATCCAGAAAAGAGGGCAACAAGAAAGACGGTTGACGAAGAAGTCAAAATAAAAACCACTCGGGAACAGCGGGAACACGTGGTTGAGCCGAGTTTCCGAATCTTGGAAAAAGAAATGAGCTCTTTAAGTAAGAAACTGTCTAAACTGGCTGGAAAAAAGATATTACAATCAAGCAACGGAAGTGAAACTGATTCGCAGGAGAAAATGAAAACCGTCGTAACGAAATCTAAAAAAATAGAAGAAAAGGTAGATCCTCAAGTGACTGAACCTAAAAAGCTCGCCAAAGTCGTGGAAGTCACGAAAACGAAAAGGTCAAAGAGTACTCCGCGAACTACCGTGTCAGAATTTGTAACGACCAAGGAGCAAGTGAAGATTCGAGACGACAATGTTATCGAGAGCAAGCCACGACAAGTGTACAAGTATAGAAAAAGTCAAACCATCAGCACCGGAAGTTCGGATTACGAGGATGTTTTAGAAAAACCTAAGAAACATTATCCACAGATCGCACACCTTGAAAAACAGAAACAAGTCACTACTAAATCGTCTCATGTCAAATTAAAGCGGCAAGGCAAGATAGAGCATAAAGGACCCATGAAATCTGCTCCACTGGTTGTTCCTCATGAGTCTTTAGAACAAAAAGATACTTCGGATACCGCATCGAAGGAATCGACTCAATCGGGGAAAGGTGACAGGGAATCAATAAGAATTAAAAAATGCAGCAGTGGAACCGGTGAAGGAAAATCAGAGTCCGGGCAGTTGTCTAGTCCTAGTTCAGACCATTCGAAAGACCCGAAATTAAAAAAGAAGGGTGGACTCGCAATAGATATTAAAAAGAAAAGTACTGCGGATACTAAAGGAGCACCCAGTAAAGCGTCACAAGAACACGTATCGAAAATATCGTCAGCTGAATCTGTTAAAAAAGATTTTGTCGACCAAACTGTGATAGAAACCGAAGCAGAAAGTCCTGTAGTTCCTGATATGAAAATGAAAACTGTTTCTGAAACTGTAACGATGCTAAAAAGTGTTGTTTCGCATATGTCTGCGGATAAAAAAGTGCTGGAGGAATCAACTGAACCAACAACTTCACAGCAGAAATCTAGTGAACATAGAGATCAAAGAGGATCCATCGATATGATTGAAAACAAATTTTTTACGATGCCTGCAGAAGCTGTTGATGATTTTATTACTCATGAAATGAACGACAGTATGCAAGCGCTGCAAGTTCAACATCCGTCGTTCACTGAAGGTGCTGGAAGAATAACGGATATCGTTCTTGGTTCTTTGGCGATGGAAGGTGAGTCTAGAGGAGGAGAAGTTTTAGCACGGAAAGAACTCCACGATGATATTAAAGAAAGTGCAGACGCTGTACAAAAAGAAATATCGGAACCTACTGAGACGACCGATAAAGAAAAAATAGGTGCTATACAAAGAGAAAAATTATCCCAGGCTATAGAACCGCGGGATACTATGAATGCAGATAAAGTGTCAGAACATCTGAAATCAGATAATAATGATAGTACAAGTGGTGTAGAAATAACTGATGTAGCTGATCTTGTTCAGTTACAAGCTGAAGAAATCATAGGCTTCGTACTGAAAGAAAAAGTGGCAGAGCCTACAAAATTGGAGGAAAAGAAAAGTGTGGACGACACACAGAAAGATTTGGTAGTTAAAGATCCAAATTTGGAGGAAACGAAAAGTGTAGATGTCATAAGGAGAGAAGAAGAACTAGATCCTACACATTTGGCGGCTAAAATAAGTTCAGATGTGATACAGAAAGGTGAGATACTTAAAGCTACAGATTTAGAGGAAAAGAATAGTGTAGATAACGTATCCGAAATAATTGATTTGGAAGAAAAAGAAAGTTCAAAAGTGATACAAAAAGGAGAAAAACTAGAACCCACGATATTGGAAGATACGAAAAGTTCAGATGCCACACGGGAACAAGAAGTGACTGAAGCTACTTCTAAATTGAGAAAATCTGATCACCTTGAAGAGTGGGACGATTTATCGAAGGATGCGGAAAGTGTTACAGATCAAAAAATTGAAAAGAGGGAGATTGTTGCGCAGCAATCTGAAGACGCGGGCATGTTTTCTGATAATTTTGATAGTTTTTGCGGTACAGACATACACCCAAAGGGTTCATTGGATAGTAGAGGTTCAGGAGAACAGATTTCTTATGAAACTCTGGAGTCTGAATCTTCGGAGGACCAAATCACAACAAAAAAAACCGCACATATCGAAGATGCTGTTGAAAAAGATGGTGTTAAAACTATTGACAAATCAGGGGAAATAACAGTAAGTTCGGATATTGAAACGAAAGAAAATATTGTGGACCCACAAATATCACCTCCTAAGACACCTAGTATACCTCTGAGTGAAAATAGATCACCTGAGCATCCTTCAAAATTGCTCAGTCCTACCTCAACACCTATTTCACACGAATCAGAACCAAAAACGATTGAAATAAAACAAACAAAGGCAGAAATGGAAACAAATGTCGCAATTGATACTCCAATAGCAAAATTGGACACTGATACAGAAATTGCCATGAAGGACCTATCTGATATTCCAAAACCGGCTGCAGTAATCATAACACATCCTAAAATCGATCAAACCGCTTTGGAATCGGGAGAAAATCACATTGACACAGTCCCAGTAGTGCCACCGCTAGATATCAGGATTAAAGATGAAACGAATATAAACTTGCCCTCAGAGCAAATTGAATCAAAATCTGAAATACTTATTGCATCTCCACGTCCATCATCAAGCACCGAAGACATAATGCTTGAAACGAGTTCGCAAAAAGAGTTTGGTATCGCCGATTCTCTGTTCGTGGATGCAAAGTTACTGAAAGTGCCTTCAAAATCGGGAAAGGGAATAATTGCCAGTGACGCTAAAGAAGATGAACCGCAAGAAGACAGATTGGTTGATGACCAAAAAAGAATTCAAATTGATGTTCCACCCGTTAATCTTGTCGAATTGTCACGCGTTATGTTGGAGGACGCGGATGACAGTGATTCCAGTGAAGCTTCGAGTAAGACGATGTTAACTGCAAGACCATACGGAACTCCTCGACACCGACCTATCTCTGGTACTGATAACGTCAAGGAATTAGAATTATCTGAAGATAAATCAATCAAGCAGCCAGTGCAGACTACAGAAAGCCTTACAACGGAAGATGTTTCGAAGGAAGTACGCGAGGGTTTAGAAGAGGCTGATCTATTAACAGAAAGTTCAACAAAGAGTGATGAAAAATTACAACCTGAAGACACTGCACAGACACCTCGGGAAAAATCACCAGAAATTCAAATAGAAACAAAACCAGTTATTTCCGAAAAAGGGATTGATGAAACGGTCAAATTAATGGAAGACGTGGGTAAAACGTTGCCAGATGAGATATCAAGCAAAACCCAAATAGCGGAGGTCAAAATAAGTACCGGAACGGAACCAGCGATATCGACTCAAATCAGCGACGTAGATGTTAAGAAACTTGATACAACTGCAGCACCAGGAGACGCGGAAAAGGACGCAGCATCGGAAAAGGTACAACAGCTTTATCAAATACGACAAGAAAAATTACCTGATGATGCTGATGGCTTCCATTCCCTTCCAGAAACGAATAAACCTGTGAAGAGTTTGGACGATACGAAATTACTCGAAGAATTGCGGACGTTGCCGAGAGAAATGATGAAAACTGCAGCAGCAACAGCAATCACTAAGGTATCGGGTGCAGGAACGAAGAAGGCGGCCTCTACGGGAAAAGACATGAAAGACAACGCAAGAAAAAAAGAAACATCGAAAGAAGACGTTCCAAAAGGTTCCAGAAAAGCCCTAGCAACCGCATCAAAAAATTTGTCACCGAAGAAAGAAAGAAAAGTAAAAACACTGAAAGAAGAATCTTCCAAGATTGCGAAACAATCAGCAGTAGTCGGGCAGCTTGCACGTTCTCGAGATCCTAATCGACAACTTGGTCCTGCTGAATTGCAGTCGGAGCAACAGACAGATCCATTGTCTCGAACTAGTCAAATTAGGCGAACTTGGAGAAAAATCGATCGCCCTGACAAAGATGTACAACAGGAAAAAGTGAAACTAGACAAATCCAAAAAGCCATTATCTAAAAGCGAAAGTGAGAAATTAATTAATAAAAGGCTGAGCGAAACTCGTACAACACAGGAA
Organism: Ephialtes manifestator; assembly: GCA_963970395.1. Lineage (NCBI taxonomy): Eukaryota > Metazoa > Arthropoda > Insecta > Hymenoptera > Ichneumonidae > Ephialtes > Ephialtes manifestator. Next base: position 5,511,531 of record OZ019972.1, read on the forward strand.
AAGCTCAAAGAATCTCGTGTTAAGAAAGTTCAAGAGAAACCTAGAAAGACAGAAAAAAGTAAGAACAGTGTAATAGAGAGTAAGACCGAAAAAGATAAGAAAATAGAGAAAGTTCATCTTGATCAGCAAGAAATAGTTAAAAGCTCAGATGATTCTGACAAAAAGGTTCAAGAAATACCTAATGTGCCCAAAGAGGGGAAAATTGAATTAATATCCCCTGTAGAAACTGAGAAATCATTGATACCAAGTGCAATGCCTCAGAAGGAGGATTCAAGCGATAAAAAATATCGAGAACAACCAACACATTCAAAGGAAACCAAAGAACTGTCAGACGGAACGCCATCTGGATTTACGAGTTCTATCGATTGGAACGTAGGAAAAGAAAGTCCCGGACACATTGTGGAACAAACTCAAGATACAGGAATGCCACCAATGGAAGAAACGAGAATAACTATAGAACCAATTACGGCGAATCAAGAATCCACAATGCAAGAAATAAAATTGCCAAAAAATGCAACAATAACGGAAGATGCAACAATAGCGGAGGGGAGAGAATCTACGAAAGAAATAACAATGACGGAAGATACACTAATTACAGAAGAAAGAACGGAGTTGAAACATCCCATGCTTTCAGAAGGCAAAACAGCGATGGAAGATCCAACTTCGGCAAAAGAAAGAACAAAACCGAAACAACACGTGATGTCAGAAGACAAAATACTGATAGTAGATCCGAAACGACAAGTGATGTCAGAAGACAAACCACTGATAGTAGATCCGAAACAACACGTGATGTCAGAAGACAAAACACTGATAATAGATTCGAAACAACACGTGATGTCAGAAGACAAAACGCCAATAGAAGATCCGAAACTGACAAAAAAAAGTTTGAAACCAAAACAACCGGTGATGTCAGAAGACAAAAAAGATAAGGAAGATCCGACGTTGACAAAAGAAAAATCGAAACCCAAACAGCACGTAATATCAGGAGACAAAAAAGAGATAGAAGATCCAGCAGTGACAGAAGAACCCATAAAATCTGCAGCTCTAAGTAAATCACCTGAGATTCACAACGTAACAGTAGCAATCGAAGCAAATCAACAACAAAATATACCCTCGACGACTTTGGATGTTAAAGAATTACCGAAAGAAGTGATGAAGATACCCATAGAAATCATGAAAGAAGCTGATGGAACTCAAATCGTGGATGTTCAGGCGGAGGTTTCGACGGCGTTGGAACCAAATAAACTTTCCGGAAAAGTGGAGGCATCGAAAAAAATGACGGAACTGGTTGAAACCCCAACAAGCCAAGCAGAACACATGAAAAGATCCGAAAATAAACTTGAAGAGAAAAGAACAACAGAACGAAGTGCCGAAGAAGGTACGTCAACAGACTTACCAAAGCTCGATAAAACCCTACCTACCGACAGCACAACTGAGAGAACAACAAGTCCCCGAAAGGCGACGAAACATCGAAAGGAATCGGAGATAACGGTTATCGAGAGTCAATCTCGTTACATGGAATGGTATAAGCTTAAGCGAGAAGAGATGGAACGTAAAAGACAAGAAAGAAAAGATGCTGATGAGGAGGAAGAGAGACCAAAGTGGCTTCGAAAAAGTACGAGACAGAGATGGTTCAAAGGTGGTCCCGACGATAAAAGAATTTTTGATCCCAAAATTGGTGAAACGACACCGAAGAGAAAGAAAATAAAGCCTTTAGTGAATGTTGAATCAGAACAATTAAAAGCGATCGTTCGACAAGGTCGAGCACTTCGAAAAGCTCAAGGTGATAAATCGGACGAGCCACAGATACAAATATTTGCTCCGGAAAAACCTCCGACGCCATTGTCCTCCATCCCACTTAACTCACGGTATCATCATCATCATCATCTCGTGCAGCATTCCGAATACAAATACGAGAAAATGCCGACAACCTCATTTTACCTTCACCCTCCACCTGCCCCTCATTCGTCACCACAAATATCGCCCCAAACCTACGAGGATATGTGCCCTGAGCAATATCAGAGTCTTCCCTCGGACTCTCGACGTACCAACGAAGGTTTCGACTCCGGGATCATCGTCCAACAGCAGCAAGGTGGAAACAAGCTCCGTCATCAACAACTCTTGGAAAAAAAGAGTGTCTTCGATATAGCGTACAGCGAAGCTGCTCCTTCGCACCTTCGATCTGACAGCACAACACCACCGTCCTGAATATTTACAGATTATATAAATCTCCTATTTCCTGTTTTTTAAATAAATAAAAAGAAAAAAATCTTGTTAAAACACTTTTTAGCTCAATGTCTTATAGTTCAATTTGTTTCGAATTTACTTTCTCATGCCAAAACTATAAATGTATATGCATCGAATAAGCATAATGTTTAAATAAACCGCGTTTATTCAAATATATCATTCGGATTTAAAAAGAAGTATAAATAAAATAATTTAGGCTCGAATTTTCAGACGCAAGTGGTTTTTTCTATCCAACTTGAATTTCATGTTGAAATCGAATTTGTCATGAAATCTTAAATACAATTTCAAAAAAAAATTTCGTTAAATCTGACAAGCTAAAAATTAGTCCTGAGGAGTAAGAATTAGGCTTTAAACTTGGTCCTCAGGAGTACGAAGTACTAGATGCCGGAAATATCAAATCCGTTCATTGCGCTGATTTGAAAGTTAAAAAATTCAAGTTTTTATATCACAATATTTTGACTGTAGAAAATTTCATATTTTAAAAATTTGATGTGCCTTTCAAGAAGTTTCAATGGAAGTTTTCACCAAGTCATACGTATCATCGATAAAAAATATTTTCTTAATAATATCATATAAGAAATATATTTCAAGTCTGACATTAAATTAAAAGTTAAATGAAATCTTAAGTTCAATCACCAGTTCAATTTTAAGTCAAATATAAATTTTTATCCGTAAATCAATGTTACGACTGAAAATTCTGGCCTGAGTGTTCACCACTGCCGTCCAAAGAAAAAGATAATTCATGTATCAAAAAAATAAATCCAAGAGCATCGTATCGATGAACAATTTTTTCTAACAATATATTCATGCCTCTACTAGGTTTATGTGCAACAATGTGTTATAATAATATTGTAAATAAAGATGTATAAAACCAAGCCTACCGCCGATGCTGTTACGCTGATATATCACCTAACCGCTGTTCCGACCGCTACTTTGCATCTCACGAATGTGACCACGCGCGTACCGCGTGTCTCAGCTTCTTGAGCCATTCTGTTTCTCTGTTACAAAAGTATCCTCGTTCTCGACTTTACCCACTATCTTTCGTTCGACCGGTTTATCTAGTGTGTCGGCAGTTGCACGACATTCGCTCTGGCGAATGTCCCGAGAACCTCGGATTCACCGACTACTACGACCCTACCCTCAGAAAAACAAGCTTCCCTTTGCCTTCGTCCCACTCATTCGCCTGCATAGTATCCAAATCAAACCGTAACTAAAATCGATAGTAACAAATAAAACCTCAAAAAAATTGTAGAAACCTCATAATCACTTTAATGACGTTTTATTAAACTGCATCAAGCCTGACGACAGAAGAGTCGACAAAATCTCCAAGTGTCTCGTTATTTCTTCCTTATCTTCAAAAACAGTTCTCTACGAGTGAAAGAAAGACCGAGCGTGAGCAAAAGAGCGCGCGCAGCACTCTTGTCCAATAGGAAAGAGGAACGTCGAGACAAAGACAAAGCCACACTCTTGAAGCTTCTACGTACCCGTTCTTATGACGTAGGAAAGACGCCATCGACTACGTGTATCATGACGCTCACGATGCAACTAACCTACCGTAATCAAAGGCATAATGGTGCATCAAACATAACCGGAGACTGGTAAATCTTTGTGCCAGGATCGCATAAAGAGGTCGTTGGTATCACTAACAGAAAGTAGCAGGTGGCAAAAGTCTCTCGAGAATCCTTCACGCAGCGTAATCTACCATCTAGCCATCTGGATGGTACCGCCAACAAGCGCTGAGTTTATATGTCACGCGGGTAGCGCGTGTTCAACCTCCACCACGGTTCTGCTTTCTTGTACCAGGCGTACGCCAACGGCCGGCCGTTTGCGACACATCATGCCTTACGTTGGGACGAAAAGGTGCCGGCGCACGATTTGGCAACAGCTGCAGCGCTCCACGAGTAACCATATCCGTGGAACAAGTTACGTGCGCCGCATCCGTAAGTGGTAGCAACGTTACAAGCAGCCGTTGACACTCTGGAATGGGTACTCCAGCGTCTCTACCACATGGAAGACCTCCACTCGGTCCCCTAGAGGCGCTGCTGCTGGCTCCCATCAGTTACACGTGTTAGACCTGGCAACAATTAAATTTTAACTATTAATTGGTAGTCCATACGACTATTTATGTCCATAGTTCTATTGATTGAATAATAGTTCTTGAATTTTCAATGAACCACTTTGAGAAATCGTAATAGCCTGGCAACTATTAATTGGTAGTCAATGCGACTATAAAAATAGTCGCATCGACTAGAAAAGTGTTTGATGCCGACTAGAAGTCAATGATGAAAAAAAAACTGCCACGATTGTTTGACTGCACTATGATATTCTATCCGCGTATTCACGTCGACTTGTTAATAGGTACATCTCATCATAGTAACTTACGTTAACAATGAAATAGGATCTATGAAAAATGTAAAATTGCCACCAAATACTCACCAATATAAACACGATTATTTGAATTTACTATAAAATTCTCTTCGTACAGTTACATGCACTAATTAGTAATTAAAACTGATTAAATTAACAAATAACCGTTGATGTAACTACAAAAATAGCCACGTAAACAAAAAATTAATATTTTCCGCTCTGATAGTCCAAACTTACACGACCATTTGAGTCCACTATAAAATGATCGTGTTGACGCTACTTTCAGCAATAAATGCAACAGAAATAATAGACTGTAAAAAAAATCAAAAATCTTTTTTACTACATTCGTTACATCCAAGGTATCCATTACAGTTTCTGTACTCCTGCTAGCTATTTCCATCTCCGTATTCCACTCTGGTGTTGCACTGTGGCCGTGGAAAGTACTCGTGAGCTGGATGTGGATACCGTAGGCGGATACAGCGCTGATATTGCAGGCTCCTGCTGTTGCGAGACGTTCAATATCGTTCCACGTGTTGCAGCTGCGGTATCGGTGACTAGAACTCTTGGACTCCCGCGGATACCATCCGTTTGATATGATTTCCTGATGAAATTCCGAGGCCCGTACGAATCCGATCCGCTCGTTGCCACACGCCCCCGGACATGTATAAACCTTAACGACTATGTGTACCGCTAGCTCGTTCGCTTGTCGTTTAATTAAAATTACGCGATTATAGGCAAAAGTAGCAATGGATAAACAATGTATGAATGTTAATTGTTGTTAATAAAGAGCGGTGCATGTTGCTGCGGCAACGGCGAACAGAGCCGCGAAGAGGCAGCGCCTGTACCAACTCTACGCTCGCGCTCGCGAGAGATGCAAGCTCACCTGAAATCTGCAGTACCTCCCGCTGCCCCTCTCGCTACTGCTGCTGTTGCTGCTACTGCTACGCTGCCTATCTCTCTATCTCGCTTTCTCCCTCGCTCTGCATACTCGGTATAAGATACATAGCACAATCTTGCGTTGTACTCACACTGCTCACAGACTCAGTAGATATATGCCACTTGCCTTGCATGCGATAACGCAGACGTGCAATCGGCAACCACAGGCTTTGATGGAAAACTGGCATTCAGTGCACAATTGTGCGACTTCCTAATCTAAACGAGCACTCGTATCGGCAATAACAAGTCGTTGGAATGCAGACAACTATTAACTGGCAACTACAAATTTTTGGTCCACCTGAATATTTTTGCAGCAATAATAATTTACTATTTAATAGTTAGGATAAATTATGCTGACTTGAAACGTGTGCTTGAGGTTTTTTGTGCTTACTATTTATAGTTATTCATACCATAATTTACCCTCGGTATATTAAAATAAATAATAGAATTAGTTTTTACTTATTTTTTAATATATTTTTATTTTATAATTGTTCAGCAAATCCACATTTTTGTTCTCCTTAAGCGTGTGACTTTCTGGGAAAGCGAATTACTTCTTAAGAGTCTTAGAAACATTTTTTTTTAATGAACTTTTGACGTACAAGAATCTTTCTAGAAATATTCGAAAATACCGATTTTTACCAATACCAATTTAATTCCTAAATGGTACTGCAAACGCAAGTAAATCAAATAGAAATAGCAACCGTAACATCTTTGAACCCACTGAAAACCTTTAATGTTGTATAAAACTTATATAGCACAGTTTTAACCACTAATAATCTTCGAACTCACGATATTTGCAATTAAATTTCATGAATATGTTTCTCCTTTAACAAACAAACAAAATTGTAAATTTTTTTACCAAAACGGGAAAAGATTATATTTTTAAAGAAATAAATAATATTAAATTATCTATGATAAAATCAACAAATCAAGGAACTTTGAAAGTACATACCGTAACAGCACTGTTAAATACTAAATAACTCAGGTGCACTGAATACTTCCAATAAATAAAGCATTTTTAGCTGTTTTCATAGAAATTAATAAAATTTCTTTAGCAATTTTCCTAGTACATAGGTACATACGTAGTTTAGCCGACCGGGGCCCCCCGTTTTTACAGGCACGTTCCTGGTTCCGTTGCACCCTTGTGCAGGGCTTTCGCAGTGATCGAACAGTAGGTTCATCCGGCTGAACAGACACTCCGGGATGATTCTATTCGACAGAGGCCATAAGAGTATGGGATGGGTTGGCCCGGGGGCTAATAGCCATCAATCATCGCCGAATTTCGGCAACGCGTTGGACAACGCAGGCGGCAGGGCACCATCACCAAAGTAGAGTTCTCCGAGCGGGTCCACGCGCGCCCGTTTCATTCAAGAGCGGGACGAAAGCGGAACGCGGGGTAAAGAGAGAACGATCCTCTATCTCTCTTTCTCTTGCTCGTGATTCCTTCTCTGTTGCTCGCTCGTTCGATACCTCCGAAAACACGCGGGCCTGGCTGGCGGCATGGCCGACGTTGGCTTCCGGCAACTACCGCTATATATGCCGCATTCTCGCTGGTACCACTTTCTGGCGAACCTTTATAGGGAAGACATGGTTACCTTGTGACACTTTTTTTCTGCCGGTTAATTGTCTATTTTACGCCTGTAATTTCCATAATTTATGAAAATTACGGTATCCTAATGCATGTGTTAGGTCGACTAAAATGTATAGATTCAAATACGTTATCAAAATTGTCCTACAGACCTTCGCAGTGTTCTTTTCAACTGTACGATTTAAATAACTTTTTGTAAAAACGACTTTGTTAGATTAACGAAAAAAGTAGTTGGACCCAACCAAGCGACTTAGTGCTCTCAGAGACAAACGATTTCTTGGCTAGGTCAACTATTTTCAGGTGGTTGGCTAACATTTCATCAATTTTCAAACATATGTTAATATCGGTGAAATCGATATGACAAGTAACTAACGAACAGTCAACTTGACTACGTTCATAGAAATAATAAATAACAGACTGGTTTAATACTTCAGACGTGAAACTTACTTCAGACATCACTTACTTCACAGTAAGTGATGTCTACAGTAAGACATCACTTACTTTACAGTAAGTGATGTCTCGATAAATCACGACCACTTATATATTTTTTAACTAAGATTTAAATAATATTAAAATATTTATGGTAACATAAACAATTGGAGGAAATTCGAAAGTACATAAGAGGCCGTTACAACCCTGTTAAAAACTAAATAACTCCTGTGTACTGAACACTTAAAATAAATAAAGCATTTTTAGCTGTTTGATAGAAATGAATAAAATTTCTATAGCAATTTTCCCTATAGGTACATACGTACTACTGTGCAACAAAAAACTGTCTACCTTATAGTAAGTGTGATGTATTGAAAAGTCGCCACCGCTTACATATTTTTTAAACTTGACATGTTTTGGCTCAGTCATAACAGTAGATAATAGCAGAATAAGCAAATTACAAGAGAACGGCAAGTGAACTAAGGGTAACACAAATAGCGACTGAGGGACAATTTTCAACATCGCATTCTGTTAATATCAAACGACTAGACATGTTGGTAGATGTTCTATGATTTTTAGAATTTTAGTTTCAAAAGGTATCATTTGTACTAAGATTTCCGGAGTAGTTTCTGAAACAATTGGAAAACTATAATGACTATAATCATCTATAATATGGGACACGAGATGCTATTAGACGACGGGATCAAAAGACTATAGACCAATCGCGTGGCAAAATACAAACTGCATAGAAGATACGTACTTCGAGGTTTGCCAACGTGCAATATTAATAACTTTGCTAACAAAGAGGACAAAGATTTTTGATTGACATTCGAAGGGTGTAATTTGTGTCACGCCCCCAGAAAAGTGCTTCGAGCACTTGGAGAACTATAAATATTTGATGGTAACATGTGAAGACGTATGGTGAACAGAGGTACCATTTTTATAAATCAAATTGTCAACGAATATCTGAGGTTTCACACGAAACAAATAGTCATTCAACTGGGAGTCGACAATTACATACCCACACATTCTATTCTTGACTCCTCGCGTGATAATAAGTTGTCGAGTCGCTTCGAAAAATTAATGAAAAGCATCGATTGTCGTGTTCTACTTGTAATTTTTTGCACCGCGTTATGGAGGTTCGCAGGATGAAATTATGACAGTCCTGTAGTTGGTCTTTGAAATATTGATCGTTATTGAGCCGTCAGCGCGCTAACGCATCGGATAACGAACGTTTTTTGTATTTGGCATTTTCAGTTCCCATTCAACCTTCACCAAGTTCTCTTACTACTCATATCGGCTGTCGTCTACTTTATTCGGTCACCGTAAACACTTGTACGAGTATTTTTTAAAACGTGTCGCGAGTGATTTTCATGGAAAAACGAACAGAGTTTCTACGTTTGCATCGAATATCAAATGAGTATTAATTTTTTACCATCTTTTGTGTAAGCTTTGATATATTAAATAATAGTAGTGGTGGGCAATTTGTATGAAAGTAAATGAGCCTACAGAAATATTCATAGCGGTAAAGCAAAAACTATTAGAACCGTAAAAACACACTTCCATTTTTACTTACTAGCAGCGAATGCACGTTTCGCACGCTAACCATCAAACTTCGGTATTAAAATTTTTATTAGCGTACTTGTGACTATTACAGATTATCTTGGATGAAATAACTTACATTTTCGATATAAGAACTCGTGCCATTTTATTAGTTTCGTGAATTGCTATTAGAAGTTATGCATGGTTAGAAATTATACTACCATTGCAATATCATATTTAATCTGTAACTTGCAGTGATGAATTAACATTATAATTCATATTTATGAAGAGGAGTTGATAATTCGAAGCTCACCTATGATGCGAATTTTAGACTCGTGCTAGTCGTGATAGCCAGCAAAGAAGCTCTCGCGTCATCGACCGTTCGGAGTCCTCAGAAAAACCGTCAACGTTATTATCATTTTTTATTGTGGAAACCATCTGGAATCTCTTGTCACCACTTTCACTAACCTCCTCTATCTCTAATTATAATTTCCTATTACCTAAAACAAATCACAATCTCGCGGTATGTCAATCTTAGAACTGTCAAAATGAACAACATGCCTGAAGCTGTTCGTCGACGAGTATCAACTTCACGCTGGTAAGGTGAATGACCCAATTAGCGACCTTCTAGGCTCAGCGCGATGTTGTTGAGGCAAGAAGATGGATAGAAATAGCATATTGATTAAAATGAAAGATATTGCAGTGAAGTTTAGAGTTTTTATTAAATTTAACGAATGTTACTTATCTACTTTTTTATCATTTTGAGGTACTATTATTTAAATATACGCCGTCATCCAAAAGACCCGATTAGTGTCCTACGATTTTCTCGTATGGCCTATTTTATGTTCTATTAAAGACCCATGCCGTCTTACATCTATACCCGATTAGTGACTGGAATCAAAGGGGCAGTGTCCCAGATAATGACAGACCTTCTTGCGCTTTTCCAGTTGTAGTTAAAAAAAAATATTTTTCGGGAATTACACTCAATTATACATATAAAATTAAGTTTTTTTAAAAGTTTGTTTATTCTCGGATTCCAGCGTACGCCATCAGGCTTTTACCTTCCCCACCCCTTTGTTACCCGTAAAATTCTTTAAGTTCCCCCCAGAATGTTAACCACAGTCACTCTTTCCTAATGCACTACTGTGTCGCATTTTCACGAGGGCACAGGGAAACTGCTGAAAAGAAACCGACCGCGTGTCCACGATTGTCGGTGAAAATTGAAAAGCCAATAAAATATTCTCATTGATTTCTAAATAAAACTCAAATATACTCTATTTTCATTAACATTATTCTTAAACTGCCAGTCCGATCCAGTTGCGGACACAAATCGCAACGACCCAGCGTTTTGGTGAACCTTTTTCTGACCTATATATTTTTCGGAGTAAGTGTAATTATTTGTTCTTTTCGCACATGCTAACGTTTTCTTTGATTCTTAATAATACTCTATGAATTAATTTTGTTCCTTAAATACATTTTAAAAACATACAAAACTATATTTTTCAAATGGTAAGTTCTTACCGACACAGACAAGAAAATGGCTGGTGATGTCTCACTTATGTCGAGTTGGCAGATAACATTTTTTAAATCGATGATTATCGAAAGTTAATTTTCGGCGCTTCTCATATCGCATAATGCAAAAATCAAAAAATATCAACAAAAAGTTTGATGTGTATTGGAAATCAAGAGAATTTTTTATCGTAAATAATATGAAGAATGGACACTAATTGGGCCACGTTCAGTAATTAGGTCGTTCACCTTACGACAGCCATTTACGAAACGAATAAAATGACAACAATACTTATATCGAAAATGCGAGATATTTTACCCACTGATTTTTTGAAGAAGGAATATCCTAAATAGTATACTTCATCACATTCAACATTTCAAGGTGTCATAACAGACGTTATTCTATTCACAATTTTTTATTTATCATGCTGTTTGGAGATAATTCCCAAAAAATTATAGGTGTTGTTGTTGATTATTTCTCTCCGTGTGGAATGTGTCTTGAATAATTTCAGATCTGATGAGATATGGACTTCAACGATGAGGTACCGACCTTTGACACCTACATAGGAGATTTATTGAATTTCATGAGATACTGCAAGATCTGGAAACCCGACACATTTTCTACAGGAAAAAATATTTTCGTGGCCGCCATCGTTGGCACTTTTTTGCTCTCGGACCTTATGCTCATAGTTACGGCATTCATGGACTTCAAATACGCGAGCAACGACCTTACCAGTTTCGCGAGCTACGTGGGACCCGTTTGCTTGCAGTGCATTGGGCTCATGAAATGGAGCTACTGCATTTGGAAGGTCGAAGAAATAGCGTGTTTGATGCATACACTCGAGAGATGTCATTATCTGTCTATGAAGATCAACAGAAATGATTTAGGCAGGTGAATTATAGTTTTTGCATTATTATAATAAGAATTATGATAAGTAAACTTCATATGTATAATACGAAACTATGGCGCGAAAACATATCAGGAATTCACAACTTCCCAATCATTTTTAAATAAACAAGAATAGTAACGTGCTATTACTTTCCTTCCTTATTTAATCTTCACGATTTTTCTTAAATCAATTCTCGAAGAATATTTTTTTTTAAATTTATTTTTATTAAAATGTTCAGACCCAATAGAATGAGTTATTTAGCCCCTTCGTTGGCATTGACACAATAGTGTGCACATTGTTTTTTTTCCTATTCAATTTGCTCCAATTTGGCATTCAAATGCTTATCGGGGATTTTTGGGGTCACTAAATCCGAATCTGAAGTCAAAATTCATAAATACAAAACGGCGGCCCCAATACAGCGGACCAAAATCGAAAATTTCACTCAATTTGGATGAAAATTGGTACCCTGGAGTTTTTGAGATCATTGATTACGAATATGAAATCAAAATGAGCAAATTCAAAGTGGCGGCTCTAATATGGCGGACGATATTTACAAGGTGGTTTGCTTTGGATGAAACTTAATACGCAGTGGCTTCTGTGGTCGTTGAGTTGGAAATCACTTCAAATGATATTAATCATTGCGGGTTTCGAGATATCTCAGAATTTTTCAAAATTAAAAATTCTAAGGTTTTACGAAGCTTGAGGTTTTCCCCCTTTAGAAAAACTTTTATCAGTTTTTGCATAACTCATATACTATTATCAAGATAAAAACAATTCTTAAAACGTTAAAACCCTGACATGCCGATTGTTACCCAAATCAACCCACTCTATCTACTGTGGACCGCCATATTACATCCGCCACTTGGAATTTATGAATTTTGAGTTCAGATTCGTAATCGGCGACCCAAAAAACCCTTAAGTTGGCATCAAAATCAAGATGAAAAAATTGCCTGCCATTTTGGGCAAATTTAGTTGAATTGTCTCTGCCTACGAAGAAGTTTAAAAGATAATAATTATAAAAAAACTTGCGAACAATAAAAAAAATAGATTAAATTAAACAGAACTAGGAGCGTCGAAAATCTGAGTCATATTAAGTAAATATTCTACTATCCAATCACGCAGGTTTAGGAAAATACAGGTCCGAAATGACGGTTACCCGAACGCACTATCTGATGTTTCTCTATGGATGGTTATGCCTGTGCATGTACGGAATTTTTCACTGGTGCTCGAATCCACTTTTCCTTGAGATTAAAGAAAACGGATTTGCGACGAAATTGTTTGTCGATATCAACGGCACGAGTACAAGAACAAGAAATCTTCCATATCTTGGATGGCGTCCGTGGAACGTCGATGGCAATATTGGTTACGTTTCCATGTTCATCGTTCAATTCATCGGCGGACTGGGTTCTGCTATCGGCTCCATCACTTACGATGTTTTTTACATCTCTTCGTTGATGATCGTTTGCGCACATTTCCGCTATTTAAACGATTCACTGATCGACGAAATCGACGCGTCTGGAATTTTGAGGTGCATAAATAATATATGAGGTATCCTCGCTGAAATTCTCATCTTGTGACCAGAGTTGGGCAGCAAAAATTACTTAGGTCAGAAATTACTGCGTTAATTTCAATTACTGTCAGTGATTGTATTGGATTTCAAATTAAATACAATTACTTTCAGTAATTGTATTGGATTTCAAATTAAATACAATTACTGAAAGTAATTGTATTGGTTTTCAAATCAAATACAATTGCTTTCTGTAATTGTATTGGTTTTCAAATCAAATACAATTACATTTTTTAATTGTATCGGATTTCAAATTAAATACAATTACTTTCTGTAATTGTTCTGTAATCCAAGACAATTACAAAATGTAATTGTATTGGATTACAATACAATTACAAAATGTAATTGTATTGGATTTCAAATTAAATACAATTACTTCCAGTAATTTGTATTTTGTAATTTTCCATTGCAATTTTGCCCAACTCTGCTTGTAACTCACTCCGATAGTTTTCACAATTTTTTTTTACATCTTTGAAAAAAGAAAAGACACATTTTCTATGTCGAATACTACGGCCCTATCGTAGTCATCCACAAAAAATATCAAAATTATTGGTGTGAGTCAGAGTCAGACCATGAAAATTTCAGCTGTTCTGCCTCATACTCATGACATTTGCATAATCTGTAACGAAACATTAATTATTTAAATATTTTTTCTTACGTTGAAATGTCGCAGTGCAATAACGGCGGGAGTGGACTTTGAAATAAAGTTGAAGAACTGCATAGATCATCATAAGGAGATTATTGCGTAAGAATATCATTAATAGAATAATCATATAAAATAAATATTACACGGAGGACAGAGATGTAAAAAATCGATGATCGTCAGATCATTTTTATACGGGCATAAAAATGAAAATACAAAATATATGCGCTTGAGCAATACCATAACTTGGTGCGGTCAACTTAATGATGTCGAAGAAAATCAAAAAGTTCCATAAATAAAAATGGTAGTGCAGTTAATTTGAATTCTATTTTATAACTACTTATACGATGCAGATTGCATCAAAGAATTAGATTATGTGATGAAGTCGGCTTAGCAAGAAAATTTTCTATACATAGAGTACACCATGTTTTGTTGACTACTCATCCTTAATAATTTGTAGCATGAATTTATAAAATTACTTAATGTACAAATTTTATGATCAAAAAAATTGTTTCATGGTTTTAGTATCAAATACGTGGGTTCTTATTTCAAGAAAATGTCGTATCTGCTGTTAAGTGTCATTTTCATGACTTTTGTTCATTCGACTACCTAAAAATTTGTAAATCAATGGGCTAGATTTGTATGAAGAATTCATAAACTACTAACAATAAATCATGGGTGTAGAAATATATATTATTGCTCAAAAAATTTTGGCATGCTGAAAGTACTTTGGGATATCATATGGAATCTTTCGTTCAGTAAATCGTATTCCTATAGATTCCTCAATGGTTTAGAGGTGCTGGCAAGTCCACCGATGTTCGTGCAATGCCTTGAGAACATCATCGTTCTCTGCATGGTTTCATTAGAGGCGTCTACTGTCGAAGTTAATGTAAATACCAGGTCATGAAATGTCATTTTTTTAAAATGAAAGACTAATATTTTCAATAGCCTAGAAATAAGATTATGTGACATACTGCGGAAGACATCAAAAACACACCGAGACAAAAATATAGTTAAGACATCTAAAATAGTTTGGTAAAAAAACCTAGACAACATAGTAAATGGGATCAATCTTGGAAGTGTGGAAATGTTTACTTATACCGTGAATAGAAACGCGATGCCCGCGGAGGGGCGCTCGCAAAACGTCTGGGCATTTTCGGGGAACTTTGAGGTTATGACGGCAAACGTTGAACGATCGACGCTACACAGGAGCTGTATATCTTTAGTAAATCTCATGTCACACTAAACTACAGACATTTTGCAGGCTGTCAATAGATTTTGCGTTATTTTTCGTAACGTGAATTGCTTTAACCTGTATGCGTATGAAGATTATTCCAAACATTTGTGGGCGCAAAATATAGAGAAGTATGAGATGCGTTGTATAGCGTTGTACAGCAGCGTAAATAGTACAGCGGGCGACGCCTAGTAAATCTTTGTATGTGTCTGGAAAAAAATGCCATTTTTCCACTTTGGATCCCGATTACTATACGAATCTGGAAATGAGTACTATATTTTTCTCTCGGTGCAATAATCCTATTTTATTCGAGCATGCTGCAAGTTTCTGCACAGTAGGCATAACTTTTCACATCCATTATGTAGGAAAGCTTCGGCCAACTTGTGACACTTTGTTTTCTGACCCGTCCACTTTCATTTTTTCAATACATTTTCGATAACGTGTCCTAATGAGAGTCTGCATGCAGTGCTCAAGAACATGACGAGTATATACACTGAGAGAAAAAAAAGATACTGGCAACTATACATTTATTTATTTATTTATTTATTTATTTATTTATTTATTTATTTATTTATTTATTTATTTATTTATTTATTTATTTATTTATTTATTTATTTATTTATTTATTTATTTATTTATTTATTTATTTATTTATTTATTTATTTATTTATTTATTTATTTATTTATTTATTTATTTATTTATTTATTTATTTATTTATTTATTTATTTATTTATTTATTTATTTATTTATTTATTTATTTATTTATTTATTTATTTATTTATTTATTTATTTATTTATTTATTTATTTATTTATTTATTTATTTATTTATTTATTTATTTATTTATTTATTTATTTATTTATTTATTTATTTATTTATTTATTTATTTATTTATTTATTTATTTATTTATTTATTTATTTATTTATTTATTTATTTATTTATTTATTTATTTATTTATTTATTTATTTATTTATTTATTTATTTATTTATTTATTTATTTATTTATTTATTTATTTATTTATTTATTTATTTATTTATTTATTTATTTATTTATTTATTTATTTATTTATTTATTTATTTATTTATTTATTTATTTATTTATTTATTTATTTATTTATTTATTTATTTATTTATTTATTTATTTATTTATTTATTTATTTATTTATTTATTTATTTATTTATTTATTTATTTATTTATTTATTTATTTATTTATTTATTTATTTATTTATTTATTTATTTATTTATTTATTTATTTATTTATTTATTTATTTATTTATTTATTTATTTATTTATTTATTTATTTATTTATTTATTTATTTATTTATTTATTTATTTATTTATTTATTTATTTATTTATTTATTTATTTATTTATTTATTTATTTATTTATTTATTTATTTATTTATTTATTTATTTATTTATTTATTTATTTATTTATTTATTTATTTATTTATTTATTTATTTATTTATTTATTTATTTATTTATTTATTTATTTATTTATTTATTTATTTATTTATTTATTTATTTATTTATTTATTTATTTATTTATTTATTTATTTATTTATTTATTTATTTATTTATTTATTTATTTATTTATTTATTTATTTATTTATTTATTTATTTATTTATTTATTTATTTATTTATTTATTTATTTATTTATTTATTTATTTATTTATTTATTTATTTATTTATTTATTTATTTATTTATTTATTTATTTATTTATTTATTTATTTATTTATTTATTTATTTATTTATTTATTTATTTATTTATTTATTTATTTATTTATTTATTTATTTATTTATTTATTTATTTATTTATTTATTTATTTATTTATTTATTTATTTATTTATTTATTTATTTATTTATTTATTTATTTATTTATTTATTTATTTATTTATTTATTTATTTATTTATTTATTTATTTATTTATTTATTTATTTATTTATTTATTTATTTATTTATTTATTTATTTATTTATTTATTTATTTATTTATTTATTTATTTATTTATTTATTTATTTATTTATTTATTTATTTATTTATTTATTTATTTATTTATTTATTTGGTAAACGGGGCAAGCCCCTTGACAACTACGACGCCATGAATATTCAGGACCTACAGTTTTAGGTGGGTTCCGAACCACCGGGAATTACAGAAAAAGCACATAGAAAAATTCCATAGGTGCCCGGCCGGGAATCGAACCCGGGCCCCCTGCTTGAGAGGCCGCGTCTCTATCCACTGCGCCACTGCCTTATAGTGAAATACAACCTCAGCTATTTAAAAAAAGTTATCTGTACTAACTATTTATACTCAATGCAACAGTTAATGATAGTTATCATTAACAAAACGTATACTGTTTTCAAAATGTAGTGATAGATGCGACGTACTATTCATAGAAAACATAATCACAAGTATAGTATTTTTTGAAAAATTATTTAACAATTTTGAAATGGTCATTGGAACTACAATAATAAAGTTTCACTAACTATAAAAAAATAGTTAAGGTTGTATTTCACTATATGTCCAATGTTAAAGTAACTAGGACATTATGTTAAGCCAACTATAGAATTAGTGACAGTAACTATAACGTAGTTAATTTAACCAATAAATCAGTTAAAATAACTATTCAAATTGTTACATGGACTAAAAATCTACAGTCATGGCTTAATAGATGCCTAAACTACCACGATTTCTCTCAGTGTAATAATCGGCCAAAAACCATATTGGATTAATAAAAAATTAATTCTACGGAAAGTGTGCAAAGTGTCACATGGTATCCAATGATGGGTTAGCATATGACACATTTGCAGACTTTCCGTATAATTGATTTTTTTATTAATCAAATAAGGTTGTTGGCGTATGATTCAACTTGGAATGTTCTTGGATGCTGCAATCGTTGAATAGTGTGTTCCTTATATGTAAAATGTCCAGTAGGAAACCTTGTGACGCAATGGATGAACTTTGCTGCTCATAATATTATTCCGACTTAATTTCATGGTTGTTAATGCAAATAAACTTTAAATTCAAAATTCTTTTAAGTTAATTTGTTGATATTTTCCAATAATTAGGCCGTATCACATGGTAATCGGACAACTACATAGACCGTATTTATTGATAATTTTGAAAACACGCAACCTTGTGAATGCGCAATACTTTTTGTACCTATAATTAACGATAAATTATAAACACTGAAGTTCCATAAAAATTTCAGATGCTTTTGGGCAATAGAACACCCACAAGCTTCACTGCTACATATGCACCGAGAGAAAAGATTTCATTGACGCCAAAGAAATGGGTGGACTGATTTTTTTTTCATTGATTTTAACGAAATATTTCTTTGATTTCAATAAAATAGTGCATTTTAATTTCAAAGACAACATTTCATTACCTGTAAAGAAACATTTACTTACGGAGCGTGTATTAAAGAAACAGTTTCATTGTTTTTACAAGACGATTTCATTGATTCAAAGAGAATGTCTCTCTCGCACCTAACCTCACTTTTGGTTTTCCGGTTGTTCCGAACGAACGGCTTCGAGTTTCGAGGAGCCAGAAGCATAGCCTATTTTTGCCGTACTTATGCACATTCTCTCAAAATTTAAGCTTAATCCACCAAGTACTTTAAGAAAAAATAGGTTTCGAAATTTTGAGCTGTCTATGAAAAAGGTTCATTGGTTTAAATAAGGTAAATGTCCCCATTCCCGTACCCTATAAGGCCAACCAGACAACTGTATGGCTTTTTTCGTTGCGACGAATGTAAATTTGCAGATTTTTTTTGCACCACTGTAAAATTCAGTTAATTCTCTTTCTAAAAATGGTTTATTCAATCGATTCCGCCAATTATTTCGCCAGATAGAGGCTGATTAATTCATGCTTATTAGTGTCCCCTCTGCCGACACAGCTGTGCCCAATCCCGACCAGCGATGACCCCATTTTCGACCACTAGGGAAACGGAGATTCCGAAGAGTAATAAAATAAATAAAAAATAAATAAACATGATCCGGGATTGTACTATTAATATTTTTATTGCATGATTATAAAAAACTTCGTTTTTCGGAACTTATGTTACATTTCCGTCTCCACATACACTTTTTTTTTGCGATGCTGTAAAAACTGAGATATTTCAAAATTTTGATCAGTGAGGGAAAAAAGTCCAAGTCCTTCGCAGCGATCCTGTAAGAATTGAATTATATCAATCTTTTTTATCACTGAGAAAGTAAACCTTGTAATAAAGACATTTTTTTGACTGCCTAAATAACGTTTACGGTAATGGGGGCAGCCAGGCATTTCGTTGTGCCTAACTTCGACCACCGTAAAAAAAATGAAAAATATATTATTTATAACTTTTTTTTTTGCTGGATCAGTAATTGAACTCATAATCTATCGTTTGCACTAAAAATTATTCGATTTTTACAAATTCCGGATGCAGTACGGACTATTGAAGCGGTCAACGCAACTTAACCTCACTGTTAAGAATACGATGAGTTTGCGACAAGCGTTTGGAAATACGAACAAAACTTGGATTGTGTTATTGTATTTACCCTTTACGTTGCAATACTCTCACACATAGGGTCCTCGGAATATTGTACTATGCTCAATTGTTGTTATTTTTGCGCAGCACTCGTGTAAATAATTATTTCCGTCGAAGTGGTCGGCAGAGGGAGCATGGACGGGAATGGGGACATTTACCTTAAATGTTTCTTCGATTCAATGTCACTACTTTTCATTGAGCTTGAGATCATTCAAAGAAAAGATAGTATTGAAACTCAAGTATTTCATTTCATTGGCGAAGATTTCCGTAAATCAATGAAACTTTTTCTCTCGGTGTGGTTGATTGTGCCACAAGGTTCCGAACCTCCCCTAGTTAGACCTTATTTCCTATTGTCCTGAAACGTTCAGTGTCCTTAAAAAATACAATTAATGTTTTTGATACGAACTCGGCCCGGTGGAATATGTCACATGACCTTAAGTTCATGTAACCGATCCTCAGAAACTGATATCGGTATCAGAAACTGTAATCACATCTATTCAGAGACAATCTATGTTTAAGAAAATATAATCAGTTCCTCTCCACAGAACATACACAAAGTGAAACAATATTTTCTTTTGTTTGAAATATTACCCAGCTCTGAGTAAATAATATTACAGTTTATTTTGCCGATTAAAATTCCTGAAGAAGAGTCTCGTCAATCTCAGGCTGATTTAGAAATTGTTTATTTGCCTTATTTTTATTTACGTATATTTATATTTTTTATGAAATATAACTGCAGACAAATTTTACCACGATCATGAAATTATGGAGCATGCTCGAGTATTTTCTCAGCGTTATAGCCCAGCTATTCGTCTATTGTTATTACGCAACGGAAATCCGCACATTGGTAAATGATTACTTGCTCTATTCGATCCATAAATTGAAAATACATATAAACTGAAACTTCGATCTTTTTTAGGGATTGCAGCTTGCTGATTCGGTATATCAATGTTGCTGGGAACAATTCACCTGCAGTTATGCAAAATGGAACAAAAGCGAGCGACAAACTATCAAAAGGATCAACTTTCTCATCCAAATGTTCATGTTTCGTGCTCAAAGAGCTATTCTGCTCACAGGCGGACCGTTTTATGTACTGTCTTTAGAGACCTTCAAATCGGTATGCGAATTTATTCCCAATGATTATAACACACCAGAGTTTACCAAATTTATATATATTTTTACAGGTTGTTGGTCTCGCTATGTCAAATTCCGTTATACTTCGTCAAGTCGTCTCAGAGCAAAGTTGATTTATTTACAAAACAGTGTATTGTGCGACAAGTGCCCAAAGTTGGTGATTCGGGATGAGCGTGAAATTTTTCACCCGAGCGAAGTGAGAGTTGCAATCACGCAAGTCCAGAATTACCTACGGCACACTTGTCACACACTTAATTTTTTGAAATACCTGCGTGAGATGTTTCTTTTTCGAGTTTTATTTAACCTTTATTTTCAATAATCCTTTAGTGCATTATCAAGCTGACATCAAGACAAGTGAACGGCTTTACTTCGCAAACGAACTTCTCACGTAGGCGTTTAAAAAAAAATATGAGAAAGATATCAGCAATAAATCTAGTTTGTTTTTTAATTGTTAAGCCACAAATATAATGTGTAGCATCATCGGCAATTTCCACTATCACAACATTTCCGTCCCAGTCGTGCATAACTAATAATGCTAGAAACAGTAATTTCCTAATTTCATATATAATTTCAGTAAATTATTCCGACGCAAAAATCTAAAAATTAAAATTATACTGTCGTTTACCAATAATTACTGCAAGTTATTCTCTTTGAAAAAACAGTTAAATAAAAATCATAATATCGTTTACCGTTAACTTCAGCAAGTTTTTCACCCAAAAAACGATAAAATAATAATTATACCGTCCTGTGCTGATATTTTCAGAAAAATTGTCTGAAGCAAAAACGATCTCAAAAATGTTGATGAAGTTATTCCGACTCAAAAACAGCAAAACAAAAATAATACCGTCCTTTGCCGATAATTCAAGCAAATTGTTTGGACTCGCAAATGATAAAACAAAGAATTATACTGTTTTTGCTAATAATTTCAGCAAGATATTCCGACTAAAAATCGGTAAAGTTAAAACCAAGTAACTCACATCTCTGAATCATGATATTTCCACTCCTTGGACAAGACTGCACAGAGCACATCCAATAGTTTCGAATGGTATGACGTAACTCGCGTAATTGTCGGGAGTACATCCACCAGGAAAATATACGAGACAAGAGCCAGTTCGTCGACCGGTATTGCAAGTACACGCAGGACACTTGTAGTTTTATTTTGTAAGATGGTTCGAGCGCAACCCGAGATGGTATACGCAAGAAAACAAGAACGAGGTACCAAGAGGTGACTTCTCGTCGTCCGAGGTCGAAGAGCTTAGCCGCCCGAAGAACATATCTCCTGTTACTCGCGTACCTGCACCGCGTTCATGACCGAATTGAAAACAAACTCAAGTCGCATCTTGATGATTTTCGAAACCATTCGTGACTCTGAAACATAATACTAAATACAAGACTTCTAAGTAACTGATACCATGCTTTGCATATTGTGATTGTGGACTAACTTATGCAAAAAAAAACATGCACTTAATTTAAATTTTTCATGTTTTTATAATTTTATGTTATGTTATAAGTTTTCCCCCCAAAGGTGTCAAACGATTCTGGACGGAAGAAAAGAACTTCGTTCCTTAATTCAGCAGGCAATACGAATTCGCTTTTGATCAGACATATTTTGCTACACTGAGAAGAAAATTAGATTGGGAGGTCTTGGGTAAAAATTTAATCAAGAAAAATTTGGTAGTTTAACCAAGTCATAGGCGTACTAAATACTTGTTTATCTTACCAAATCCTTGGCTATATTGACCAATAACTTCGTTGTGCATACCAACTTTTCTTGGTCACATTTTTAACCAAGTTTTTGGTAGTACTAACGAAGCCGATCTCTGAGTGTGAGCTCCCGTTGAGTCCTAAAACAATGTCAATACACTGAGAAAAAAGAAATATTTGTATGAACTACATTAGCGGACACCGTCGATCAAGCGAATTTTCAGTTGGTATAATTTAATATTTTGGTTACTGCAAATATATTTCGATCAACTGAACCTAACAATAATTGATGAAACTAACCATTTGGTTGTCCTGAAATGATTAGTTGCCATAACCAAAAAATGAGTTGACACAACCAATCATTATTCTATTTCCCTTAAAACTCAAATGGTAGTGCCAACGATTCGAATGGTAGTCCCAACGATTCGATTGATTAACCTCACTAATCTCGCGAGAACTAATCGTGAATAGTTGAGATTACTATTCAATATCGTTGAGGCAACTAATTTTTGAGATATTGTGTATAGCAAATGGGAAGCGTAGTTGTCACAACCAAACATTTATTTCCGTGTAACGAAAAATTCGCATGCACGAGGTTGTAAGCCGATTTGGTTCATTCAAACTTTCTTTTTTCTTAGTGTATGTAAATCAGATATGAGATTCAGAGAATTTAGAGCACAGCTCAAGAAAGTCTTTAAAAAAAGTTGCACCTCTGGAATGCTGAAAGCCGCGGGATTACCGACACAACCCCACGAGCCCGCGAGTATTCAAGACACGTAACACAAACGCACGTGTGCACGTATGCACGTCGTTTTGTTCCAAGTGGTCTGACGTAACTCACGTAATTGTCGGGAGTACATCCATCAGGGGAATATGCGAGATAAGAGTCGGTTCGTCGACCGGTACTGAGAGTACACGAAGGACACACGTAGTTTTATTTTATAAGATGCCTCGCGCGCGACCCGAGAGATCACATACGCGAGAAAGCAAGAACGAGGCATCAAGAGGTGACTTTTCGACTCCCGAGCCTGAGGAGTTTATCCTCACTGAGGACTCCTGTTACTCGCGTACAATATTCGTCGACGAATTCAGAAGGAACTGAGGCAAAGATTCCAACAGTAGAGTAGAGTAGTAGAGTAGAGTCTTTATTGTATGCAGGTGTACACCTATTACAATTTTATTACATTAGTAATACTTTAACTTACTTATACTAATACACACTTCCGACTTCCGCAGGGCGGTTTTATAAACTTAGTTTAATTTTGGTCGTTAGCGTATTTTTACATATCTTTACTCCCATAAAGCGAAGGCGCGCAACTTACAACAAGAGAACAAATAATAGAATAATTTTTTTACATCTTCGTCTGACTTACATTCTAAGATTTCGGGAAAGACCGCGAGTCGATTAAAATACTTTTTTCTGTACGGCTCATATTGCGGGCATTTAACTAGTACGTGTTCTAATGTTTCGTTTTCATTTAGGTTGCATAGCTGGCATGCTAAGTTTGGCTCAAACTTATACATTAGAGTTTTGATTTTAAGCCTGAAAACTATTTTCCCTGTTAGCCTACATTGAGCGAGGACCTTAACAAACGTAAATGGAATTTTTGACAAGAGATACTTTTCACATTCTAGGGTATTCAACTCTTTTATTTCTTTATACCGCACACTATATGTTGACGTAAGGGCTCTAACTGCGTCTATTTCGAATTGCTTTTGACAAATCGTGCCCATTATTTGCGGTATCGCTTCTTCTATTTCACATGGCCTCATATTTTCTAATATGCTTTGCGATTGGTACTTCGTCAATATATGACTGAGACCGCTAAACCAGTTATATTTTGGAATATTATTCTCGGAGTAACTAAGAGTTATTAGCCGATCTAAACTGATCCTTGGATAACGATATTGAGGCATTTCCAATACTTTTTTCAAGAAACCTAATGCCCTCTTAACGACTAGCTTTTCAACCGTATTTGTTCCTGTTTCTAATCTTATTAGGTATCCCGGGGTGCATTGCGGAAGACCAAGTAGAGTTTTAAAGAAGCGTTGTTGTACCTTGTCTAGAATATCCACATATCGGAGCGCCCACAAAGATTCCAACAGAAAAAGATTTGTATACACAGAAAGAGAAGATTGGTTGCCATAACCAAAAAATGGGTTGACACAACCAATCGATTATTCTATTACCCTTATAACTCAAATAGTAGTGCCAACGATTCGAATGGTAGTTACAACAATTGGATTGGTTACGCTTACTAATCTCGCAAGAAATAATCGTGTGAATAATTGAAGTTACTATTCGATATGGTTGGGGCAACTCATTTTTGAGACCCTGTGAACAGCAAATTGGAAACATAGTTATCACAACCAAATATTTATTTCCGTGTTCAACGGTATTTAGGGAGTACGTCCAACTTAGCACTCGAATTTCAGTTTGTTTACTAACACGCACAAATGAAATGATAAAAGAATTATGGACATTTGATAAATTGGTTTAACGAATAAGATCAAAATAGTTGATATATCAATTTATCCGATTTAGATTATTTATAAAAGATGTTCACTTTTACTCATGAATTTTTAATATAATTTATCAATGCAACGGTCACGATTTATATAAGTCTTTAAAAAATCGACACATTCGCGGACCTTGCGGTCTCCGATCGGATTGTAACTGCATTTCAATAAATGAAATTATTTCGATATCCAACAAAACGACTAAAAAGATTTTTGAAATTTTTCATTCATTTCATTCATTCATTTTTCAACATTAAAAAAAATGGTTTCATTTATAAGTTTACAAATTTATTCATAACTTTTTTGAGATTGTCCTGAAATGAAATTATTTCGACACTACGTTTTTCAAAAACTTGAGACATTTTTAGGTAGAAAATCATGTTTTTCGTTTTTTTCCCCTTGTAAAGTGAATTTTTTCTCACGGGTGGATAATAATTTCAAATTACGCAAGGTCATAAATTTAAAAAAAATCGGATTTTAAAATCTGAGAAAAATTAAGTAACCTCAGAATACTATGTACTACCTGATACCGTGGAGTTACAACCGATCGAAGACCGTAAGTTCCACAAGTGTGTCGATTTTTAAAAATAATCACCCATTTGCAATATTAGAATAATTAAATGTGGATGCGTTTACGCCACATTCTTCATAAATGATCAAATTATACAACGCGACAACATTACCAATCAGAACGTGTGCTCAGATACTCTTAGTCCAATGTCACGTTTTTTATCGCAAATAGCTTACAAACACTTATGTGAATCATTCTCAGAAAATACTTCAGACTTAAAATGGTTAATAGATTGATAAGCTATGAACCATTTAACGTGATTAGCGGTAAAACTCTCAGAATAATATGTTATGTCAATAAAAATAAGATTGAGTTCTACACGGGAAAAAAAGATTAGTTGCCATAACCAAGAAATGAGTTGACACAACCAATCATTATTCTATTTCACTAGCAACTCAAATGGTAGTGCCAACGATTCGAATAGTAATACCGACGATTCGAATGGTAGTCCCAACGATTCGAGTGGTAATCCGAACGATTGGATTAGTTAACCTAACTAATCCAATCCAATTCAATATGGTTGAGGCAACTAATTTTTTAGACATTGTCTACATTGTGGCAAATCGAAAACGTAGTTGCCACAACCAAACATTTTTTTCTGTGTATGATCACTTCAACAATTACGAATTCCGTGTACACATCGTCCGCAACATAAAAGTAAACTGTGACGACAAAGCGGTGGATCTCCAAAGTATGAACGTACACTGAAAAAAAATGTCATTGGTTCAGTAAATCCATTGTTTGTGGACTGCCAAAAACAAGCGGTATCCACTTAATTTGAATTCTAATTCCTCCAATTCCATACGAGATCGAAACAATAACTCTAAAATAAGCAAAATAATATTTTATTATTTCAATGTTAAATGGGATTGAACGAATAAGAACTAGAGTTAATTAAAAAATACGCCTTTTGGCAGCCCGCAAACAATGGATTTATTGAATCAATGACTTTTTTTTCAGTGTATGAACTCTACATTTTCTGCACAACCCATGAACTTTCATCGACCACATGCAGATTTTTAAAGTGCAAAATTGGCTATGGTTATACAACAAATCGGTAAATCCGAAACGAGGTACAGTAGAACCTCGATTATCTGAACCTCCGTTATCCGTACCCTCCATTATCCGAACTGTGACTTGTTTTATCCGAATAACTTATCAGAACTTAATACTGAACATTTAGTGCACTTGCACTCATGCAGATTAATTTAGGAAAATAGACGAAGTTTTACGAAAGTTAGCACAATCACGCTTTTTTGTATTTAAAGAACATGTGAAGCACAATATTTTTGCAAAAATGTTGTGCTTCACATGTGTGGAAAATTTCAGCTCAGTCGCTGGAACGATTCTTGAGTTATTAGCGATTGAATGTTTGAGGCCGTTTTGGATAATTCTGATTGTTCTATCATAAAAGTCTCGAACACCTTTGTTTCACAGGTGCATAAAAAATGCTGCTTTGCATGACTATCCCACAAAACTATCATCAAAACACCACTAATTCATACACTCATTACAAAAAGTATCATGCACCAAGAGATAAATATAGTACTCATTCCTAGATTCGTATAGTAATCGGGATCCAAAGTGGAAACATGGCATTTTTTTCCAAGCACATACAAAGATTCACCGGCGCGGTGGTCTAGTGGTCAGTGGTACTGGCTTCTAGTCCAAAGCATCGGTATTTCGCGGGTTCGATTCCCGGTGCCGTCGATTTTCGTCGAAAATATAAATACGGGCGCGATGAAGCTCCAGATGTATACATGAGACCCACACAGGTATTTCTACCTGCGGAGGTCACATGTATACAGCTGTAGTCCGTGTTTGGGTTCTCGACGAAACGTGACGTAGCTCCGGTGCCGTGAGGCGAACTCGAGACCGGCTATATCGGCATAGGTTTTCCGCAGTTTTCCTATGCCCATAGCAGCAATGCTATGGCGAATGCGATATAGAGGGGGAAGTCGGATGCGGCCGCACTCTGGGGTGCGTTCCGAATGACAAGGTGTTTCGTTGATCGATGGGCATGCGCAATAATCTCCGTCAAGATTTACGGTGAAGTTTAAGAATTATAGTAAAAGTTGAAGATAGGGGAAACAGTTTGTTCGTTTCTATTAATTCCAAAGTATCGGAATGTCGATTTCTCACGGATTAGCCATTTATAAAGTATTAACATTTTTTATCCCCACCTCACGATCGGACAACAACTTTTTGCCGTACCTCGCGAGTAGGGTGAATAGTTGTCGTTCGATTAGGAGACGAGGATAATATTTGAATTCTTTACAAATAGGAAAATCCATGAGAAATCTAATTATTCATACTTCAGTATCAGTATAAATAAAACAATTGTTTTTTTATGTTTCCACTTTTATTATACTTCTTAAAGTTCACCGTAAATCTCGGCAAAAACCATTGCGCATGCGCATCGAACACCAAAACACCTCGTCATTCGGAACGCAGCCCTGGGGGGACTGGCTCGTGGCCGAAATGCTTCGGACAACGAATAATAAAAATAATACTGTGTGAAAAGCCGAGCCGACCCGCTATAAGTCTCACATGGAGACTCGATAAGCGGGGGAAAAAACTAAAAACTAAAACATACAAAGATTCACTAACGTATTTACTAACGTATTTACTAACGTATTTACTAACGTATTTACTAACGTATTTACTAACGTATTTACTAACGTATTTACTAACGTATTTACTAACGTATTACTAACGTATTTAGCGTAAATATTCACTAACGTATTTGGCGACGCCTAGTAAATCTTTGTATGTGTCTGGAAAAAATGCCATGTTTCCACTTTGGATCCCGATTACTATACGGATCTGGGAATGAGTACTATAATCCTTCTCTCGGTGTGTGTAGCGATGGCGGAAATCAAACCTCATAGTCGTCGCAATCGCAAACTTTCGATCCTTGTTACACATACACTATTTCGGGAAAACAAAGTATTCTCTATGAACAACCAAAAAAAAAATAGCTACGATTCTTTGACACCATAAATCTCCTAAGCCGTGGTCGAAATGCTTCGGACGACGAATAATAAAAATAATACTGTGTGAAAAGCCGAGCCGACCCGCTATAAGTCTCACATGGAGACTCGATAAGCGGGGGAAAAAACTAAAAACTAAAACATACAAAGATTCACTAACGTATTTACTAACGTATTTACTAACGTATTTACTAACGTATTTACTAACGTATTTACTAACGTATTTACTAACGTATTTAGCGTAAATATACACTAACGTATTTGGCGACGCCTAGTAAATCTTTGTATGTGTCTAGAAAAAAATGCCATGTTTCCACTTTGGATCCCGATTACTATACGGATCTGGGAATGAGTACTATAATCCTTCTCTCGGTGTGTGTAACGATGGCGGAAATCAAACCTCATAGTCGTCGCAATCGCAAACTTTCGATCCTTGTTACACAATACACTATTTCGGGAAAACAAAGTATTCTCTATGAACAACCAAAAAAAAAATAGCTACGATTCTTTGACACCATAAATCTCCTAAGCCGTGGTCGAAATGCTTCGGACGACGAATAATAAAAATAATACTGTGTGAAAAGCCGAGCCGACCCGCTATAAGTCTCACATGGAGACTCGATAAGCGGGGGAAAAAACTAAAAACTAAAACATACAAAGATTCACTAACGTATTTACTAACGTATCTACTAACGTATTACTAACGTATTTAGCGTAAATATTCACTAACGTATTTGGCGACGCCTAGTAAATCTTTGTATGTGTCTGGAAAAAATGCCATGTTTCCACTTTGGATCCCGATTACTATACGAATCTGGGAATGAGTACTATAATCCTTCTCTCGGTGTGTGTAACGATGGCGGAAATCAAACCTCATAGTCGTCGCAATCGCAAACTTTCGATCTTTGTTACACAATACACTATTTCGGGAAAACAAAGTATTCTCTATGAACAACCAAAAAAAAATAGCTACGATTCTTTGACACCATAAATCTCCTAAGTACTAAATGTTCATTGCTTGAATTACACACGGAAAGAAAAGATTAGCTGCCATAACCAAAAAATGACTTGACACAACCAATCGTTCATTCTATCTCCCTTACAATAACTCAAATGATAGTGCCAACGATTTAAAAGGTAGGGCCAACGATTCGAATGGTAGTCCCAACAATTCAAATGGAAGCCCTAGTCATTGGATTGGTTAGGCTGAATAATCTTGCGAAAACTAATCGTGAATAGTAGAGATGACTATTCGATATGGTTGAGGCAACTAATTTTTTAGAGCTTATATACAGCAAATTGAAAACGTAATCGTCACAACCAAACAATTCTTTCTGTTCACCATCGTGTTTTCGGTTGATTTCTAAATACATTGTTTCGATACTGTTGCCAAATTGTGTGGCTAAAAGTCTTTTGGCAGACTCTTTGAAATCCAACTGTCTCCATCCATGCTATCCCGATACATTCGCGACCGCCCGCAGATGACTCGCGCAGTCGTCGCGCGCTTGCCCACAAAGCACTTCTTCTTCCTTCCCCATGTTGTGATGCCTTCGACTATTACTACGTAGCTGCGTCACGCAGTGTTGCATACGTGACCGAACAGTTGCCGCCCGGTCGCAGTTTCAACACGACAGCGCAAAAACAAGCTTATCTAAATTCCACAGTGCTGCTTCTGTATTTCATTGAACCATCCAACTCGCTGATTCAAAGTATAAAAATTAAAGAAAACATTTGATTACCGATTTGTTGACTAATCTCACCTGCAAATACCACGTGGAAGGAAAATAAAATAAACTAATAAATGTAAATGTGTTAATTAACCATCGTTCACAAATTTATCAGGCGAAGACCTGATGGAAGAATTGATTACATCTACGGTTTGGACAATTTATCTTCGATAGAAAAGTCGCAGACTATCAATTTTTGAAATCTTAAAAACATTTGTGACAAAACAGCATAGGCAATTTTGGTTTGATTGCATTTAAACTCTGCTACTCTGTGAAATCATCTTAATCAAGTTGCTTCTTCTTTCTATTGTTTATATCAACTGTACTATTGCTTACGGCTATTTGTTTTCAATGTTGATAGAGAGATTCCTGTAATAAGTAAAATATTAATTGATCTTAATTTTTTGAAATATTACTGGTCGATTTTTTTTAGTAACTTGTGTTTAATGTTATGGAAGATCGGGAGAATTTTCAACGCGCCATTCCGCGTGAAAGATCTTTGACCTTGAGCACATATGGCTCAAAAACTAGACCGTTAAGAATTTGTAGAAAAACTATACAACGTTCAGTCTAGTATTTATACAAATTAGCTGAGTTCTGACGCAATTAAGCAGGAAGTAGTTTTGGCACAAATATAATTGATGACTTACATTCCCCGCCAGTACCATAGATCGCGCAGAAAAGTATGTGTCTAGTAAAACACTGTGTAAAATGTTATGCACTCCACCACCAATTACGAAGAAAAAAAAGTGTGAACATGTATATTAAGGTACCTTCACGGAAAGGCTTTATGAAAGAATTCATTTTAAACTTGGCACACATACTATTAAACATGTTATCTAAACATCTTTGCAATTTCAATTAGATTTAGCGTCCGTAAGTTGAGATATTTACACTTGAAGTTGTCATAATTTACAGATATCTTCTAATGGCTTCGCGCGTGACTTTTATTCGCGGCCATTTTGAACAGCCAGCGCTAGAGGTGGCAAAATTTATAACTTTTGTATAGCGAAAAATACATGGGCTTTATATCTATGTTTATTGTATATATATGTTGCCAATACCGAACATTAAAAAAACGAGACGCTTTCAGTTCCAAAACCTTCTTGACATGTCAGAAATAAAAACAAATCAAGAATATTTTACAAAGCCATAACATGAACATAATTTTAAAAAATTTATAATGATTTACCGATTAATTTTTGAGATAACCGCTACGTCGTGAAGGAACTTAAGATGATGTGTTAGTGCTCGGTCGGTAACAAAATCTGTAAAGTATTGTTCTTGGTTACAATTGATGTTTCAGGTAAAAGACGAGAAGTACTGACTGCGTTTTCGTACCCTGCAGTCAGTACTTCTCGACTTTTATTCGAAAAATCAACCGTGGCGAAGAATAACATTTCGGGAAGATTCAGCTATCTCGCTCGCTCTTATGGCGATTTGAGAGAGACAGACGATCATCTTAAGAAAGAAAACAATGGTATCTACTGACTGATAAATTTAAAAAATATTTTGCTTCATGCAACAAAATAATTGTCGTAGTTAATAAGAAAACGCTGAATTTAATTATTTCTTCCATTTATCAAAATTCAGTAAGATTCAAACGTTTTTCTTCTCCATGCTGGTCTTTTTTAACTCCCGACTGCCCCACAGGGGCAAAAGACGGGAGTTATGCGTTTCACTGCGATCAGCTGATTTCAGCGATTTCGTTGTCTCCGGTGTTCTCGCAAACGGAACAAAATTACTTAACCAAATTTGATACATAGATTCTATGGTCGATCGTCTATGTTCTTTTCAACAAATAATTAGAATCAGGTATTTTCTCGTAGAGATAAAAACATTTTACAAAAATAGTGTTTCGTATATATCGAACGCCCGCCATTATGCGTTCGAATTATCGTCTGCGGTTAACTTCTCATCATACAAATATTTAATTCGCATATTGCTGTCTGCTACACGACACACTGTCGTTAGTGATAATAATATGCACCGTACTTAAACGTCATTTTTTCTATTATTAAAAATACAATGAATGGACATATAGTCGATAAAATTAATGCGGTTTGACGTTATGCTTGATGAAATTGATACAGTTTGGGGTTACAGTTGATATGGTTAATACAGTTTGAGATTATAGTTGATAAAATTAAGACGGTGTGAGGTTATAGTGTTCGATGTCTTATTTCATCTGTCGAAGAGTACATTCTAAGATGAGTGTGGCATCCTGTGTATCGATAGCATTTCTTTGCAAAAAATGTGCATTAATACCAATTCTTTGCAAAAAATGTCTATCGATAGTTTTTTTTTTTGCAAAAAATGTGCATCGATAGCAATTCTTTGCAAAAAATGTCTATCGATAGCTTTTTTTTTGCAAAAAAGTCTATCGAAAGCATTTTTTTGGAAAAAATTTCTTTTGGCAGCATTTTTTTGCAAAAAATGTCTATCGATAGCATGTTTTTGCAAAAAATGTCTATGTCTAATAGTGATGCGAAACTTCACGAAAATAGGCGTTCGCCACACTTCCGTTATCACGCACGCTTTGATTAAAAGAAAAAATTTTAAAAAAACTCCCGACTGTAAAAAAAACTATAATAAAAATAAATTTAAAAAATTTAAAAAAACTCCCGACTCTAAAAAAAACTATAATAAAAATAAATTTAAAAAATTTAAAAAAACTCCCGACTGTAAAAAAAACTATAAAAATAAACTTTGATTTCAGAAAGTAATCATTGAAAAAAGCAAATTTAAAAAGAATGAAATAATTTTTCCAACACCATTTTAAATATCAAATTATTCAAATTATAATAATTCGTTTCCTGCCGTCACTATAGTCGGGAGACGTGTCGTAAACATCGTAATCGTTTGTTCCATATATATCTAGAGACACAATGGAGTCTGGATCATACTTAACAAAAATTATATGCAATATGGACGTTTGTTAACGCGGTAAAACACGTCTCCCGACTATAGTGACGGCAGGAAACGAATTATTATAATTTGAATAATTTGATATTTAAAAAGGTGTTGGAAAAATTATTTCATTCTTTTTAAATTTGCTTTTTTCAATGATTACTTTCTGAAATCAAAGTTTATTTTTATAGTTTTTTTTACAGACGGGAGTTTTTTAAAAATTTTTTAATTTATTTTTATTTGGTCAGTGTATCCCAACACTTGAGCTGAGGATATGAAACCACGTTGCCACCGCTCGTCCCATCCTATATATATATTTGATGATGGGCGTCGCAACGCTACTGCGTCTCTTGATACATAATATTGGTATCCCGACGTCCTCGCCTGCGCTAAACGCGGTGAATAAGAGGGGAGATACGCGCGGTGGGAACTCGTCTGAGAAGTAGGGAACGGTGGAAAAAGAGGGGACCGAGTGAAAGCGTGCTCCATCCACCTACAACCGTATAAGGAGCCCGCGCATATAACAGGAGAGCATGCTGCTGGGAAGCCCACGCGACAACTCCATCGACAGTATGTTTCCTTATCACTTCGACCACGTGTTCCGATGAGGCATTTCAGTCGCGAATAATAATGAAAAAGATAGAAAATCGTAGAGTCACGCTTACGCTTTTAGATCGAAATCTGCTGTCGTCTCATGATCGCCTGATAGCGTGAACCCAGGTTTAGAATGCACGTGGATCCGTTGTTCGCTGTCAATGAAAGAGCGTGAAGGAGTTCCGAGAATAAGTCGCGTGTATAATGTTATCTTCATTGTTTATTAAGTGTTTCGAATCACAAATGCAATTATGTTCAATAAAAAAAAGTCTAAAATATTTTTACAAGCCAATAGTATCCGTAATTTATTAATAGCAAAGCAGCCAATATTTTGAATAAAGATAACATTTTTATCGTTAAATCAATCTCACTAATTACGTGTTTTATTATCACAATACTTAATAAAGCAGTCGGAGAAAATGATATAAATAAAAAATCAAGTCAACGATAGAACTTATAGTCTATAACCATAATACCACATTTCTGGATTACAATACCTGTTTATACTCCCGTTAATTTAATCATGATCTAGCAATAATAATTATAAGAATTGATTTATCGAAGTTTCATTTTAAACAATTTAATTTCGTCTTAACCCGGAAATTTAGTACGTATTTTGAATTTCCACGATGCTTTCGTGTAATTCAGGGACCATGATATCCGATATAGTTACGGTCTACCTCCTCTTCTCGTTGTTATGATTATTCGTAGCACAGAGTGGTATATGATACTCAAAGTGAGCGCAACTTCCTCTACGCACATGATCGCCTGATCAAGAATCCGCGGAATGCGGAGTCCTTGTGGAGGCGTCGACGCGGATCACGTGTGGACGGAGGGTGTTTCTCTCGACGACGACGACGACGACGATGCCGACGAGGAGGCCGAGGCCACGATACCGCGATGTAACGTCCGCCAAGTAGACTAAGAGGAGGGGGGTAATACCCCCGTATAAATTGGTTAGTACTTCGATCGAACGACGATTATCTCCAATATATACGTATATATATCGTTGACACTCGCCAAGACTCCTCACCTGCCCATCAAAAGACGTAAAGTCATCCACATTGGCTAACCGAGTATCAGGAGACAATGCGAGCGAGGAGCGCGACGGTAGCGCTCTCGTCTCGAAGCTCATCGCACGTTTACTTCCTCGTTCTCATGTTACCCTAAACTATCCTTGGCGAAATGTGGACGCCTTTCGGACACGGTTTTTCTTAGCACCCTGAAGTAGGCACCCGGACTGTAAACACTCGTCAGCTGATGAATGTATTCGTTATTTTCCATCCTAACTATATGAATTAAAAAATTTATTGTACATCCAGCGGCGTTGTATGCCGTTGGTTATACTTTTTGTAACTGATTGCGATACAATTTTGGGATGTTTTTTAAATTAATTCACGCCGCCATGCGTAGAAACAAAAACATTGATTGCTACCGAACATTGGTTGTATTAAGGCGGTAATCATTTAACAGTGTGGTAATGAAATACTTATCGCCGCGATGCGATGAGATGCGAAGCGTGTATTACATAAATATTGTACATTTTGAAGATTCTATTCGAAGATGGATTTTTTGTTGTTTGCGTGTTAAAATTCATAAAATTATTTTAATAAAATTGATTTGACTAGGGTCAGTATTAGAGGTTAGGTCTCTATTAAGCGTCATGTATAGCTTCATTTTTAAGATCGTTCGATTAAGTAATAATTATTAAATAGCAAACTTAGCATGCCAGCTATGCAACCTAAATGAAAACGAAACATTAGAACACGTACTAGTTAAATGCCCGCAATATGAGCCGTACAGAAAAAAGTATTTTAATCCACTCACGTTCTTTCCCGAAATCTTAGAATGTAAGTCAGACGAAGATGTAAAAAAATTATTCTATTATTTGTTCTCTTGTTGTAAGTTGCGCGCCTTCGCTTTATGGGAGTAAAGATATGTAAAAATACGCTAACGACCAAAAATTAAACTAAGTTTATAAAACCGCCCTGCGGAAGTCGGAAGTGTGTATTAGTATAAGTAAGTTAAAGTATTACTAATGTAATAAAATTGTAATAGGTGTATACCTGCATAAAATAAAGACTCTACTCTACTCTACTCTAATTATTAAATAGCTATTTTTTGTAAGCGGCCGTTTTGTGTACTGTTTGCATAAGTAATTCACATATATGTACCTCGATCGCGTCGAGTAATAAATACCCATACCGCATAAAATACCAATGCGTTGGTTGGCATGAACAGCTGACGAGAAGCGATCCGGCAGCTGTCTCGAGTTTCAGATGAACTTCTTGTCGATATTTCTTTTGTATTCTGCTGTAACTATCTTGAATTTAAGAGATCTCATTATGTATACACTCAAAATTCTAGGGACGTTTCTCAATCAAATATTGGAGACGTGTTTAAAAACACAACTCTTCGATTTCAGTTTTTGATAACGGTTATTCTCATTCAAACTCTACATTGCGGTCGGCTTGATCCATTTCCGTAACGTATTAAAAATCGTTATAGCTTATATTCAGTTAATCTTTTTACCTCTCTTAAATTCTGAAATTCGGATACATTATGACTCTGGCATTTGTATAGTTTTTACAATCCCGACCGATTGATAAATAAGGTAACACATTTAAAATTTTACTTTGAGGCCTCAAAAAATTGTATATCAAAATAATGCATTGCAATATTGTTATGTAAAAATTGAGATTGCAAAAACTTGTGTTTTTAATATAATTGAAAATCTTGTTGTATCAAAATTCTGTTTTCCTACTTTCACCATCAGAATATTTCGAATCATTCGTATTTCTAAAAATGCATCGTAATATTGGCGTGGAAAAATTTCTCGTTACACGAACCTGCGTTTTCAAAACTTTTAAAGTGACTTACCTTTGTTTTTGACAATGCGAAACTGTTACACTATTCCCGGAATTTCCGAAAACGGAACTCTCAAAATAAATGTTGACGACATTTATTTTGAGAGTTCCGGCTTGATCCATTTCCGTAACGTATAAAAAATCGTTATAGCTTATATTCAGTTAATCTTTTTACCTCTCTTAAATTCTGAAATTCGGATACATTATGACTCTGGCATTTGTATAGTTTTTACAATCCCGACCGATTGATAAATAAGGTAACACATTTAAAATTTTACTTTGAGGCCTCAAAAAATTGTATATCAAAATAATGCATTGCAATATTGTTATGTAAAAATTGTGATTGCAAAAACTTGTGTTTTTAATATAATTGAAAATCTTGTTGTATCAAAATTCTGTTTTCCTACTTTCACCATCAGAATATTTCGAATCATTCGTATTTCTAAAAATGCATCGTAATATTGGCGTGGAAAAATTTCTCGTTACACGAACCTGCGTTTTCAAAACTTTTAAAGTGACTTACCTTTGTTTTTGACAATGCGAAACTGTTACACTATTCCCGGAATTTCCGAAAACGGAACTCTCAAAATAAATGTTGACGACATTTATTTTGAGAGTTCCGGCTTGATCCATTTCCGTAACGTATTAAAAATCGTTATAGCTTATATTCAGTTAATCTTTTTACCTCTCTTAAATTCTGAAATTCGGATACATTATAACTCTGGCATTTGTATAGTTTTTACAATCCCGACCGATTGATAAATAAGGTTACACATATAAAATTTTACTTTGAGGCCTCAAAAAATTGTATATCAAAATAATGCATTGCAATATTGTTATGTAAAAATTCAGATTGCACAAAATTGTGTTTTTAATATAATTGAAAATCTTGTTGTATCAAAATTCTGTTTTCCTACTTTCACCATCAGAATATTTCGAATCGTTTGTATTTCTAGAAATGCATCGTAATATTGGTGTGGAAAAATTTCTCGTTACACGAACCTGCGTTTTCAAAACTTTTAAAGTGACTTACCTTTGTTTTTGACAATGCGAAACTGTTACACTATTCCCGGAATTTCGGAAAACGGAACTCTCAAAATAAATGTCGTCACTAAATAACAAATTTGATATTCACCACACAAAAACGATTCGTGTACTCTGATTGACTTTCAAAAGAGACACATCTGCACAATTTCACAAAACGGAAAGCTTCACGAGTGGTAATTACAATATTAGAAAAACAAAGATACAAAAAACCATTGAACTTCCAGAAACATCTGCTAAAATTTGTTTTGAAGGCACAACAAATTACGTATCTTACAATGTTTCCGAATGTTTGTTGCATTTCTATAAATTCATCATAATAATGCCATGTGAACATTTGTGATTGCAAAACTTGAGTTTCTATTTAAATTGGATACCTCACTATATCAAAATATCAAGTTATACTCTCATAACATTTGAAAACGCTTGCATTTCTGAGAATGCATCGTAATGCTGGCGTTGAAATATTTGTCGTACAAAGGGGAAGCTTACCTTTGTTTTCACGTGACGAAATTGTTGCACTATTTCTGTAAACTGAGTTTTGGAAGACAAAGCTCGCAAAGAAAATTATGTCACTAAATACAAACTTGATACTCAACAAAACGACCGACTCGTGTACAATAGCGCGGTTCACGAATTTACTCTTCGGACTTCCGAAGGAGACATCTACACCACTAACCAATCAAAAAATTGCTTGCGGCCTCAGAGCAATTTTCACGAAATTTATAAAGTTTTCTAAATGTTTACTAAATGGCCGTCTGCAAATTACCTAAAAGTTATCATGTGTCTAAATATTATCTTTTACGTCAGTCGTTAACTTATAGGTAACTTCCAAACGGACATTTCGTCTCTCATAAACCTCATAAACTTTTGTATTTGCAACAACATGTATTTCTGTAATTGAAACTTTCTAAATTTTCCGTGTCTACTTATATCCTCATAATATATTAAAACGCTTGCATTTCTATGAATGCGTCGTAATATTTTCGTGTTAAAAAATATCGTTGCCAGAATCTGTGTTTTTTATTACTTATCTTTGTTTTGAAGTGACGAAATTGTTGGATTATTTCTGTAAACTGAATTTCGAAAGACCGCAAGCTGTTAAAGG
Organism: Ephialtes manifestator; assembly: GCA_963970395.1. NCBI lineage: Eukaryota > Metazoa > Arthropoda > Insecta > Hymenoptera > Ichneumonidae > Ephialtes > Ephialtes manifestator. Next base: position 5,550,188 of record OZ019972.1, read on the forward strand.
AAGTGACGTTGAATAACAAACTTGATATACTCAACACAATGAACGATCTGTGTAGTGGCTCACAGGTTTACACTTGCGGCGTCCGATGGAAAGACACTTACACCATCACACAAAGCCGACAAATTTGCTGGAGACCACGTGACCCATCGCAGCATCAGCGCCACCATCGGCCGTGAGAGCCGAGAACAACTGACAGCGCTAAACTGTCTCACTTTAACCTTTCACGGTTAACCCGAGGGCATTGGAATAAACATAGCAGTAGTAAATTTATGTCTCTAGCGTTATTTATCGAATATAATTAGTCACAAAATGGTGAGTTCTCCTTCGAATCGCACACCGGTGCAATCAGTTTTTATGCTAACCAAAATTCACTCAAACTACTTAACCTATACTCACTGATTTTTATCCAACACTTCAGGACGTATTTCTAATGATCAGGCGAAAGAAAATGACAATTTTCACCGATGCTAAGGATGACACGACGGTTCTGGAACTCAAAAAAATTATCGAAGGTAGTACATGGCATTTTTACAATAGGTAGAAACTGTGCAATTCGAGTAGAGAAATTGTTGTTTCATCGTCCAAGCAGAAGCTCGAGCAATTGAAACCCGCTCTAAGAATATTAGTTTTTTTAGTTACCGCAAGCTATCTTATTGTCTTTTCATTCTTTGTGAAGACGCTTTGCTGAGAATTATTCCAAAAAACTATAACCTGATTATTTCACAAATTTTTGTATCTTTTCCTATGTTTTGAGCGGAATTTCTCAGGTATCAGATAAATAACTGCTATTTTATCAAACGTCTCTAGAATGACAAAATAAATTGGTGTTTATCTTTTATTGGGATAAAAAAGAATACATTTCCTACAAAACTCTGAACCATCATTTTTTAGTCATTACCCGTTAAATTATTATCAGTTTTTTAACCCTGGACCACATCTAGGGGATAGAACTGTATCCTAGTTAGTTTTCAAACAGAGCTTTCAACTTAGAAATTGATACATAAAAACATACACATGTTCTATGCTTTTATGAACAGTTGACCCGTGTTAACCCAGTTGTCTTGCTAACTAAGCTTTTAAGTTACACTTTATTACATGAAAAGATACATATCTTCTATGATTTTATGAACAATTGATCTGCATTAACCCACTTGTCTTTCTAACTAAGCTTCTAAGTTAGAAATTGATACACAACAAGATAAGTGTTCTAGGATTAATGTCTGAACCATTTTGTCTATAGACTTTTTGGACAAAACATAATAGTCTTCTAAATAAAAAACTCTTATTTTATTCTTTCGGAGATAACTCTGGTTTTCTCTAAAACTTCCAAAAGCTTCCTTAAATAGAGTCAAACAAAATATCATTTTTCTCACCTTGTTGGGATGAATAAAATAAATCAAATGAAAAACATATTCAAGATTGTCAAGGTCTAATAATTTGCAGGTATTTTGAAGATTCCACCCATAAACCAACAGCTCTACAACAAAGATAATACCCTGATGTACGACGGCAGATATCTTTCGGATTACGGTTTAACAGCAAACACGGCGAGAGCTCAAACTCCGGCGCTGATAGGACTAGCTATACGCCAGGATAACGGCCAATTTGAGACGCTGGAGATGACGCCGTTCTCGCAACCTCCTGACCTTCCCGACGTCATGAAGTCTCAGGAAGCTAATGGTCAAGAATCTCCATGAACAGACGATTAAAATTATTTCTGCGACACACGGCGTTACGAAAATTGCAACTCCCGATAAATCGTCTCGAGCGCAACACTGGCGCTTTGTGTCCGGTTAACATCAGGTGAATAGATCCGAAAAAAAATCGCGAGGATAATTGAAACGTATTTACCATCATTTTACATTGGAGAAAAGAAATTACAGCAATGTCGCAGCTGTTATCAAATTTTTTTTTTTTTTGTTTTCGTCGGCGATCGACACGTACCTCTTATACGTTGATGCTTGAGTTTGAATGGTTATATATTTAAAAGAGGAAAAAAAGGAGGAGAAAAGCGTAACATGTTCATGCGGGGGTGTTCCATGTGAACATCATTTTTTTTTTGCAAATAAACTTACGTGCTTGAGTTTACCCGGCGATTCGACTGATTTCCATTTCCGTAATTCGCTTTTATTACAATTAGACCCCGAAATTTTTTATTCAACTACGGTACGAAATTATATATTTTTTAAATAAAAATTATAGCGTAATTAACATCGGTATTTCGTGTGTAAAAAAAAAAGTATTTACCTTAGAGTGAAATTTGTATCTAATTAATTGACGGTCGCACGTATAGGACATTATGATTCTTAAAACGGCCGACAAATTAACCGAGGAAAAAATCGTGCCACGGTTATCGGAAAATACTTGCGTTAATGTTCAAAATATAATAACTATGTTCCTCATTTATAACCCTATTTAAAACGTCCACGACAATTGTCCAGTGCACAGAGATGGACAACTTTCGCTACTTTCAAACACCCACTATTTGCTTATTTATTGAACAACTTATTTATTATCAAATATTCTATAAAAGTGACCGGCATGGTATATAATTGCCCGTTTTAACGTCTAACTTCAAAGTCCTTTAAGTACATTTGAAAAATGAATTTCATGAAAACAAAATAATAATTAAATGTAACGAACCAAAACTAACGATCGCTACGTCATCGCTATGCGATACTCCCCACGTTTATTGGTTACCAGTTGATGAAATAAAAATTATTGTAAAGAAAAATTATATACTTTGCGGGTCAATTTTATTACATATTTAATGCTGAATGCATTATAAGATAAATAAACGCTCGAAACAAGACGCATTTGAAAGTAGCAAACCATTTCGTCAAGTGTATACACCCTCTATGCCCGTGTTTTAGAGAACTTGTCGCGAAAAATGCAATGGATGTATTCGAAAAAGTGAATATTCGATAATCGTCAGATGCTAAAGATGACGAGAACGTAACTAGGAAATTGAGAAAGCTGTAAACGCAATTTATTGGATTTTCTATAGGCTAATGGATTTTGACACAATTTTCCGCGTGCTTGCTCCCAGGTCTATTCTTGAAGGATGTCAGACGAATTCACGATCCAAATTTAAACAAAATCCTTCCGGTTTACAGTCGCTTATCAAAGCGAAATACGCTGTGATTTACCAGTATTTCTGATTACATAACTCGTTTCCTTGTTCCAATATTCATTTGATTAATAGCCGGCAAAAATAAAAATTCAGTCGCATTACTAGAAAGAAAAACAAAAATCAATATTCTGAGAAAAGGATAACATTAATAATAATCAGAAAACTATTTACATTTTTTTCCTTAAATATTAGAAGCAAAAATAATGTTTTTTGGTATATTATGAAACAATTATTTCATTGAAATAATAGACTGTATAGTTGGCTTTTCATTTTTCATTTTCAAAATTGGTGCATATCTCAATATTCTAAGTGGCTTTGGAGCAACGAAAATTCCGTGGCTCCTCATTGACCAACGTAATACGATATTCCTCATAATACGTGACCTTTGATCCCATCTCCGTAAACACAAAGAGCGATAGTAGTGCATTTCAGCACTAAAGAACCTAAAAAACTTTTTTTAGCGAATGTTTTAGTACGACCCGAAGGCAAGTGCTACAATCACACGAGCTAAAAAAACGATTTTCTCTCGAATGTTGAATGAAACTTTTCAGTATGTACGACGTCGGAAAAGTGCACTTTTCGGAACGGCGCACTAAAAAATCATTTTCCTATTAATACCACACCTGATATTTGCGAAATCACAGGGAAAGGCATAAAGTATGCAAATTTTGTACACATAGATCCATAAGGTCAATAAATATAATAATAAAGGCTGAATGGATGTTAATAACAATAGACGTAACAGTTGGGAATGTTTCTGAATCTAAAAGTCAAGTTGCTTTAACACGCCTGATCGACGATGAGCATGAAAATTAAATTGGCCATTCCTGCTGAGAATGATGATGGAATCTATTCGTTCACCTGAAAGTAACGATTTTTTTTCGGTAATAAAAAATGGTAAAAAAATTGTTCCAAACATCAATATTGTGAGCCTATGTGTTCGCGTATTTATGATTTTTATAGTCGATATTTTATATTAAAATCCTCAAAGCACTTAGCCGTTTGTAAAATATTGTGTTTGTTTCAAAACCTTTTTTGTAAAAGCTTCAATGTACGCTGGTTTTTAACAAACAAACAAAAAGATGTTGAATGCTTTGAATAACGAGGAACATTGTAGCAATCCTAAGTAATAAATTGCCTCATACATCGATAAGCGGAAGGTGCCTTTCATGCTACTACTGTATAATCGTTCTGTCTACATTGCAGTAACATTCTCGCCGATCAAGAATCGAAATGTGTATATTGATTAATTTTCGTAGGTTGTACATTAATCTTTCTTTTGTAACTGCGCAAAGCGTATGCGTTTCTTATACAATAACTTTTTCAGAGTGTTCTTTTTTTTCCTTTCTTTTGCATAATATTTATGTAACATTTTTGAAAACGATCTGTCACTGAAAGTTCTCAGGGTTTTCTCATTTATATGCGATCTAACGATTCCTGTTTCTGTAATCTTAATAAAATTAGGTTACATTATTTAAACCTTCCATCTTTTATCTTACTTCGATCCACTAAACGAATTGTTCAATATAAACAACTCGAATTTTCATAAATTAAATCTTATATTTCTCGTTCATTCTACATTTTTCCTAGATAACATCGTAGCAAAAAAGTCAGCGTAAATTTGTTTCTTCCCCGGAACATAGTGTCCGCCTTCGTGAGTAATTACCGTTTTGTTGTCAAAGAGAGCAGCCAATTCACTAGACATTGCTAAAAATACATTAATTCAGTAATTAATTGCATACTCAACTAAAACAGAAATATCACAATCTTGTTATGTGATTACTGGCGATAATTTGTTTGCAAAGTTACGTACTTTGCAAGGAAATTACGAAGTCCGTAAGAAAAATATTCTTATTGCAAGTAACGGTAATTTAAAAACCAGATTACCTGTGGGAATTATTCTATCAGTCTCCCCATAAACGTGGAGTGTCGGCAAGCTCAATTGCTCATCGTAAAGATACGCGTGAGGCTCGCAAAGTGACTTAAAGCCCGATACAATGACAGCAAAGTTGAATTTTATAGACGATACTGAAGATGAAAAAATATAGTTATTATGGTATTTCTGATGCTGATGCACGGATTCACAAGTTATCTAAAACAAATGTGAAGCTTACGGTTTTTCTGTTGTAATGCACAGAGAATCGATACAAAAGCTGCTCCTTGAGAGAAGCCGAGAATTCCATCAAATGGACCTAAGTCGTGGAAAGTTTTTTCTATTAGAGCCACACTTTCTTCATAACCGACAGACAAGTTACTTGGCTCAGTAGCTTTGAAAAAATGGTCTTCTGTATTGAACCACCATCCATATCCTGCAAATAGTAAAGTAATGAATTCTTATCAATGATTTTCAATTAAAAGTATCCCTTCTTCGAAATTCTATTGCTAAAAAGTTTAAAACCATGGAATGATATGAATATAACCTTTGAATTGGTACTACCGAACACCAACAATCAATCCTAATTCTTAAAAGAGCACGTAATAATACTACTACTGTACTGAAATTACATTTACTACTAATTTGAATGCGCTCCACTTTGATTCTCGAAGACTGCTTTACGAATTCGTTATTCTATTCTGTTTTAATTTTGATCGTTTTAAAATGAGATCAGCTTGTTTGTAAAGGAATTTTCTCGACGGATAATTATCAAGCTATAACTCTAAAATGATAAAGACTATAAAAAATCTGAGCGGTAAGTTTGTAGAAGAACTACGAACAAACGAAATAAGCCATGTCGCATTAAAATCGGTAAAAAAATTACGGATTATTAATGCAAACATACTCAGCGAAATACTTGGAAATTAGCGTTAATCAATTAATGGTTCTAGAAATCAATGACCATTAATGTTTTTTTAACATCATCTAGAAGTGCTTTAATTCAAACCACCCTTAAGGGGATGCTGGAGTAGATTTTATTACCGACTTTGGTCGGTAAAAACAGGCTTTTTCGTAGTTTTGATTATTCTTCGTTAATACGCTACAAACATGCTTCAAATTGTACACGATTGTAATATCAACATAAACGAGTGGACGTACATTCGAATATTTGGTGAAAACGTACAATAAATGAAAAAAATCGTATAATACTAAACCTCCCGAAATCAAAATGGCCGCCAGGGTTTGACAGCATCGCCTGTTTGGTACGATATAAAAGATTCTGGAATTCACATACGTTAAATCGAAATGTACGTCCATTCTTTAGCGTTCTCTGAATATTCTGCGAGCGTCGAAAAGTCAATTACACAAAAGGAATCCACGCAAAACCGAAACTACGATCACGTAGTCCGTTTGCGATCCCCGCGATGATCCAGGCTTAGTAATATACGAATATCTTCATTCATTGTACGTATTCACCCAATATTCGAATGTACGTCCACTTGTTTATGTTGATACTACAATCGTGTATAATTTGAAGCATATCTGTAGCGTATTAACGAAGAATAATCAAAACTACGAAAAAGCTTTTACCGACTTCGGTCGGTCAAAACCTGCTTCTGCACTCGACTCCAGCTTCCCCTTAATAAGTAACGTGGTTCTATCCGGCTACGTTAATAGTGCGACAAGTATATATTTTTATTGCTTTGTCTAAACAGGGATATATATTTGCGTGTAATAGGCATTTAGGAAAATAAATTAAACACCTTCAACTGTTGGCTCCTCTTCCTCATTAGCAGATTCGAATGGTGGCACTAAGTGAGGTGCTCGAATAAATTCAAAATCAATTTTTTGCTTGAAGCTCTTTCTTAAGGAGCCAAGCTTTCCTCTGAAAACACTCTCTGACTGACGGTAGCCGTGTATTGCCAAAATCTGCAATAAATATTTTATATAAAACGGATGCAACAAAAAGTAAATATTTGCCAGATATCGATTTAGTTATAATTTATCTTTATATTTACCCTTAATTTTGTTTCTGTAACCATGATTGATTTACGAATATTCTACTAAATAATGCTTACGATAATACTGATATTAGCACTCGAACTATTGTGTAGTACTATCGGAGCACAATGGTTAACCTCACATGTGCTGTCGGCGACTCTAGGCAACTAAATCTCATTTTGAACTACACGTTTTGTCGATCCTAATGCGATAACGTGATTACGAATAAGGGGAATGTAAACAAATGAGAATAATTTGCATGGATACTATTGCTTAATTTCCTGTGAATGTACGATGTTCTGCTCAATATTTAGAATGTGAAAACAGCGGCACTTTTTAGGCTCCTTTTTAAGGTGCCCTCAAAAAAATGTAGACTTGTCTGGAAAATTTGCAAAATTTAACGACATATCCTAATAAAGCGTAAAAACTGTTCTAAACAAATTATAAAATGGAGCAAATTGTCCTAAAAAAAAAGATAAACAATAATCAATATAAACAATAATCAATAAGCCCACAGCTCAAACTACCCTAAATTTGCAACTATTATTTTATACAGTAACATCCGTTTATACAGCTAAAAAAAACTCCAAAATGTCACAATAAGCGGGCTGAAGGACCTCGCTCGATGGCCATTTAACCATGGAAACTCGATCACGGCATATTAACTCGCACACAATTGTACACGCATTCACTATTTTTGTAATGGTTAATAAAAATCTTCTACTACTACTACTACTGTCCTAAAAAACGGTAACGACCTTTATAGGAAATTTTTTAATTGGAGCAATTTCCGTAAAAAATAGCAACGGCCCTTTTGGAAAATTGGTAAAACAGAGGAAGTTATTCTCAAATAAAGTAACGTCGCTTCTGGAAAAATTAAAAAATGGAACAAAGCGTTGTCATAAAACGTAACTAAGAAAATTCTCTCGGATTAGACGGCACGAAGACGACTTTAGAGATGTTAGTATTATGACACAGTGAGTACACGAAGTTGACTCGTTATTTGGTTTACCATTTTTCTAAATGAAAAATATATCTATAAAGAATTAGAATAAGTATTACTGAAAAAAGGTAAAACTGAATACAAAGAAAACTATTGATGGCAATTATTATATACTACTACTACTATTATATACTATTGATAAACTAAAGGAATGTATAAAAAGCAATGTAGACTAAAATATGGGTTTTTGATAAATCAATACTTATTTTGACAGCAATTTTTCCGTTTCTAAATAATTATTTATTTGTTGAAGTATGTATAGTGAAGAAATTATTTATTGATTCATTAAGTAATTATTTTTTTATTGTCTTTAATTACATTTCCATATCTGATAAACGTGGTAACAATACAGATGATCAAACAATTTTTTGTGCGTAATGTAGCTCAATGTGTGCAGAAAGTTTTTATAAATGTAAAACTCGTTTACTCAAATAAAATACGATAGCGTTCTTTATAAATAAAAAAAATGGCAGTTGATAATTTTGATTAGCGACAGACTCGCAATCCTCACATTAGTTTTCAACTCACACTACTTTTTTATTCCATATATTATTCCATATTTATCCTTTTGTAAAAAAAGGAAAAATTCTGTATTTGTTATACAAATAAAAAAATTAAGTTTTTAAACACTGTTTCATTAGTTTTTAGTCACACTATTGAAAGTTCGAATCGCGGCCAGTCATGTATAGAAATCGTAACAAAAACTCATTATCTTATCGAGTAATTAGTAAATTAGATGCTGCTCATTTCTGTATAACAGAAAATATCGCAAGGCTTCGTCTAGCGTCCGGATAAATTCGCTAAATACGTAGAAGGCTGTGGGGGATACAACGCGAGAGGAAATCGCTCGAATCCTAAATCAGAGATCGCTGAGATCGACGGCTTCCACGCGCTGAGTCATTTCCTTGTTTTCAGCCTCCTGTTTTGCTTCGGGTTTGTTATCACAGGATCGTGGAAAGCTCAGTTGCGCCCAGGAACCAGGCTCAGCTTTTTTCAGTTTGATTTCCACTTTGGTTGGCAGCATAGTAACTGAACTTTTTTCTACGTCCACAATCTGATATCAATGAAAACAAATTGTATTAGAACGGATTTTGTACTCACGAAATACGAATTATTTCATATTTCAATCAAACTGGTGTCAGTTTATAGGAACATACCCCTCTAAGCTCGATATCGAGGTTGTACCTCGAATTCTCCTCCACAAAGAAAAGATCCACCGACAATCTGATCGGATTCAATTTTACGGTTGATTCACTAGGTTGATACTTTTTCGCAAATATTGAGATTACAACAAACGATCCTGTTTGATGCCAGTCCATGCGACAACTGACCTCTTTGTTGCCTGTGTTCTGAAAAATTAAAGATTCGTTAAATCAGTTTTGAAGTGGTTGTAATATTCTTATTATCACTCCAATTTGAACGAAAAAATGACAGAATATATTCTAAACATCGCAGAATATAAAGAAAAAAAGGAGCTAGTAAAATGATGAACAGCTTTTTAAAAAGTGGAATTAACAAAAATTTCAACTCGATTACAGTATGATTCGATCATTTTTTAATAAAAATATTTCGTAACTGAAGGGGAAAACAGAGTTAAATTTAAGTGGCAAACCTTTAGTAGACCTGTGCTACACTACAAAATTGAAAATAATTGTAGGCACAGACATAAGGTAAAGAAATGGAAGAGATTGTATTTCCATTGTATTGAGCTATTCATACAGCAAAGAAGAATTGAGAAAATCCAAAAAGATGTACATGTAATAAATTATTAATTGGTATTGAAATTTCATATAAAAATGACAAAAATATAATTTAGTACATATCTCCGTAAAGACTGTAAATAAATTTTTTTTTTAAATTTATGAGCGATTATATTACTACTAAATGTTGATAAAAATCTAATACCTTTGCTATCCATTGATGATCTCCATCTGTGCATCCTGGTTGCGCTAGGAACGCAGAAAAATCTGTAGATTTCTTTTGGCAGCAGGACCAATATTTAAGGCCTTCATGAAAGATAGGTGAGCCTGGGTGATGTTTGCAGACTTCGGTATCAGATTCTGGGCCTTTGTAAGTGGCATTGCAGGCTTTATTATGGCAGCTTTGTCCTATTGCTACTGTAGTCCCATCTGGTTTGTTTGGCAGTGTGAACGTAAGACCTTTAATTTGTTCTAGTAAATTGGGAGAAACAATGGGATCCATAGTGACCCGTGGACTCTCAAAAGGTGGCCTTTTCATGGTAGAAGGAACCAAAGGCTTGACCTCTATGACTTCATCCACTGCAGCCTTGTCTACTGGTGGCTTTTCTGGTTCCGGAGGCTTTTCATTTGTGTGCAAACCCTTTGTGCACCCTTTTATGTTCAAGAATTCAGTAAAGTCTGTGCATTTCTTTTTGCAGCAGGACCAGCCCTTGTAGGCATCATGAAATACTGGTACGCCAGGATGATGAACACAGTCTCCTAATGACAAAAAATTATCAAGCGCATCCGTAAATATATAGAAATTTTAATATAGCTCATTGGCCAAAATAGATGTTTCTAAATGTCAAGAGCCAAATCCCAGGCAAACACAAAATTGAATCTGTTATTGTATGAAATATATATATTTTTCAACTTGGTAATTCGTTAAGATATACTTTCTTTAAGCTTCTAAATTTTTTTTACTGTCTTTATATTAAGTTCCATTAATTCCAGAATCATTACAATTATAGAAGAAGCAATTGAATGTCTTTACTTCTTACATTAATACATAAAGGACAGGTCAATATCAGTGACATTTATTAATGCAAAATGCTTTGTTGAATAAAATGGAAGTTATTCATAATTTAAAAAAATGAATCTTTACTAGGTAACAAAAACAATTGATTTCTCTTGGTTGTGCACCATTTTTTTGTTTTTTTTTATACTCTTCATGTTAAAAAAAAATAGGTAGGTAAAATATTTCCAAATTATTGTGAGTGATATGAAAAATTCATCCTTCTGGAATTAATTTATTGATTTAAGATGAAGTTGAAATTAAGGAAATGACATAGATTTAGAAAATGATTTTAAATAAATTTGGTACAACAACTATAAGCTCAACAACTTTCATCAACAAAAAATTATAAACTCATGCTGTAAGGATAGCACATGACTGATAAGTATTAGGGAATATATAGTGGACTCTTCCTTTTGCAAAATATACAGGATAGAAATTTAAAAAAAAAATTGTGCATGACTTCATTTCACCTAGCAAGAAATTCTTGGTTTAAGGGGTCACAGACACATATTTTCTCATATAATACCAACAGCTAAATAAATGAAATATCCAATTAATATCACTGATTTTGACCTGATACCCTCACCTTAATTTGCTATATTTTAAAATAAATTCATTGCTAGATACTTTCTACGGGCATAATAACATTTGCATTCTGACAGTAAACATTTAAAAAATCTAGGATTTACTAAACTTATATTCCAATAATTGTAAAAAATTTAAAAAAATATTATTATAAATATTTTTGCTTACCATCCTTGTTGTTACTTTTATGAAATTTCTGTCCACAGCCCCGATTATAGCAAGTCAATAAATCCTTTTCCTCCGACATTTCTTTTATCAACTGTCAAATCTCGCCGCAGATCAAGTAACCCGCCGGTTTCTAAATATTTACTTTGTTTAATCGACAATGCACTTCAACACGCAGTTGAACAAAATCTCCGAGACTTCAACGACAGCTCGAATTTATAAATGACTGAAAACGTGCACGAAGACTAGAACTTTCGCGAATGTTCTCCTTAAAAGTTGGACCAAGTCCAATTCTAACCTTAAATATTCTTTTCGTATGAGTAAATATCGCAGAATCGATTGTTGCGATATCCTAGTTTTGATCGCTTCATAGAAACGAAAGTAGTGACTTTGCAATTCTTTTTTGCTGCTCTTACCTCCTTTAGCTAAAATGCTTCTGTATTCTGATTGGCCCTTTTGATATCATGAGCCAATTAGAACGCCGAATAGTTCGCTTATTATGCTATGATTGGTGGAATCATATTTCGTAATAATAGTAATAACACATGTGTGACAGTTCGAAAGTAGGTGGCAGTAGCAGTTTAGTTCAAGAAGAGCGATCAATCGTCTGCACATATGATTGCTATTGTTGTGAATTGTCGAAACACGCCTGACACTCGACAAAAACATCGGTAAACAACGAAACGTGAGGAGAGCAACAAACGATGCAAAGTTAGCAAAAAGGTCAACGTAATACGTATAACGTTAATGATGAAGAGATTTTACGCCCTGTCTTTTCTATGTCATCTATTTATCATCATTGAGCGCACGAGTGAGTCATAACAAACGAGTTGAAGGGTTTTGAATTTATCTTGGAGTACCACTACCTTGATCTACTTTTGCTTTTCCTCAGGTGGCCTTCATAGGAATTTAAAATATTATGAGACTCTACCATCGACTCACTTTCAGCACAGGATTGTAAAGCGTGGTGTACAGCACAGTAATCATCCTTACAATAAAATAAGCGAAGTTGAATTTTATGCTCATGGAAGGTGAAAGAAATTTTTCAGCCTTAAAACTAAGATTTATCAACATTCTAATGAAAATGTAATGAAGACACATGCTCATTTGAATAACTATCAATAATTGACAATATCAGAACAATTAATTTTTATTTTAACAATTTTTTCTTGGGTATCTTTTAAATTGGAAAAAATACAAGGAATTAAAAGATGTTGAGAAAATTTGAAGGAAATTTAGGGAATTTGTTTACTGTTTGAGAAAAATTATTATCAGTATTAAAGATGAAACGCAATATATGTTTTCCAAAGTTTGGAAAGAAGTTATTCTATATAGATAATATAAATGTTTTTATAGATCAAAAAGTAAGAAAATTTGAATTAAACATGTCAGAAAATATTTGCAAACTTTTAAGTATAAAAAATTTAAAAAAACTGACACTGTTTTAAATCTCTGTAGTTGAATAGTACCAACATTATTTTTCATCACAATGAAAGATATTGCAAACATTTTTTTTATATGTCCTTTGATTAAGTATTAACTATTATTGATTAGTTACTTATATTGGCACAATTAGCTTAAACATTGGGAGACATTAATAATTTGGTCAGGGAAAGTTCAAGAAATTGTTACAATTTTTCAATGGCCTCTATGATAATTGATCACAAAATCTTATCTTTGTTCATATTTATGATTTAGTTATTATTATTGGACCTAAAGAATATTTTTACTAAATTTTTATTCAGGTATTGCTTATGTTGCAGTAATTAAAAATAATCTCCAATGTATTGCGACAGCAGTCTGAGCATTGATTTTTTAAATAATACTCTGATGATTTTGATAAAATTATATTAAATGATTATTGTCTTAATTGCAGGCATTTTCGATTGATATTAACTCCTAGAAAGGAAGTAATTCACTCCAAATTCAAAGCTTATGAAGTTAATGGCGATGGGGAGGAGACAACAGTTCACCTAGGTACGAATTTAATGTCAAAAATAATAAAATCTTCTGGATAACATTATTTATTTCCTCCATAGATCATGACAATTTCTATCACGGGCGTGTATTCGGAGAATTGGATTCTCACGCTCAAGTTCACATTGACGAGGGCGCCGTTACCGCCAGTATTACAATTGACCAGGAAACTTATCACATAGAACCATCGTGGAGGCACATGCCTCACTTGGATAATGATACCATGATTATTTACAAAGCTTCTGATGTTAAACTGAGCTGGGAGCACTTTGAGAACGGAGAGGGACACACTCACGGTGCTCCAAAGACTTGTGGCTATATAAGGGAGGGTCCTGGTTAGTAATCTACTAATTAAAACTTGCACTATGTAACCCTTTCAAATTTACAAGAATTTTACTTACAAATTGCAATTCCAGCTCCACATCGTTATATTTATCATCCTGTTATGCATTAAAAAGAAGATTTATAAATTCTGTTGCATACATAAATGCATCTACACTTTCCCTACATTCCCTACATTTCCCTACACTTATTTTATAAATATTTGTCTAGATAATTCGCTCAGTGTTGATGAAAAAATATTGAAAAGATTGAAGAATAACCCGGACACAATATACTGCTGAACATTCGCACAGAATAAAAAGCAGTCTGCCTTATTATTTTTCTTTTTAATGACTTGTTTAGGTGTCGAAGAAACCTCTGAAATGAATAGCAATAACTGAAAAGTATGCTTGTAAAGAATAATTAAAATTTACAAGAACATAATTATTTTATGTGAGTGTTTGATAAATCTATTGTTTGATATTTACAAGACGGAGATGAGGAAATAGATGACGACAGTGAAGACACCGATCATAGTAGAACAAAGCGACAGTCAGAAACTTACGAGTACACGCCAACGAAAACGCGTTGCCCTCTGTTGCTCGTAGCCGATTATCGTTTTTATCAAGAAATGGGTGCCAGCAGTACTAAAACAACGATCAATTATTTGGTTAGTTTTCACCAATTTTCTCATCATTAAGTATATATGCCTCGCATATACATTTCTGACCAAAAGTGAAATTCGTTGAGACTATGAAAAATCAACGATATTAAAGACACGAAGAATATTAATAATAATAATTTAATTAGAGGCTCCCGTACGTACGTCAATTGGTGTTAATTAATGAGTAAAGTACGCAATATAAATGTATGATATTTTCTTTGTTATATGATCTGAACTGTAGTAACGAGACTATCCGTAAATTATGTGCTTTTGTCTGTTCAGCAGCTAAAAGGCGCTTTAACTAAAAATAGAGTCTCTGATCCGTGATAAGCGCTTCTGATTTAAGTATCTTTTTATTTCAAGCTAATGTTTAGTGTTTTTTTTATTTCATAAGGCAATATACATGTATAATTTTGTAATTGCGAGTTGTTCCTTTGAAATCACGGCTTCACGTCCACAGTCCTCTGTAATAATTATACCAAAAATTGACTAATCATTTTTTTATGCAAAGTTCAAGAATTCATCATGAAATATAATTGTTTTCTGATTTATCAGGTTACTTTTTTAATTCTCCGAATTTTTCTAGATAAGCTTGATCGACAGAGTTCACAAAATTTATAACGATACGATGTGGCAAGAGCGTCAAGAACAGGACGGATTTAAGGGTATGGGCTTCGTTATAAAAAAAATTGTGGTACACAGCGAGCCCACACGAGTACGCGGCGGCGAAACTCATTACAATATGATTCGAGAAAAATGGGACGTTCGCACGTTACTAGAGGTTTGTCTCACATTTTATCAGTGTAAAACTATTGCTCACCATGAATTTTAGTAGTGGCAGCTAGAGAATAATGAAACATTTGCTGTTTTTAGGTATTCAGTCGAGAATATAGCCACAAAGATTTTTGCCTTGCCCATTTATTCACGGATCTTAAATTTGAGGGTGGTATTCTCGGGCTGGCTTATGTCGGCTCACCCCGCAGAAATTCAGTAGGTGGTATTTGCACCCCAGGTAGGAAAATGTTCGAGATCTAATGATAAACACGTCTGAATTTCGTCGGATTTATAATTATATTAAACAAATTATAAACTTGTTTTTGCAGAGTATTTTAAAAACGGCTACACGCTCTACCTCAACTCTGGTCTCAGCTCCAGCAGAAATCATTATGGCCAGAGAGTTATAACACGCGAAGCCGATCTCGTAACGGCTCATGAATTTGGACATAATTGGGGCTCCGAGCACGATCCTGATATTACGGTAAGTTAAAGAATTTACCAATAATTCGAGTAATTAATCTAACAAATTGAATTATCACCAAACTGAAAAATACATTTCCAGAACCTATAATTTTTTGAACTGATGAATAATTAATTATTGAATAATTGAACAAAAAATTATGTTGAGTAAATTATTCGATCTTAGGTCATTGATTCCACATTAAATCAATAATGAAAACAATAATCTTATTCACTAGTTGATTAATTTAAGGAGGTTCCCGCCATTACACCACTCAAATAGATCATTATACGTTTATGAATAAATTATTTTGAAAAAGTATTGTAAATTCAGTGCTACCAATAACTAGTGTGAAGTGAAGCAAATGGATTGTTTAGTAGATTCAATAATTCGTTAGATTAATTAGCAATAAATAATAATTACTCAAATAATTAAATTGAATAAATAAGCTATTCCTTGATGCAACTGTTATTTCCCTCAATGTACTAAATTTACTAACTAAATATCTTTTCATCAGGCTTTAATGTAATTAATTGAGTTTTTATTCACATTAATTTTTTATTAATTCTTCCTTGGGTAAATTTCGAATTTTATTATTCTGCAGGAATGTAGTCCTAGCGCGAGTCAAGGAGGATCATATCTCATGTACACGTATAGCGTTAGCGGTTACGACGTTAATAATAAGGTAAAATGGATACTTTTTTATTCCCTTATTACTTTTATTTTTCCAATTGGAAGATTTACGGCATTAACTTTGATTTGAACTGCTTAGCGATTCTCACCATGCAGTCTGAGATCGATCAGAAAAGTATTGCAAGCTAAATCAGGAAGATGCTTCTCAGAGCCGGAGGAATCCTTCTGCGGTAATTTGCGAGTCGAGGGTGACGAGGAATGCGATGCTGGACTTTTAGGTACGGAGGACAACGACGCTTGTTGTGATAAAAACTGCAAATTGCGCAGGAATCAAGGAGCTGTTTGCAGGTATATTTTTAAAAACATTAATTTTTCCAACCATAAGGTGGACAGTTTTCTTTTGACTTGCTATTTTTCTCGAATAAATATTAAAAGAGTTGTTTTTCCGCAGTGACAAAAATTCGCCTTGTTGCCAAAATTGTGCATTTATGCGACTCGGCATGAAATGTCGAGATGCCCAACTATCAACTTGTGAACAAGAGTCAAGATGCACTGGAGCGTCGAGCGAATGCCCGCGTTCTCCTCCTATGAACAATGGCACCAGCTGCCTCGAAAGGGGTCAATGTCGTCTTGGAAAATGTGTCCCGTATTGCGAAACACAGGGTCTTCAAAGCTGCATGTGTGACACAAGTACGTGGAACTTTTTGTTTTGATGCAAATCTATCGTTGAATTCAATTAACAAACAAATATATATGTATTGGTTTATCAATATTTGCACCTTCATATTTTTATTCTTAGTTGTACCTGAGGATTCTACTTTGTTGCCATTGAATCGATATTTCAAAAGCTCTGTGATGTAAAAGTGATCACTCAAAGCCTTACAAATGTTTGTTATTAATGAAAAATCCTTTTTTTTTACAAGCTATCATATCTCTTATCCCATATTCTTTTATCTACAACAAATACCAGATGGTGTAAAAAAAATTCAGTGTAAAATATGAACATTTAAAAAGCGCTCAAGGGCTTTAAATATTCAATGCAAAACCGTTTATCTGTGGTACCTTTTTGAGTTGAAAAATCATACGAAAGAAATAAGACAACGATGCTGAACAGTTTGGTTTTTGACGATGTTCGGTGAATTTTTAAAATTATGACGTTGTTTCAATTGCTACATTTTAATATTGCTATATGTTTTTGCGGAAGAGTGTATTTTCTCCTCTAATAGCAAAACTGTGCGCAGTCGAAAAATTGAAATATTTGAAAATTGGTTAGTCACTAATCTGCATTCATTCTTTGACCAATTACATTAAATATAAACTCACATAATTTTTTTAAAAACAAGGATTCTAAGTTATTACCCATATTTTCCAAAACTTTCTCTATGAGTAAGCTAAAACTTATCCACATACTCTTTCATAAAGGTGATTTTGTGAACGTTGGAAAATAATAAGGAAGCCATCAGTTCCTTGTTTGCATTCTTTTTTGCTGAAATTTTCACCAGTCTTTTTCCTTGCAGTCAGCGACGCTTGTAAAAGATGCTGTAGAATGAGCATGAATGAAACGTGCTTCGCCATAGATCCACCTGATATTCTACCTGATGGAACGCCATGCATTCAAGGTTTTTGTAACAAGGTAATTCGAATTTTATCTCATTAGTTAAATACATTTTACATCCTTCCGATGGTTTTCTTTATACTGTTGTTAATTTTTTCAGGGCATTTGCGAGAAAACCATTCAGGACGTAGTCGAGAGATTCTGGGACATAATCGAAGATATAAATATAAATAAGGTGATAAGATTTTTAAAAGACAATATAGTTGGTGCTGTTATAATATGCACTGCGATAGTGTGGATACCAGCAAGTTGCGTCGTGAGTTACATAGATCATAGACGCGTGAAAGAAAATGAGAAAAAGTGGAGATGGAAGAATACGGATGAGCTTATCCATCCAGAGGAGCAACGACAAGTTATATGCATCGGCTTGTCACGTCAAAGGTTACAAAATCAGACGCAACAATCATAATTTTCCGTTTGTTCAACATAAAAATCACGCACGCTACACATGCGTGTTTGCCAATCGAACTAGTCACCAAACGAACAATGAACGATATAGTCTTTTCAAATGCGGGTAAATAATGTGCTTAGTTACCATTTTTTTCCAGTGCAATAGAAAAAAATATTTAGCGCGACTCGAGCTTACCAACAAATTATTTATGCAAACTGTTTTTGCATTGTGCATTGTAAATACGATAAAATTGATGAAAATGTGTTCAAAATTACGGCGCCAGTAAATTGTATTGCTTTTCTCTTGTTTTGTTTTTTTTTTTTTTTTGCGAAACATTGACTTCCCTAGGCGAGAGGATTTCGTGTTTTTGAACACACTTTCAACTTTACACAAGTTGTAAATCGACCTCTCGTGTAGCTTCGGTGCGATAAAAAGTTATGTTTGCAATTTTCAATATTTTATATCTCACGTATAATCCTTAGTATTATTTGCTGTTTACGAAAAGCAATAATTTACTGGTGTACCATCTATCCATATTGCATTGTACTCTATGTACTTGTACTCCCACGTGTTACGAAAAAAGTACTTAACGTATTAGCCCGCGTGCAGTTTAAAAGTATTGTATATTTTAGAAATAAGTCGGCCGGTTCTCATAATTATCACACATCCGTTTGTATATAGTGCAAGGCACTGGAAGAAGTTACCACTAATAATGACTTTTTTTTACAACTGTATATATTTCTACGTGATGTCAAAAATACATTTTCAATATGAAAGAATTATATTCCATTATTTTAGCATAAAAATATTAACTGTGAATAAATTTTTCAATAAGTCAAACCCCTGTATTGATTCTGGCCAAATTTTACTTGCTTGCATAATTTCAGGCCAATTGATAAAGTTATTAACTTTTCTCGACAATTTAGGCCAATTGTCATGAAGATTTTTTGTCTGTTTGTTTTTTTTAAAGAATGTAAATCTTTTCCGCACAACGTTAATTTTTTTTACGGTTTCGTTTTCCGCTCAGTACCCATGCGATTTCATTAGTCAAGTAATTTCATTATCTTGCTTCTGGATTCTCGGCGTTCTCTCTGGTAAATGAAGGTTTTTTTATAACCCAGTAAACACAAAATATTGTTATATTGCTGTTCAATTACAATTTCCTACTCAGTAACGTAACTGTTACATAACATCGTTGTTATGTTACAGTAACATTGCTGAGAAGGAAATTGTAATTTAACAGCAACATAACAATATTTTGTATTTACTGGGAAGTATCTTAAAGACTCTTTATATGTGAAAGTTTTATTAAGAGGAGAGGCGGTTGTGTTGTGAATTAGAAATTATTATTATTAAAGGATAAATGATATGTTACTTGTACAAATATATTTTTGGTAACAACGGTTAGCTTTTATTTTCACAAATATGTTGTGCAACATATTTGATATTTACAAAATTTTCCGGGTACTTTTTTTTTTACTAATTTGCAGATTTACCCGGATGAATAATCGTATGTAACTTGTCCAGGGGCTGGTAAAAATAATACGAACGAGTTATAAACTTCTACATTTTTTCTAGCAAAAAAACTACAGATTTTTTGCCAATTTGCGCCCGCATAACATGCGATTTTTCGCCGAGTTACTGGAGGAGCTGTTTTCAAAAAATGAAGATCTTGGTGTATTTTGTTATGTATTTTATGATCGTAAACGTTTGGCCATTTCCGCCCTCATAACATGCGATTATTGATTATATATTATATTATATATGGGTCATTCCACGGGATTCCGCACAAAAAAAACCCGACCGACTCCAATTTTCGCCTAATTTTTTTATATTGTTGACTATGTCAAACGGTGCATCTGTGAATTTTTTGAGAATTTTATTCTTATATTTCGACGAGCCATAAAATAAAAGGTGAAAAAAATGAAAAAAAATCTGACGTCAAGTGGAATAATGATATCGACAAAAATAACTAGGTCAAAATTTTCGGAATTCAACACAGTTTACGGTAAGAATAATCAAAATAAAAAATAAACATAACTTCTATTTTATTTATGTCTTTTACCAAGAAAAGGTACCATTTCGCCAATTTGGCCCCCTCCGATTTCAATACAAAAAATCACGAATATACTACATGGAGACCCAAACATTTTAAGCACAAGCCCAAGATGGAGAACGCATTTTACCCATTTTTAAAAAAATGTTTCGGGTAATTGATTTTTTTAACTTTCTTCCAATCTTGTGCGTATTTTTTTATGTAATTGGTAATATTAAAAGGAGCTTATGTGATTTTTTTCATAATTTTATATGTAGATGTATTCGATTCATTAAATGTAATCGAATTACAAATTTAAAAACTTGTATTTTCGTTGCGTCGATTACATTTAATGAATCGAATACATCTACATATAAAATTATGAAAAAAATCACATAAGCTCCTTTTAATATTACCAATTACATAAAAAAATACGCAGAAGATTGGAAGAAAATTAAAAAAATCAATTACCCGAAATATTTTTTTAAAAATGGGTTAAATGCGTTCTCCATCTTGGGCTTGTGCTTAAAATGTTTGGGACTCCATGTAGTATATTCGTGATTTTTTGTATTGAAATCGGAGGGGGCCAAATTGTCGAAATGGTACCTTTTCTTGGTCGAAGACATAAATAAAGTAGAAGTTATGTTTATTTTTTATTTTGATTATTTTTACCGTAAACTGTGTTGAATTACGAAAATTTTGACCTAGTTATTTTTGTCGATATCATTATTCCACTTGACGTCAGAATTTTTTTCATTTTTTTCACCTTTTATTTTATGGCTCGTCGAAATATAAGAATAAAATTCTCAAAAAATTCACAGATGCTCCGTTTGACATAGGCAACAATATAAAAAAATTAGGCGAAAATTGGAGTCGGTCGGGTTTTTTTTTGTGCGAAATCCCGTGGAATGACCCATATATATTGATTATTGGTCCAGTTTTTGGTGCATATTTAAAAAGAAAATGAACATCTTGGTGTTTTGCTTCCTCATAGAGGAAGCTTTGTTTTCATGAAATTTTTTTTTTTCGAGATTTTCATGTCAGTATGCTTAGAATCACCTAAAACGTCGAGAAAAGTGGTTTAGAAAAAATGTCCGTATGTATGTATGTGTGTGTGTGTGTGCTGGGCTTCGAAAATTCAATCTCCTCTCACTCGGTAACCGTTCGAGCGATCCGGCTCAAATTTGGCACGCAAGTAGAGTAGCTGCCCCTCTTTGAATGTTGTGATTTTTGCCAAAATATGTGAAGTCATTAAGATTTTATGTTGATTTTAATTTGTTGAAAAAAGGGCGTGGTCGCTCTAACTTTCGTAAAAGTTCGCCGATTTGGCTAAATAGTTCTTCATAACTGAAGATACGTTCAATGTTGTATGGTATTGAATTTCGACGAAATCGGTAAAGCGGTTCGGATTTTATAGAATTTTGAATTTTTCGAAAAAAATAGATTTTGATCTAAATTACGTCGAATTTCAACAAATGAACAGAAATTTTGTACAGACGAAAAATAACATTCAGAAATGCCATGTACCAAATTTAGTGATGATCGGTAAAGTCGTTCGGATTTTACACCATTTTTCATTTAAAAAAAATGTAGATTTTCGCTATAACTTCCGGAAAAGTTGAGAAAGAACGACAAAAATTTGTATCTAATCAAAATTAGATGTAACGGTGTTTGCAGAGGTGATTTATAGCTGTATAAAACACCTCTGCAAAAGAGACACAAGGTATAAAAAAAAAGATGCAACGTAGAACCTTGCACATTGCTTCCTCATTATTTTTCGCTTTTTACAAAGCTTCCTCTATGAGGAAGCCAAAATTGAATAACATACTGCTTCCTCACAGAGGGAGCTTTGTAAAAAGCGAAAAATAATGAGAAAGCAATGTGCAAGGTTCTACTTTGCATCTTTTTTTGTTATGTATTTTATTATTGTAATGATTTATCATTTTAAACAGCCCGCCACTATATATAAATTTATAATCGTACGTTATCACTAGCATCCCCCACCCTTCACCTCCTAAAACCTCCATGCTGCTCCATGCTATTGATGTGTTTATTGGGGTAAAGCCCCTCCAGTGTCTATTGCACTTGTAGAATCGCAGCAGGGGATGATCACACATGTGCAAGTTGCACATAACCTCGCGCGAATCGTCGCAAATAACCAACGAAAAAAAAGGCAGTGCGTCTTCCAACCAATAGCACGCGTCCGCGCGTGTGCAATCGAAAGGTGAAATAATCCACGGCGACCACGCCGAAAACGTGTTGAAGAAAAATTGCATCACACACTTCGACAGCCGGTATTCGCATAGACAAATAAAACGAGAAAACGCGGTCGTGTCACGATGAGAGAAAAGCTGCCAGAGACGATAAACTTTCCGAAGGAAGAGGAGGCGGTACTGGAGTTGTGGAAGAAACTCGACGTATTTCAAAATTGTCTACGCCAGTCCAAAGGAAAACCCAGGTATTCTTTTTACGATGGTCCACCTTTTGCTACGGGATTGCCGCATTATGGCCACATACTCGCCGGTACAATCAAAGATATTATCACGCGTTATGCTCATCAGACCGGATTTCACGTTGAACGTCGATTTGGCTGGGATACCCATGGTCTTCCAGTCGAATACGAAATCGACAATGCATTGGGAATCAAAGGTCCCGACGACGTCGCGAAAATGGGCATCGCGAATTACAACAAAGAATGTCGGAGTATCGTGATGCGTTACGCCGCTGAGTGGGAAAGAATCGTCGGTCGTATAGGCCGTTGGATCGATTTCAAAAACGACTACAAAACCCTTTATCCATGGTACATGGAGTCAATATGGTGGATTTTCAAAGAACTCTACAACAAGGGTCTCGTGTATCAGGGTGTTAAGGTAATGCCATACTCCACTGGCTGCAATACTCCGCTTTCCAACTTTGAGTCTGGTCAGAATTACAAGGAAGTCGTAGATCCCTCCGTCGTCATAGCTTTTCCTCTGATAGACGAGCCAGGAGTATCTATTCTAGCGTGGACAACTACGCCCTGGACTTTACCGAGTAATCTTGCTTTGTGCTGCAATCCCAACTTTGAGTATGTCGAGGCAAAGGAAATTGCTTCGGGCAAAATTTACATCATATTAGAGTCGAGTTTGGAGATGGTTTTTAAAACTCAAGATCTTTATACCATTTTGGGGAAGAGAAAGGGCTCGGATTTAAAAGACAAGTCCTACGAGCCTCCATTCCCGTACTTTGAAAATATGAGATCTAAGGGTGCATTCAGAGTCCTTAACGATACTTATGTTACTGCAGAAACTGGTACAGGTATTGTTCACCAGGCTCCGTATTTTGGAGAGGATGATTACCGCTGCTGTTTAAGCGCTGGCATAATTACCAGAGATCAGGAAGTTATTTGTCCTGTTGATAGTTGTGGATGTTTTGTGGAGCCAGTGAAGGATTTTTTGGGCATCTATGTGAAGCAAGCAGATAAGGATATAATGAAGCACCTGCAGCAAAAGGGAAAGCTCGTTTGGAGCGGACAAACCAAGCATAGCTACCCCTACTGCTGGCGATCGGACACACCGCTTATTTACAAAGCCGTTCCCTCGTGGTTCGTTCGCGTTGAGAGCATCAAGGATAAATTGTTGACCACCAGTGCGGCGACCTATTGGGTTCCCGACTACGTTAAGGACAAGCGTTTTGGTAATTGGTTGCGCGATGCTCGTGATTGGGCGATCAGTAGAAATCGTTACTGGGGAAATCCGATGCCTCTGTGGATGTCCGAGGACAAAAAGGAGATCGTTTGCATTGGAAGCATTGCCGAACTCGAGGAACTCACGGGAACGAAGATAACGGATATTCATCGCGAGAGCATCGATCATCTGGAGATTCCGTCGAAACGTCCCGGTCAGAAGCCTCTTAAAAGGGTCACCGAGGTCTTTGATTGCTGGTTTGAATCCGGATCTATGCCTTACGCTCAAGTTCATTATCCCTTCGAGAAACCCAAGGACTTTGAGGATAGTTTTCCTGCGGATTTCATCGCCGAGGGCATCGATCAGACTCGTGGTTGGTTCTACACACTTCTCGTTATCTCCACCGCTCTGTTCGGCAAGCCACCCTTCAAAAATCTCGTTTGCAACGGACTCATACTCGCCGCCGACGGACAAAAGATGTCGAAGCGCAAGAAGAACTATCCAGATCCCATAGAAGTCGTCGATAAATTCGGCGCTGACGCTCTGCGTCTCTACTTGATAAATTCGCCGGTCGTGCGAGCAGAAAATCTTCGATTCAAGGAGGAAGGTGTGAGGGATGTTATCAAAGACGTGTTTCTTCCCTGGTACAACGCTTTTAGATTCCTCATGCAAAATATCGAGAGATTCGAGCGCGAGGAGAAGCTAGAATTCATTTACAAAGAAGCCAAAGGCTCTTCCGGAATTTCTGGAAATATTATGGACAAGTGGATTCTTTCCTTCACGCAGACGCTGCTGCAGTTTTTGAAACGTGAAATGCAGGCTTATAGGCTCTATACTGTCGTTCCTAGGCTCATTAAATTTATCATGAATCTCACTAATTGGTACGTAAGGATGAACAGGAAACGCATCAAGGGCGACTATGGTGTTGAGGACTGCGAACACGCTCTCAACACTCTCTTTTCCGTTGTTTACACCATGGCTCGCATTAATGCGCCTTTCACGCCGTTCCTCAGCGAATTCATGTTCCAACGACTCTCAAAACTCATAGCACCGAACAAGGATAACATGGACAGCGTTCATTATCAGATGTTACCAGAAGCGCGACCAGAACTCATCGACGAGGAGATCGAACGAGCTGTTTCCTACATGCAGACCATCATTGACTTGGGAAGAATCGTCAGAGACCGGAAAACCATTCCCGTCAAGTATCCCCTTCCGGAGATAGTGGTCATTCATCAAGATCCAGCGATACTCGAGGAAATCATGTCACTCAAGTCTTATATTCTTGAGGAATTGAATATAAAGGAACTCACCGTCACCACGGATAAACAGAAGTATGGAGTGACTTTGAGAGCCGAACCGGATCACAAAACACTCGGGGCGAGACTGAAGGGCGAATTTAAGGCGGTTACGCAAGCGATAAAAGAACTCACGGACAAGCAATTGCAGGAGTTTTTAACCAAGAAGGAAATCGAGGTTCAAGGACACAAATTAGGGGAGCAGGATATTCGACTCATGTTCAGCTTCACTGGACCTGCGGCTGAACAACTTTCGCAGCGCTACGAAGCCCACAGCGAGGATAATGTGCTGATTTTACTGGACGTGACACCTGACGAATCGATGCAGGACGAAGGTATCGCCAGGGAGATCATAAATCGCGTACAAAAGCTGCGAAAAAAGGCTCAGCTTGTACCCTCCGACGAATCAGACGTTTATTACGAAATCAAAGACACCAAAAGTTCTCTCGCTAGAGTCATCGTCGATTATAAGGAATTTATCGAAAGTACGACAAAAACACCCCAAAAAAGCTTTGAAAAATTACCGAAAAATGCTGATGTTATCATTGAGGAGATGCAGAAGGTGAAGGGCGTGGATATGAAGCTCGTGTTGGTGAAGAAAAACTCCAAGGGAGGGAACAACGAGCGTAAGGAGATTCAACCACGTAAATGTGATGCTCCTCCTGTCGTTGACTACGTAAACGTCGAAATCGTCGGCCTTGAACCCAGATACGGAGCGAAGAGTAAAGTAGGCACTGTTTTACTGAAAGCTCCTATTACCGATAAGACCATTACCTACGAACAACTTAGGCGAGAAATCGACATTATTTTTGGAATCTATGGATGCCATTACGATCTTTGCAGTGGCAAGGATATTATCAGCGACAGCAGCGATCTGACCAAGCTGCATAAAACAACAGTTTACGCCGTCAAGCAGGGAAATGAAGTCCCGGAATCTACGAAGAATTATGAATATCCGGTTTGTCAGTTTGTGAATCAGGCTAATGTTAGTACGAAGAAATGTTATACGGTATTGTGCGAAAATCCTCAGGGAGATTACAAATTATCCGATGATGTACAATTTGGATTTGGATGGTGCGCTTAATGGATAAGTGATGATTCGGGTTTCCAATTTAATAGCCTCTTTGTAAGTGCGTACTTTTTTAGCGAGCGCGTAGCTGCGTATTTCGAGGATCGATCATCAATAACTTTTCCCATATATTAACAAGATATTCGGTGATTCAGATTCATATTTATTTATCTCACTTTGCCACCGAATATGAAGCGAAGAAGTATTTGCGCACTTACAGAAGCTACTGCACTCTGTTTTTCCGGCATAACAAATTCGTTTTTTCATCATCCATTGCGACTTGTTGATTTTCGAGCTTCGAAGACTTTAGTAGATGTAGACAACGCGGCCGTGGAGTCAAACTGTGCGTTCGTGTTTGGGATAGCTGTGCTGTCTTGTGCCTGGCACGTGGTATTTATCTTTTTTTAAATGAGAACAGCAAGTGTAAATACAGATTTTATCAGTATTTATTAATAAAAATACACTTTGTGCTAATTATGTCGAATTTTTTTACTCCGAACTTTTTCTTTATCTGCCTTGATCCTTTCAGCGATAAGCAATTTCAACTATTTTTAAGTACGCTTTCTTTTCATCCCGACATTCACTCATTATCAAATATTTATCAAAAAGAAATTGCTATTATCATGATCGTATCTTTTTACTATATGTCAAATCTTTGATGCAGGATTCACCGATTTCAGAATTGTGCTGTGAACATTTTTTAACAATTGTTGGGTATATGGAGAAATAAGACTGAACATCAGTAAATTGATTGCCAGAGATATCAAATAAATACACATTTATTCATATACCATAAAATAATTACAATAAATCCAACTTTAACTCTTAAAAAAACAATAGATTGTTATTAATAATAATAATAGTAATGATAATAATGAAGCTCTCATTTATTCGACGCTTAATCGCAAAATGTACACTTTAATTTAAGCTTTGAAAACAGTGGAAATTAAAAGAATTCGCGAAGCATTGTTGGAATTGATTTCGGAGTCCAACGGCGATTTTCTATTATTTGATTTCATCAAAAAATTTCATCATACACGAGACTATGCGCTATATACAACCTTGTTCAACCGAACAATGTACCTAACAATAAAAAATTTTAAACGGTCCGAACAACGCGGTTCGCTTTTTCATGTTTCCCCAAAATGCCACATCGTAACTAAACTACAATTTTTTTAACGTGAAACGGGAATACTTAAAAAATGATGCGATGTAACATTTTTTTGCGAGATGTCGATTTAGATACAACAATTGTACACGAGATTAAACATCGTTCACTGTGGTAACTATCTTTTATGTAGCTCTGAATATTCGTGACAAGCTTTATGCTTTATTATGTTTTCTTTTATTCCTTGCATCCCGTCGCTGCATTTCACCGTTTAGAATTTTCAAACGCGTGACGAGCACTCTATAAACTTCATCTTTCTTTTATAACATTGAACCTGAGACATTGGTCAATTACCAGTTATTTAAAAATTATTTGACAAACGATCGCGAATCGTTTGCATCCATAGCTGTAAGGTAAATTGGTATCAACGATTTGCTCGATCGTAATCCGACCGAAATGCAGTAACTTTCGGCGAGGGTTCTAAGTACGAGGAGAATTCGGCTGTGTATCCGTCGGGGAAGGAATATTGTTTTGATTCAAACAAAACATCAGTTTAAGGACGAATTACACCGTAAAAATTTTTTCTGATAAATTAATGTACCTGTACACAGAATTTATGCATAAACTATTACATTAAATTCGATATGCAAGTACAAAGTGATATTACACTGTTCCTATATTAAATAGAACTTTCTAAATATATTCACAATTAATTTAACCAAGTTCTTGTATATTAAATTTATTAAATTATGCACAAAAATTTGGTATTTATGGATACTAATTTATCGAATTTTTTTTAACGGTATATTTTGTTGTGGTAAAAGTACCGAGCAGATTTCGTAAAAAAAAAAAAATATATTAATGAATGTATCGCTCTCGGTGATAGCGGAAAGTCCGTCGCGTTTCAATATTATAAAAATATTTCCAACATCCTCGCAGGGCTCCGAATGATGTACTATAACTGACAGAGCCGCCAGGAGTGCGAGAGAGGCCGACAGAAACGCGTCTCACAAAGTCTTAAGGTGAAGTGCTACCAATTGTTCGGCAGCAAAAAACGTAATGCAAATTTCTTTGCCACCTCTTGATTTCTCAGGTGAATGAGTAAAACGGTAAACTGCGTCTGTTTCTTCGGCAGTTCACCGTTCTTATTTTTTTTACGAAGAGGATAATTCGTAACGGAATACTCGTCTGTCTATCTCTCTCGCACTTATAACAATCGAAGAGTGGCAGACAACATGTAGCACATCGTCTTAAGGTGAAGTAAACTCTCCTGCCTTTCATCTCGGGCCCATTCGATATAAAAAAACTGTAGTCATATTTTTTTAAGGCGCTGAAAGTTTCCAGACGACATAAAATAAGCTTATCATTGCGTTTATCAATTAGGCAATGTCAGCTTATTCGCTTTTGTCCAAACTTATGCAAGCTTCCTTTAAAAATACGTTTACCGATTTTTATATGAACTGCAGTGTGTCACTTCATCTTAAGGAGGCTCCGGCGGAGCCTCTGCGCCCTGGTACTCGTATTCTCAGGTCTCGAACGAAACGTCGTAGGCTCATTCAATATTCCGGAGGGCGTCCTGATCGGGAAAAAAGTGACCTACGACCGAGAGCGAAAATACCGCAGTAAGAGCATAAAGAGCGAGGGTCGTCGTTGCGGTGAACAGTTGAGCGTAATGATATCGCGAGTACCAAGCAAATGCTAATATTAGAGTGAGGATACTGAAGAGAAGCTTGCTCAGGTCCCACTCGTTCTGCGCTGAACTTATTCCTGTGTCGGATGGTATATTTTGATAAGATTGAGGAGTCGTGTATATTGAAGATGAATTTTCAACTGTACTCGGCTGCGACGTTGGTACCGAAGTCACTCGCTGCTGATGAACCAGACAGTGAACAACGCAATTATTGTACAAACCAAAACGCTCCAACGTGTCACTGTCAGGCTGAAGAAGCTGCCCATTGAAGACTAAACGCACTCGCTTTTGAGACTCGAGTTCTACTTGGAAATGCCTCCTGAAAGAACGAATAATTAATTGGCAATGAATCTTGATTTTTCTGTAATTACTCCAAATCACTAGGAACTAGGTGCACTAGGAACAGCCATAAATTGAATGAATTGCATTTGGATTTTTTTTAAATTGATAATTCTGACAAACCATTTAAACGATTAAAATTTTGCACACGTTCGCAATAGGTATCCGAGCATAATTATGCTTTCGCAACGAATGTAAAAAAAAGGTTGTTGTTGAAATTATTATTCCAAGGTTTTCATAAAGTTCATTGTAACCACCTCTTTCCTTTCAAGCACTCTGTCTATTTCGATTAAATTAGTTCAGAGATAATTAAAAGTTCATCTCTTTTTTATGATGCCTACGATATTAGTTAAAAGATTTATAAATATTTGATTAAAAAAAAGTCAACATTTTCATTTAAAAATAACAAAAAATAGGAATGATGCATAATTAATAATGAAAAAAAGCAATTGTCCGTTTTTTTGCCCTTACTTACTTCGTTTTTAGTGATATTTTTAATGCACTCTTAGAAAAAAAAGAATTCATATCAAATTATTGAAAGAATAAAACAATTGATATAGTATAGAATGTATAGAATGATCACAACTCTGAATAAAATTCATCTACGTAGTGCAGAGTTTTCAATTATGTGAACGCCTCTCAAGCCAGCTCATTTCCTCATTGCAATTTCACTTTAAATTATTATCTTAGTTTCAAACCTTTTAAATTCTCCAAGCATCTCTTTGAGTCTGCCCGTTACCAATTTCTGATCGTCATTCATAAATTTCAGCTTTATGGTAATTTCGTTTTCGTCGTCGGGAGACAAGCTCTCGTCTACAGTTTCTTCGGTCACGACTGGTGCCGATTCCGTTACATTTGTTGGCGTCGTTTCAGAATTACTTATTTTAACGGGTCTCCCCAGCAATCCTGTATCATCGTTGTTGAACGAATCCATTGCCTCGATTAAAACTTCTTCGGAAGCTGCTGCCGACGGTGGATTCGTAGATTCCGTCGGAACTTCGCTGCTGGCTAAAAAGTTTTAAAGGATTTATCAAATATCTTAGCTCTTAACGATCGTATTAAAATTTTGTTCAAATCCTTTCAATGTTTTAAGGATTTAAAAAAAAATCATTAAAGATCTCAGACAATAAACTACGTGTAGTAGTAATAATGCAGCGTATTGATTTAGCAACATTATCAGACTTCACAGACAGACTTGCAAGTGGTATCGCGCGTGATCAACATCAGTAGTCGAACTTGCATATTTATACGCACTTTAAAACCGTATCCCACCATAAGAGACTATGCTATCCGAGATATGAGGCATTCTTTATCAACTGGGCCACTTTTTTCGGTCAACCTTCCGGATATTTTTCTAAATTTGTCAGTTTCTTGTACTATTTGAGATGGGTGTTTGCAAACCGGTGCGATGGTCTAGTGGTTAGTGTACTGGCCTCTAGTCCAGAGCATCGGTAGGTCGCGGGTTCGGTATGCATTCCTAACGCCGAAATTCACATGGCCGAAAATCATAATCACGGAAAAACAAAACACGGCCAGTTTGTTTGCACTTAGTGCGAATTTATGATCGATCTTGAGATCGCACTTAACATCAATCTTAAGATCGAACTTGCTTAGTGCTGTTGATCGATCGTAAGTTCGACGTTGAGTTCGATCTCAAGTTCGGTCTTAAGTTCGATCTCAAGTTCGGTCTTAAGTTCGATCTCAAGTTCTTGAGATTAAACTGAGTTCGAACTTAATATCGATCTCAAGACCAATCTTAAGAACGAACTTCAAGTCTTAGTCTTACAAAATAAATGAAGGGATGCATAAATCGTTTCACAGGGACTCCGAAGGCGCATTGGTTTATGATTTTGTTTTTCCAAGCTAACCGTATTAAATATGTCAGTAAAAAAGATAATTAGATTTTCGGCAAGCGAGAAAATGATTTTTTCGAAAATCTATCATCGACATAAGTCCGAATTGGTAATATGTAGAGATCGAGTTTTAGGGTGAAAGAATGACAAATAGGGTGAAGAATAGCAGTTCCTGCCATTGTCGCGAAAGTTTGTTTATCTCATTCGTGTTCATCGTTTTATATCACATTGACCTTGGTGATTTCGATGATAATAATGCCAAGAAGTTAGTAACGAGATTAAAAGAAAATTGTTGTGAAAAGAATTATAAGTGTATCCTTTTTCCCTCATTTTAAATTAATTTCTTGATTCTACAGAATCCATGTGAAATTTTTTTGCAGCAATTTCTTACATTCTAAAACGTATTTATACAAATGGATGTAAAGATACGAATAATATTGAATATGTTTTCGGTGCTACAATTCACATTACACTCAAGACGAATTCTGTGGGTAATTGTACAAATATATCGTGACTAGAAAAAAAAAATCAAAAAGCCATTAACTAAGGTTAAATCTTCAGAGTTTTCAAATCTGTTTCCCTTATTGTGTGTGTGAACTCCAATTTAGGCGAAAGTTCAAATTTGAGTTCAGACCTAAGTTTGATCTTAAATCCGAACTCAAGATCACACTGAAAATCGAACTTAAGTTCCGACTTAAGTTTAAACTTAAGATTGAGCTTAAGAACCCAATCAGATTCGGCAAAAGTTCAATCTTAAGATTGATCTCAAGATCAATCTTTAGTATTATATTAAACTACATCTTAAGTTCCAACTCAAGTCAAAACAGCTTACGCCGTCTTTTGTTTCGGTGTTGCGAATTTCGGAGATATGAATGCATACCGCGGGTTCGATTCCCGGTGCCGTCGATTTTCGTCGAAAAATATAAATACGGGCGCGATGAAGCTCCAGATGTATACATGAGACCCACACAGGTATTTCTACCTGTGGGGATCACATGTATACAGCTGTAGTCCGTGTTTACGTTCTCGACGGAACGTGACGTAGCTCCGGTGCCGTGAGGCGAACTCGAGACCGGCTATATCGGCATAGGTTTTCCGCAGTTTCCCTATGTCCATGGCAGCAATGCTATGGCGAATGCGATATAGAGGGGCATAAGGATGAGTGGCTGCGGACAACACTCTAAGTGGGGTCTCTATTGTTACGTCCCGACGTACCCTTACCCCAAAAATAGGCAACCCTCCGAGCACCACTGCATGTCCCGGAAAAGGGCCCTACAGTCGATGGTCGACCAAGTAGGGAAATTAGGAAAAGGACCCTGCAGACGGTCGATAAGAAGGGAAACTCAGGAAAACAGTAACATAGTAGGGGTGTGAGGCCCTCTGCTAGTCCGCAGACTAGGGGAAGCTCCACGCAAACCCAAGAAAGTAGGAGACGGTGACTTTCGGCCAACCAGAGGCGAGAGACTCGCCCTCCCTTACTCCTAAAATTAACGCACTAACTTTAAGATAAAGAAATCTGTTCAAAAAGTGGGGGACGGGAGTTTTTCCGGCCAATTAGAGTCTAAAGAAACTGCCCTCTCCCAAACCTGCGTAACACCAAAGGTTCGCAGCACTAGTATATAAGATCACAATTTTTGTATTTTTGTCAGTTCTAATTTTGTACTCAACGAACAACATCTCGAACCAGTCATGTGAATAAATAGTGGTAAGATGAAAACTTTAAGTTTTCTGGTTCATCATTTGGACTTAGTTGAATGTGCGAGGTCAACCCCCGACATTTATTTTCTAAGTCCATTTCCTAATAGAGTGTGCGAGGTCAACCCCCGACATTTCTAAGTCCTTCTTCCTAAAAAGAGTGTGCGAGGTCAACCCCCGACACTCTAACAAATTCCAAGATCCTCCAACATTAAGAGTGCGAGGTAAAAATCTCGTGAGTCTTAAAGACTTCAATTCTGTGCTCTTGGGACTTAGATGAATGTGCGAGGTCAACCCCCGACATTTATTCTGAGTTTTCTTGAACATTTGACTTCACGAAAAATAATCCACGACTCTATCCTCTAAATTCCTCAAATGGGCAAAAACCGAAAGAATGGTGGTCGTAAGAACCAATTAAGAAAATTAGTAAAGATCTATCGTGGGGAGATTAAAGAATCTGATTACCACGGCTATTTGACGACCGATTTTTATGAAAGCCGCCAAATCAGTAATCAAGCAGAAATTCAATACAAATTAGTCAAAGTTAGCTACTCGATTAAATGTTTAAAGGCTAAATACATTCCAACAACTGATCCGAGACACACTTTTTATTTTTAACAAAGAAAATTCCAATAATAATTAATCAAATCGTTCAGCCCGTATCCCTGACCAATTAGCCGTAGCTAAGGTCAAAAACAGGGCATTTGTTTTGTTACTCAGACGTAACACTATGAAGGAACGGGGAAAAGGGGAGAGGGGCAAAAACGTAAAAGCCTGAAGAAGGCATACGAAGGTAACAAAAAAAAAAAAAAAGATGGGTGTTTGTAATTTTTTTCAGATTTTTAAAGGGCGCCATTCAGGATTTACGTTTTTTTTTAATATCACTATATCGCAGAAAATATTAGACTCTCAAAAAATTCTTAAGAACATTAACTTTTTTATTTTCCATCTACTTTCGAGTGATGTTAAAATCATAATTTTTCCAACGGAAGAAAGTCAATTTTTCGCAAAAAAAAGCAATCATTTTTTTTAATTTTAAAAGCACCTTGGATTCCGGTGTTAATTGTACAAGGTATTTCGCATTGTATGAAGATTCTGAGAGAAAAATCCCAAAGTGGAACCTCCAATTCTTAAGCAGTAAAAAATTAATAATTAAAATACAAAAATTAATACATTTTTCCCATCTCAATTAGTACAACAAACTGACAAATTAAAAAACATATACGGGAGGTCGACCAAAAAAAGTGGCCCAGTTGTTAAAGAATGCCTCATATACGAAAATACAAAAGTTTACGGTAAATGGCGCTGGCAGTTTCGCGCGTAAAGCTATTTAATGTACATTAAATAAATTTACCCGAATTATTAGGTGTCGGACAATCGGCATCCGCTTCATCCCTTGGACCTTCATTGCTATCAGGTGTGCTGTCACTGGTAATTTCGACTACCTGCGCGTTGGTCGTCGCTGCTACCGTTCGACTGTTGATTCTAATACCCGCTGCAATACGTGTGCGCGTACGATGCTGTAGAATGAGTACCGTGCGAATAAGAGGTTGATCGCCAATATTTGTCGAACACCAGGCGATCCAACCGACGCATAGTACTCCGACGACGATAAAAAAATCAGTGACCTCATCACCAACACCCTCGATTAGAGTCATCGTTCGTGTTGCTGCAAATCTGTAAACAGTAAACTATAAATATAAATTGTGAATTCACAAAACATAATTTACAAATGCAACAAGTATTATTAATCTTATTCTATGTTCCATATGGTTTGATATTGCGACTTTGGCTCTTACATGTACATGCATGTGAAGTATGTATTTAAATATTATTACCGGAACATTTAGTTCAAAATTATTATTTTTAATCAAGTCCTCTGGTACTTGATAATTGTTATAATGGTAAAATTACTGTATTGCTGTCAACTGATTTTTATCTTGCTCTCTAATGTAATAATTCTAATAAAAGTTAGAACACTTTACATAACAGATTTTATCTTCTGAAAAATATGATAAGAGTATGTGATACTGAAACACAAACACAGAATAATAAAA
This sequence comes from Ephialtes manifestator, assembly GCA_963970395.1. NCBI lineage: Eukaryota > Metazoa > Arthropoda > Insecta > Hymenoptera > Ichneumonidae > Ephialtes > Ephialtes manifestator. Next base: position 5,585,355 of record OZ019972.1, read on the forward strand.
GCATATATAGAGATTATCGAGTTCTATTTGAATGAATCACAGAGTGCTCACCAAAGCAACATTCGATAGATTTTATAGAAATTTATATTTCAAGTTGCGGCACAGAAGTTATACTTACGTTGCTTCAGTATCTTTTCATAAAATTTGCTTTTAACTTTCGCATAAGATTTTTAAATATAAATTTCTATACTCAGGTGCGGCAGATTATTTTTACCAAAAAAAAAATTACTTTCTAAGATAATTTAGTTTATCAGTGCGGCTTAAATTCAATAATAGGTTAGAAATTGATTACCTACGCTACCAAAGAGCAAATTAGCATATGTTAGGATATGATGCAAAAATTGTTGTATATAATTTTCTTATGAAGGAAAAATTGGTAGAATAAGTAAATCAACATACAACAAATTTCACTGATACAGCCCAATGACGCTCACCTAAGCATCACAGAAAAGCATATAGATATAATTGAAGCAAACTGCACAAGCACCGCACTTAAGATTCTGTCATTTCGCTCAACAGTAATTATTAGTATTATTATTATTGTTTTTATTACAATGACCCTGTAGAGGAAGGAAATTTTATGAACATCGTGAGAGCATTCGAACTTGAAGGTTACGCAGGATAATAAAGTTTCAATTGTGAAACGTAAGTATTTAAAGAAAACTCGACACTAAAACGATATTTTTCGGCAAATAAGCAACAAAAACGTAGCGGAAACTCGAACGTCGTTGGTAAATGTTACTGCTAGTGACACAGTTTTTTCCGTTCGTTCGATGACATATTCATTCGGAAACATGAAACAATACGGAATAAATAATCTCACTCGGGGTCTCGCGTGAATCGCTGATAAATTCCGTGGCGATTTACGTGATAGTAGCAATTCGTTGTAGCGACAAATTCTCATCAATAAACATCTGGAGATGACGCAAATAGCGTTTTGACAGAGCTGGGAGTGAGAGAGAGAGCGACCGAGAACTCGAGCAAGGACGCGTACTGACATGTAGCAGATATAAGAGGACATTTTATCCCTACCTTGTTAATTGCAAATAGTTACTCCAATTGTGCATTTATTTAGTTGCACTTGACTTGTCGAGAGTCACCGTTGTGTATGTTGTACATTTTTCCTAAGTATTTATCAGACACTACGACGAGAGAAGCAAAAAAAACCTATACTATTATTTACGCCAATGAAGGCTCTGCGTAGACAGAGACGTCAGTGGCTGCTGGTGGATAGCCTGATGTGCGCTATGTGCATATATTGTGTGTTTGTGTTTGGTATGTCGCATGGGTAGACACACGATTTTTTTTGGAGCCTTGTAGGGATTGGATTTAATCCTTTTATGGATATTGTGTGCGTTTCGTCGTGTGGTTATATATAAATATATCTATTTATATTTATATATATATATGTATATGTGTGTATGGGATGCGAGTGATAAGATAATGAATTTTTTATATATTTAGGGGGATCTATAATGGCCAATTGTAAGCAGTCACGTGAATATTAATGTATACATATTATTACAATAATTGTAAAGTCATGCGATGCTTGCAAAGGACCCCCAGTATAGACACAATTGTTGTGATGATTTTAAGAAAAAAAAAAGTAAGATTTAAATAATTTTATGGTGATGTGGTACTTCTCGATCGGTAACGAAAACTAATACGAGAAAATTATTCTGCCATCGCGGAATCTCACAGGTAAAATGCGAGTACTATAAATTGTGCCCCATTAGTTCTTAATTCTCTATTTTTATCCGTAAGATCTATTTCGCTGGAAAAGAACAAACTTTTAAGATAAGATTAAGTTTTCGGATAAATGACGAGGCTTCAAAATTTACGTTATCCACCGAGCAGTAGTTTATCAGCTTAAGGTGATGTGACACATGTTCGAAAACTGCTGGGAAACTGCAATCGGTATTAAAAGCTGTAATCAAAACTACTCAGTGGCGCTTAATATTTTAGATGAAAACAAAATAGGTTTTACTCCGTCGTAGATAGACGAAGTCAAAGCTAATTTGCTTTTGTTTGGAGCCTTGTAGAGATTGGATTTAATCCTTTTATGGATATTGTGTGCGTTTCGTCGTGTGGTTATATATAAATATATCTATTTATATTTATATATATATATATATATATATGTATATGTGTGTATGGGATGCGAGTGATAAGATAATGAATTTTTTATATATTTAGGGGGATCTATAATGGCCAATTGTAAGCAGTCACGTGAATATTAATGTATACATATTATTACAATAATTGTAAAGTCATGCGATGCTTGCAAAGGACCCCCAATATAGACACAATTGTTGTGATGATTTTAGGAAAAAAAAGTAAGATTTAAATAATTTTATGGTGATGTGGTACTTCTCGATCGGTAACGAAAACTAATACGAGAAAATTATTCTGCCATCGCGGAATCTCACAGGTAAAATGCGAGGATTATAAATCGTGCCCCATTAGTTCTTAGTTATCTATTTTTATCCGTAAGATCTATTTCGCTGGAAAAGAACAAACTTTTAAGACAAGATTAAGTTTTCGGATAAATGACGAGGCTTCAAAATTTTCGTTATCCACCGAGCAGTAGTTTATCAGCTTAAGGTGATGTGACACATGTTCGAAAACTGCTGGGAAACTGCAATCGGTATTAAAAGCTGTAATCAAAACTACTCAGTGGCGCTTAATATTTTAGATGAAAACAAAATAGGTTTTACTCCGTCGTAGATAGACGAAGTCAAAGCTAATTTGCTTTTGTTTGGAGCCTTGTAGAGATTGGATTTAATCCTTTTATGGATATTGTGTGCGTTTCGTCGTGTGGTTATATATAAATATATCTATTTATATTTATATATATATATATATATGTATATGTGTGTATGGGATGCGAGTGATAAGATAATGAATTTTTTATATATTTAGGGGGATCTATAATGGCCAATTGTAAGCAGTCACGTGAATATTAATGTATACATATTATTACAATAATTGTAAAGTCATGCGATGCTTGCAAAGGACCCCCAATATAGACACAATTGTTGTGATGATTTTACGAAAAAAAGTAAGATTTAAATAATTTTATGGTGATGTGGTACTTCTCGATCGGTAACGAAAACTAATACGAGAAAATTATTCTGCCATCGCGGAATCTCACAGGTAAAATGCGAGGATTATAAATCGTGCCCCATTAGTTCTTAGTTATCTATTTTTATCCGTAAGATCTATTTCGCTGGAAAAGAACAAACTTTTAAGATAAGATTAAGTTTTCGGATAAATGACGAGGCTTCAAAATTTTCGTTATCCACCGAGCAGTAGTTTATCAGCTTAAGGTGATGTGACACATGTTCGAAAACTGCTGGGAAACTGCAATCGGTATAAAAAACTGTAATCAAAACTACTCAGTGGCGCTTAATATTTTAGATGAAAAAAAATAGGTTTTACTCCGTCGTAGATAGACGAAGTCAAAGCTAATTTGCTTTTGTCTGAAATATTAACCGGCTTTGAGTAGATTTGATTACAGTTTTCGATATCGATTGCAGTTTTCGAACATGTGTCACATTACCTTAATGTAGTTCGATGATGAACAGCTTTTGCAAAAAATATGTTATTTTATTTTTCATATCAAAAGATCGGTCTTTTCTGCGTCGCTTGATACCCGAAAAATTGAATTTGCCTGTTCCGTTCTGGAAAGATTAATTGAGTTTTAACGCACTTACGGCGATACAGTCGCTACAGCAGATCACCTTAAGATGATGTGTTAGTACCCAGTCGGTAACAAAAACTGTAAACAAAAGTATGGAAACACCGTAGACATTTTGAGAAAAAGGAATATTTCACCGGCAGCGCAATTTAATTCTCCGTCCGGTGACATAGGGCTTTTTTAAAAAATAACAATGTACTCCGAATGACGGTGTTCGGAAATTTTCAGCTATCTCTCTTGCACGCATATGTCACGTGATACATGTTTCGCCTCCCCTTAAGGTGATGTGTTACACTGACTGAATCGCCGTGAGTGCGAGCGAGAAAGCGCCATTGGTGCTCGCGGTAGAGCGAGAGAGAACGACAAAAACGAGTAACACATCACGTTAAGGCGAAGAACATGAGTTATATCTCTCTCGCACTTTTACCCTCTCAACTCGCATTTGACTCCTCAGATAAAATAGTTGAGTGATGAAGAATGTTTTACAAATCAACAGCTTAGACTGCGACTTCGACCCCAAATTAAGAAAAATTCATATACTATCCCCATAATAAACTATATGTAATTCAACAAATTCAGAATTTAAAAAACGTCGTGCTGTCAAAGCTATGAAATATCCTTGATAACATTCAGAGCATGTCCGAATAAATTTGGTTTATTTCTGGCAACTGAAAATGGAACCAATTTTTAACAACTATTAAATCAAATACGCAAAGTACGGCGCTTTTCTAACTGATTCGTATGTCCATATTGCATAGAAATGAATAAAAATTGAATCCACTTCGATGTCTTGATTGGAATAGGAGGGAAACAATGAAAAAACTGCAGGATAAAGTACAACATTCATAAATGCGTTAATCGTGATAATATTGATAATAATTACAAACATTACATTAGGCAATTGTTCTTCTGTATTAGATTTAGAAGCATTATACCTACTGGTCATCGGTTGGACCACCTTTAATAATAAATACAAATTGCAATCTAAACCAGACACGCATCGTGGCTGAGCCAGCTTGTTATTTATATAATAGTCCATCGTTAACATTAACCGCTTCACGTATCGCTCATTTTCATAAATTTTTACGGCCGTTAATTGTCCCTCGTTGCTCCTGTTGATGATGAAGTTATTCATATCACACGAGGGCACCAATAGAGTGGTGTGTATGTTCTTTACTTTTCTTTTAAATACTTTACGTGAGGAAACTTTTCGGGCAGGATTTTCTGTTTTCGGCTACGGACATTACACGCGATCACTGGGATTACGCTTTCTCCACAAAATAGACTGTGAATTGGACCACATTTAGAGTATTTCTATCAATTATTCGTAAACGATAAAAAAAATGCCATTTTTTTTTAGTACGCCAGTCGAAGTTCATATCGCAGACGCAGAAATGCAAATCAATAAATTAGTGTCGAGCGATCGAATAGAAGTAATTCCTGTGTGGTCAAGAAACACTATGCTCTTGGTTTAAAAAATATTCCGTTTCTTCTGAACGTTAAAATTATTTTCTAAAAATTAGCAATCTAATGGGTTGAAATTTCCAATTCTCTAAAGAGTAAGAAATTTACAAAAAGAACTGGGTGTGGTAATAGAGACGAACCTAAAACTCGGTAAATATAGAATGGTGTGAAACGGAAAAATCGTTCGATTACGCGCAGAAAAAAAGTGACTGAGCGAAAAGAACAAATTTTGACGACTTGATGTTCGAGGATAAAATAATATAGATGTTTTCAGACGACCGTATTGTAAACAATTTGTAATATTGATTTCAACGCTCGTGACTCAAACTACGGGAAAATCAAGAAAAACGCACGTAAGAAGTAAAAAAAGAAAAAAAGAATTGATTCTCAGGACACTTTTCTCACCGATCAAAACGACCTCGGACCTGAAAATAAGTAATTTGTGTCAATTTCGACTGGCCGCACCGAAATGCACTCGGAGTATCATCGTTTCAGTCCCCGCCGTGTGAAAATTAAAAAAAAAAAGGATATCGATGCCACACCGAAGGAAGACGCAAACGAAACTGAACATTTTTCGATTTACTCTCTAATTGTGTGCGTGTTTTTTTTTTTTTTTTTCTTCGTGCTCACTTGGTAACTCGTACGAGTTACTGTCCATCGTGTCCGACATGCGACAACACGATTCCTTATCCTGTACATCCAGGCATCTTCACACGTCAGAGTTCTTTCAGAAGTGCAGATTTAGCGTTTTTTAGTTTGTCCAATCGTCGCTGTAAGTGAGAATTTGCCGTTTCCAGTTCCTCAACACGACCCTGTGATTCGCGCACCTGCAAAAAATGTAAGTCGTGATAAAATCATTCCGAACATTCAAAAGAGCGTAAAGCTGGGATAGATGTGTGAGGAATGCTGACACTGAAAAATATGTGACATATCAGCAAAAAATATTCTCGTTATTTGCTGAAATCTATGGATAAAAAACATTAAAGTTAAGGTATGCAATTATCCGTGGGATCGGCTGAATGGACGTGAATGGTAGCGAGTTTATCGCCTTACAATTTTTTTTCTATCGCATAACGTTTTAAGAGATGAGTTATATGCAAATATTTGATTCAAACTTGATTCGTAAAGTGAGGATACGTTTTTCAATGTCGAAAATGTAGTTTGTATTGAAATACAAAGGTGCTTTCGTTCCAATATTTTCACGTAGTGTTTCAAAAGATTGTAAAGAATGCTTCACATGCATATTCCCAATGAGAATTTTTATTTGATTTCAGTTTGAGTACTTCGACCTAGAACAATTTAAAAGAAACTTTTAGAACACTAGCTCAAATTTAAGGACAGTCAGTGCGAAATCCTCTAATTTCAAAACATTAAAAAATCCGAAAAAATTTAACCACTTTATCGACCTTTTCCAAACTCCATATCAAGCAAAACTGGATGTTACTTTGATTCTGTGAAAAATTTCGTTAAAATTAATTGGAATTCGAAAAAATGAAGGAATTGAATATTCCATACATATTACATTTCATATTTTTCGAAAAATTCACATCGTTATGGAATTTAAAACTCTTTGTGAATTATAATGAAATAACGAACTGAGACTCAACCCGTTCTCGAGTTATAAACATTTGAATTTTACAGACAACTGCACACGCACAACCAGATATTTTTTCTAAGCGTTTTTTAAAATGTTTTGGTACATTCTGAATTCACTGAAAATTCGAAAGAAAAAAAAGAAAACAAAACCCCATGACCAAGATTCATCTATGGGGAAGCAGAAATAGATGAAGTGTTAGAGATATAAATGACAATGCCTTATTTGTCCCCACAATTTTCGCAGTATCGCGTTTTACAATCGGTAGACAAAACAAATGAATTCGTGAACGTACTTCTCTCTGCAATTTCCTCTTCTCGACCTTCAGTTCATCCTCCGCTTTTTCCGATGCTTCGGCCGCAGATTTGTAACGAATAACTTGACTTTCTAGCCTCGCGACTGTCGCCTGAAGCGTGCTCATATCTTGTTCCGCCTTTTGCAATTTGAACTTATAATCTGCAAGTAGCTTGTTGGCTTCTCTCTGAACGTCTTCGGAATCCGACAAACCACCTAAATTAATACCAAAGCAATGTTTACAAAATCCGAATGTTGCAATTAGATTGTAACATCGAAAAAAGAATACACATTGATTAACTTAGAGATTTACAAAACAGAAAAAAAAATCATTTCTGAACTTTGGTAATTGTATCTGCAAAGTTTCATGTGGTAAATAAGTCACCAAAATTTCTTGAATGATATCATTATTAACAATGATACTTAAAATAATTTAATAGTGTAAGTAAATAATTGTACCTAATACTGAACCGGGTGATTTTTCCGATCTCAGACGGCTCTTTGCTTCCTCCAATTCCAACCTCAAGTGTCCAATTTCGTCTTGTAATTCTTTTTTTTCGGATGCAAACTTCCTCAACCGTACATCTAAGCAACGAAAAATATATGAATATTACATAGCATTCGATTTATAGAAGGTACGCTGAAACAAATATGAAATATTAAATTACCTAGTGAGCCTTCACCAGCGTTTTGTAATAGCTCGGCAGCTTCTGTGCTGACTAGTACTCTTTTCCTGTAACAAGATCCATTGGCCGTTTCCGCGTCATCGTCTCCGCTGCCCTCATCCTCGACTATAACCAGCCCATTTTCCTGCAAAGTCGTTGATTTATTGTAATCATCGGTTAATCCTTAATACAGTTCAGCCACTATTTTTCGGCATTAAACAAACACTTCTTCGCTTAAATTATTTACATATAGGATTTTAGAACAAATAATGCAGTAGAAACTAAGAAAATCATTTTTTGTACCAACAATTCAATAATTGTTGAATTTTCGTTCTTTGCGGTACTATTATTTCTTATAGTAACTTCTGTTGTATTAAACTATATATTTCGACCTACAAGTATTAAAGGTAAGGATAATGGAAGAAAAATACAAAGTACATGCTTTTAATTACTCCGAAATTTTTATAGATTAACACTCAATATTTTTACCTGAATAAGCGTGTCTCTCTCCTGCAATTGTGCTCTGCACACATCGAAATCTTCCTTTAATCGTTGACTTATGCGTTTCAGCTGCTCGGCCTCTCTATTCTTTTCTCTAAGCTCGCGTCGCAGTTGCGCTGTTGTTTCGTCCAACTCCTCCAATTTGTCTTTTAATAAATCCACTTGATATGCGTAGGACGATTTTTCATTGTCCAGTTGGGCGTTCGCTATCATTGCTTTCCTAAACTTCTCCTCGAATTCTTTGAGCTCTAACTGCAAAACCGCAAAATCGACAAAATTCATACATTTTCGTTAAAACCCACAATCAAATTTTATTACTATCATTACAAAAGCATTTCCTTACTCTAAGATCTCTGCTTAGACCCGCATCTTCTAAGGAATCCTCGGAAGACCTTCGACTTGACTGAAAATTATTCGAATTTGCAAGAAGACGCGATGTCCTCACTGGATCCGGCGTGACTCTCATACTTCTGTTTCCTTCGGCTGTGAATTTAATTGGAGTTGATTATCATATCAAGAAGTTGATTTAATAGAAGTCTATATAAGAGTGGTTTCTGTTTTTTCAACGCCGCAAAAGCGCAAACCGCATGAATTTTTCTTTTACACGAATATACATGCAGTTCTTAACGTAAAAAAAGTAGCAGAATGTCGCTTCAACGGTGACGAGTAACTAAATAGGAGTATGACGTGTCCAGACGGCCTTTCCTTACCCGAACACATGTCGTAGACTCTATCAGCATTCTCTTCCGCCTCTTTTTGTTGCCTCTCCAGTTCTCGCATCCGAATTTCACGAGCTTCGGCGCGCGCCTGTCGTCGAGCGGCTAGCCTCGCTTCCGCCTAAAATGTTCAATCGACTTAGTTACTTCTCTAATTGTCGCAGTCGACATTAGTTCTCAAATTCATTTCCGAAACATAAAAAATCATCGCTCTTTCTTTAATCAAAGAAGAATCATCTTCTTTCATTTTTCTTTAATCTTTTCTTTCTTTCATCTTTGTATAATTATGAGAAAGCAAGATTATTAATATCTCTCAAGAGAAAATATTGATATTTTCTATGGGATTAATTTTAGGTATTTTGATCTTGAAATAATCTTTATTTAAACGATATTTAAAGAAAAAGATTAAATCAAATTGACTCAAATTTGCTCAAAATCTATTTAAACCAGAATTTGAATTGAATTTGAAATGTCAATGAAAAACTACAAAGTGCACAATTTTTGCATACAAATTTGAATTGCAATGGCATTGTGAATAAAGTATTGCATAGATTTAGAATTTTATCTTCTATTGAATATATTAAAAATAATGATTGTATAGAAAATTGTAATTTTATTTCTCTTTTATACAGTGTAATGTAGAATTAAAAATACAGATCTGCATTGTCGCGAAATTCGATAAAGTTGCAACGTTCCAATTTAATATACAGAAATAGGTTTTGAATGGCTTATCCAGCCAAGCCATTGGTATCTTATCTTGTTATTAGTCACCTTGTAGGCCCGCAAGGAATAAACAAGACTGTGATATTATGTAACGGAAAGGAGACTGACACAGGGCTGAGGGATCCCCAGCTTTTCCCAAGCAATTATTTCCCACAAATACCCAGACAGTATTACAAGGACATGTTACAGGACAAAAAAAAGTCTGAGCAGTGATGATCATTGAAACAGAAAAAAAAAATGTTAACTATGTTTGTCATAAAATCATTATGAAATATTACTATCACAAAATATTATTATTTATCATAAAATAATGAATACATTAATTTCTGCACTATAATTGGAAACATTTATTTATTTTAAGAAATATCATAACTGCTTTTCCTTTTAAATGCTGTCCATTTCTCAGTCTAAAAAGGTTCTAAGAAAAGGTGTGACCCACCCATCACATTTTAACAAAATTTCATTATCTACAGCATAATGATTTGATTTTCATTGTTTTTTCATATTTATCAGATTGGTGAGAAAATGTCTGAAAACCATATTGCAAATAAAAAAATAAATAGATTTTGTTGAAAATGTAGGGGAAAAAAAGACCTTGAAAAAAAGGTGATGGATAATAAATAATCTACATTCACTTAATTTCCATATTCTTTTCTAATCAGTGAATTGTTCAGATATGTTACTTCAAATTGGGTGTGGTATTTGAAAATATGTTTTAAATTAACTCGTAAAACAAATTTACATTGCAAGTTCAGAGGTGATGGAAAGATCACTATGAAGGTTTTGAGCCCCTCATAATTATTTGTTAATAAACAGCTCCTTGTACCCATGATCCTGTTAAAGACTTCAAAAACCCTTAATTAGTTTTGTGCCTCTTGTTGCTGTTATAATTAATAAGACAAGACTCTGAGTAGTCTTTTATTGAAATGAGCATGCTATACCTCTTTGGCTATCTGGTCGAGTGCTTGATCCTCGGCAGAATGCCTTGTAGCATTACGTCTTCGTCCTGCTATAGTCGACTCCATTTTTTTTAACTGTCTTTCAGCGAGGTTTGCTGTTTTAAGAAGGACAATCGTTTGCGATTACAAGACTCCTTCACCACACAGCGAATGACAACACCACACTATAGACAAACATTTATAATCTACTTATTACTCCAAAATACTGTTAACACAGTTTATTGTATGACTCCAATCATTTAAGTAAAAAAGCAAAATAATGTAACATTATTATGTGATTTTGAATAAAATAGTGTTGATTGTAGTTAACTACAACTTCTCATATCTGCCTAAAAAAACTTTAATAAAAGTTATTGATACAAATTGTATTTTATGTAGTCCTAAAAAATGTGTAAACCAAAAACTATGCTTTTAATGCAATAAGGGCCATAAAAAATCACAATAAATTTCTAACTGTTAAATTATACCCAATCTGCAACATTTACAAATTATTTAGAATCATACACCAACAAAAAATATTTTACAACACAGTAGGATCCTATAAATACTAATAGTAATATTATTTCAGAATATAAATAATGAAAAATAAATTAAATGCAAGATCGCAACCAAAATTATTTACACAAATAGCAAAATTCAATTTTTTAAAAATGTGAATGAAAAATTATACATTTGTGTCACATTTAGCAGCCAGAAATACTATGTGCTAGCACATCCTACAAAATAATAATAAAATATATTAAAACTGAAAGAGTAAAAAAATGTGAACTTTTTTTCAATTGCTCCAAAAAAACATTTGTTGATTCAATTATTTTTACGCTGTGCAACTCATTTTGGTAAAACAAAACTATGCGAACCATCAAAAATGTTATTGCCAGTCAATACTGACTTGTAATAACTATTACTTAAAACTCTTTGTAACAAAAAACACTTATTTTTGTGGCAATAATTACAATTATCATTCCTGCAAGGAAAATTTTACAAATAAGAACACAATTTTTTTTTTTTCTCTATAGAGAAGATAATGTGACACAAAAATTCTCAAAAACGTACAGAAAACAAGAACGCAGATCCGTGTTTAAAGATCCGAGGTCAATAAGATTCTAACTGTAAACGTACGCTAGGTAAGCTCGGTACAGCGGTTAATACCTGGAAATACGAGAATTAGCATGTAAAACACGTAACACGAAGGCGGAGAAACGTAACGCCGAAAATTAGTCCATCCCTGTGGTGGCAGCGCCAAGCGAACGGCGAGGGTATCGTCATTTAGCGAACAAGTCGTGAGGTAGACACGGAAAGCTCACGAAACGTTAAAAAAACACACACACACACGTACACACAGGGACCCACACACAGTGTAGTGACGAAAAAGGCCAGTAGTGTAGAAATAATCGCTGAGTAACACACCGACACGACACACAACCGGACAGATGCGGGGCATGCACCATGAATCACGAAAGAAAAAAAAAGAAAAAAAAAAAAAGAAAAAAAAACTAGAAAATAGAAAAATCACAGATTCGGAATGCAAAAAAGTAATGTTTTTTTCTTGAATAATCGAGCGTCTTACGGTGTCTCAAAATTCCGTGGTTCCTCGCCCGACAATGTGTCGCATTTTAGCGACAAAACACATAAAAACGGGAGAAAAATCTTTTCGCCGACACGTAAAAATAAACCGGCGGAAGGGGAAAGAAGGGGGGGTAGAAAGACACTATAAATACTATCAATGGAAATTGGATGACTTCCTCACGATGACCATCTGTAGAACGAGGCAGCCTCTGCGATTACGATCGCTTTTTTTCACGTTATCACGTTTGTTGCGCTAAGCCGACGATCGTTCGGCCTAGTGTGTGAGTCGCGCGCGTATCTCACAGCACCTCCTGGTTATTGTGTATATTTAGGACGTGTTAACCGACGATATTTCGTGAAATCGTCTACGAGAACACGGCTCGAGATCCATTTTTCGATCGAGTAGTGCCCCTCGCGGACCACCGTACTGCTGGCTGCCACAAGTACACGGGCACTTGAGCACGCACAGATGCGCACAGACGCGCACACAAACGCGTTAACCACGCACAGAGAGGCTAGCGTGACACAACGCGCAGACTCGACACACACGCGCACGCGCGGTGTGGCGCGCGGCTTGCCTCTATGTTTCACCTATGTAGTTAGAAGAGGAGTAAGTATATACATATTCTCTGAATATCGCTAGGTACTCTGCGCCACCACGAGTTCGGCTCGCACATCATAGCATAATACGTGCGATAGACGTTATATGTATGTACGTGTACCGCACAATAGATTCTAGATTCTAGTCAGCGCATCAGCGCACGATGTCAGAAAGGCCACGTACGTAAATACCGTAAATACTAAGGGAACGTCCATAGGAGTGCTGACCCATAGTGCTGTACAACGGAAAGGGCCAATAAATTGGCAGAGAAATGGTGAGATTAGTTCCAATTGATTGGCTCTTTCTGATGGATAATCAGTGTGTGGAACACAACACTCTGGATGTGAAATGTTCTCTATGCGGACCAACGATGTTTTTAAACGTACAGTGTCAATAAAAGCTCTGTTTTTTTTAACGGCCATCGTGGTCTTGACCAACTGTACACCAACCCAATTCCAACTGTTTGATTTGTGAAAGATTGGAATTTGGTAGGAATTTGTAAAATAAACCGTTAATCCAACTGTAAACTTACTCTTAAACAGTTGGAACTTGGATGGTTACAGGTTGATTTTTTGCACAAAACAACCGGTAGGAATTCACTTGATACTCGATTATACAACGCGAATCCTATCGAAATTCCACCCAAAATCGAACTTTTTTTTCCAATCCTACCGAAATCTTACCAAGATTCAACCGTACACCAACCAACAAAACGGTAGGATAAGTTCGCAAGGGGTGCAGATATACAATTCCGAGCGATATTTGCGGTGATTGTTTTGTCAATTTCTTATGGAATTTGCCTTTAAAGTACGTTAAACGAAAACACAATCTTCACCGTGCGCTCGGCGATCTTTTTGTCGCGAAAACAAAAAGACATTATATTGTTTTTTTGTTGTTGAAAAAATTTGTGAGTTGGTACTCAATGCTCAATGCAGACGAAAGCTCAGAAAGCTTCTGTATTTGAACTGTTCGTTCGTTAGAACTGTAAGTCAGCACTTGGCACTGACAGTAGACCCAATAGATTCAGATGCACCCTCAGACGATAATTATATTGGCCCTTCTTCTCAGGAAGCAATTTTCAAAAATTTATTCAAATATTACCTTCATGGTTACCAAATGGACGTCGGTCAGTTAATTATAAGTTAATGTGCTCAAAAGACATTTGATACACATTTGGGCCACATAGCTATTTTTTTATGAAAGTATTTTTATTTTTGTTAAACTACAGGCTATAAGTATTAAACGATCAATAATATCATGCGATCATAAATATCCAGCCGGTCAATTTACAGAGCATCTTTTGAGAAAGAGAATGAGCCATCACTCATCAAAATTGGCAATAAATTATAGATTATTCTCGGAAAAAAACTGAACGAAAAATGGCTCCCGTTGGAATGTAACGTTAATTAGTTAATCGTGTATGCAAATCCGGGACTATTAATCTTACTCTGGGTTAAGTGTACATGCTTTAATTCAAACTACTCTCTAATATTGTTATTTAATGCATTAAATGTGCACGTAAACGTTACTTTAATGGTAAAATTGAAGTAACGAAAAGCTCCACGTTGCTTTAGTGGTAGAATTAAAGTAACGAAAAGTCCCGTGTAACTCAAGATCTTCCCGTTGGAGTGACTTAACGTTAGTTTAATGGTAGAATTAATGTAACGAAAAGCTCCACGTTGCTTTAATGGCAGAATTAAAGTAACGAAAAGTCCCGTGGATAGTGATGCGGACGAGCGAGATGAGCGAGAAAATGTCGAGATCAAGACTAAGACTCGGAATTTGACAGCTTGATTGTCATTTCAATTCGAGATTATCGACATAGCAAGATTTTTCTCTCGTTCTTGTCTTGAATTTCGCTCGAAATCTCGTCTTGACAGCCGGATATTGTTTTTCTTTATTTCCCTATTATCTTCTCTATTTGTAAATTATTTCCAATGATATTAATGTTTCAGAAAATGGATAACGCTGAGAAGAATAGAGTAAATTGTGAAATTATTTATATTAAATATCTCGTGCTGTTCTTTTAGCCTTAAATCAATTAAATTATTAAATCATTGAAGTACATCGACATTACATTACATTAAAGATGAAGGTCACGTTTTTTGTTCAATATTAAAGAAAGTTTTTTCACTTCGTAGAACTACGCTAACTTTTTGAGGTTCCAGGATGATGGTTTCTTAATGATAGACGTTTAGATCGGTTTTTAGGTAGACCTCATCATGTACAGGACACCTTTTGAGGTCTAAGTCAGTTTTCAAGGACGATTCCATGTCTACGATGTCTACGATGATATCCAGAATTTCAGAACAATACGAAGTCATCCGTTGTCCTCGTGTAATTCGAGACTGAAATCCATTTTTACGTAGTTGTCGTATTCAAACTCGACCTGAACCTTGGAATCTAAGGAGACGACGTATCTTCGCCAATGAAATTAAATACGTCTCAGAACGTCGTTCTCATACGTATTTAATTTCATTGGTGAAGATTTCCGTGATTCAACGGAACTTTTTCGCCCGGTGTAGTCCTTTTACACTAGACAATCAACGTTTAAAGCCCTTGGAAGCCTACACCATACCAAAGAATATGGATGTACATAGAAGTGCAGATCCTATGCTTAGCCTGAAGCTGCGCAGAAACTGGAGTACGCACCAAAAATGACGAAAATGCGTGGTACTCCAGTTTCTGCGCAGCTTCAGGAGGAGCATAGGATCTGCACTTCTATCTACATCCATATTCTTTTACCATACTTCTATGCCGACATTTTGGAAAGCTGTTAGGCACACAATTTCATTTTCGTGGTCGGTGGCAGAGTCTAACGGAGCATGTCCTATGGTATCGTGCGATGCAGTCGCATTCAGAACCATAACATAGCCTCTATTTTGTTGACAGTTTATCTGTCATAAGTTTCAAGATCTCGCTCGATCTCGCTTGTTATTTTAAGCAAGATCGAGCGAGACTATGATTTTTTTTTCATACCGCAAGCTCGAGACGAGAACTTCAGACAAATGACAAACGCAAGAAAAAACGAGCGAGATTCAAGATAATCTCGTCTCAAGCCGCATCACTACCCGTGGATGTCAAAGTTTTCCCGTTAAAGTGACCTAACGTCAAATTACTTAACGTTACGCTAGTCTCTCGGACTACCGAGCCTCGCGTGACGTCAATTCTTCGTTACTTTAATTTTTTTCCGAAAGTAACGAAAATATGAAAAGTACGTACTACGCGTGGGAATAACTGTTGCGTTTGCAGTCTGCGGAAATACCGATCGTCCATGTATACCACATGCAGTAGGTACTCTTCATATTTTCGTTACGTTAAAAAAAAAATAAAGTAACGAAAAATTCACGTCACGCGAGGCCCGTAACATTAAGAAATTTCACTTTAATTCTACCATTAAAGTAACGTTAAGTCACTCTAACGGGAAAACCGTGAGTTACACGAATTTTTTCGTTACTTTAATTCGACCATTAAAGTAACATTTACGTTACTGTAGACACCGCGTAAATTTTAATAAAATTATAAAAATTTAGCACTGATTTGACTAGTATGAAACGGTCGAACATCCTTAAGAGAACCTTCAGAGATCCGCAGACTGCACGATGCTGCCACCTACTTTTTCATGTAGAAAAGTGTTTCACCGAGCCGTAAGGCTATAATATCAGTAGCGGCAGCGGAGAAGCATTTCGAGTAGTTTCACTGCCACCTCGGTAGTTCTGACATTCGGTCGGGCTTCGTTCTCTTACCTTTTGTTTCGATCGTGGCTCTCCGTCGTTCCAGTCTCACGATGTATTTATAAATCGCCCATAGCATCCCGGCCGGTCAGACGTTTAACAACATTCACGAATTCAAGACTTGTTTGCCATACGCTTAATTACACATGTACGTCGATATTGGGTGACATGGATTCGGTTACGTTTAAAGATACTCTGGCAACTACGGCCTCGATCTGTACAATATCGCAGTTTCTAGCCGGTATGTAAGTATATTGAGAATTCGTTGTGTTTACCGTGAACGTCAGTGCGTTGTCAGTTACATATTTATACCGGAAACACAATGATTTTTATCAATGTGATAAGAATTAATCTTATCGTCCAAATTTTATGAGCACATTGAGTATTGCTGATGTTTCAAATTATGTAGAGAGTGTAATGAGCTAAGGGATTGGTTACAAGTTAACTATATTTGTTGGCAGATTTACGCGGCAAAGACGCGACCTTCAATTGCCGGCTGTGTTTCGAATATACGTACTTGTAACTGTTCGACTATTATTTTTAATTCATAGTAGCGTAGATTGAAAATCGATGTATTTTATCCAATTTCATTTTTCAATAAATTTGTTCTATTCTTCCACTAAAAGATCATTTATGCAGAAGATAATGATGGCACAATTTTACGCTTTATCGATGTTGATATTTTATTGTTACTTTAGACAAATTGTAAATTTGTGGAAAGGATTTTACTAATAACAATTTTCAAAAAGGCACATTTTTCGCCAGCTTTTTTTCCGACGTTTGTTTATTGTAAAATTTCTGCCCAGGATAAACAACAAGTTATTTTTTAACAATTAACAGTGTTACATATTTACATAATTCATTTTTACAGCGCATTTCGGTGAAAAGAGAGAATCATCCCCTATTATAATCACTTAAAAACTACAGATTATTATTCTTTAAAAAAATTTGTTCTATTGTTCCACTAAAAGATCATTTATGCAGAAGATAATGATGGTAGAATTTTACGCTTTATCGATGTTGATATTTTATTGTTACTTTAGACAAATTGTAAATTTGTGGAAAGGATTTTACTAATAACAATTTTCAAAAAGGCACATTTTTCTCCAGCTTTTTTTCCGACGTTTGTTTATTGTAAAATTTCTGCCCAGGATAAACAACAAGTTATTTTTTAACAATTAACAGTGTTACATATTTACATAATTCATTTTTACAGCGTATTTCGGTGAAAAGAGAGAATCATCCCCTATTATAATCACTTAAAAACTACAGATTATTATTCTTTAAAAAAATTTGTTCTATTGTTCCACTAAAAGATCATTTATGCAGAAGATAATGATGGTAGAATTTTACGCTTTATCGATGTTGATATTTTATTGTTACTTTAGACAAATTGTAAATTTGTGGAAATAATTTTACTAATAACAATTTTCAAAAAGGCACATTTTTCTCCAGCTTTTTTTCCAACGTTTGTTTATTGGAAAATTTCTGCCCAGGATAAACAACAAGTTATTTTTTAACAATTAACAGTATTACATATTTATATAATTCATGTTTACAGCGCATTTCGGTGAAAAGAGAGAATCATCCCCTATTATAATCACTTAAAAACTACAGATTATTATTCTTTAAAAAAATTTGTTCTATTGTTCCACTAAAAGATCATTTATGCAGAAGATAATGATGGTAGAATTTTACGCTTTATCGATGTTGATATTTTATTGTTACTTTAGACAAATTGTAAATTTGTGGAAAGGATTTTACTAATAACAATTTTCAAAAAGGCACATTTTTCTCCAGCTTTTTTTCCGACGTTTGTTTATTGTAAAATTTCTGTCCAGGATAAACAACAAGTTATTTTTTAACAATTAACAGTGTTACATATTTACATAATTCATTTTTACAGCGCATTTCGGTGAAAAGAGAGAATCATCCCCTATTATGATCACTTAAAAACTACAGATTATTATTCTTTAAAAAAATTTGTTCTATTGTTCCACTAAAAGATCATTTATAATGATGGTAGAATTTTACGCTTTATCGATGTTGATATTTTATTGTTACTTTAGACAAATTGTAAATTTGTGGAAAGGATTTTACTAATAACAATTTTCAAAAAGGCACATTTTTCTCCAGCTTTTTTTCCGACGTTTGTTTATTGTAAAATTTCTGCCCAGGATAAACAACAAGTTATTTTTTAACAATTAACAGTGTTACATATTTACATAATTCATTTTTACAGCGCATTTCGGTGAAAAGAGAGAATCATCCCCTATTATAATCACTTAAAAACTACAGATTATTATTCTTTAAAAAAATTTGTTCTATTGTTCCACTAAAAGATCATTTATGCAGAAGATAATGATGGTAGAATTTTACGCTTTATCGATGTAGATATTTTATTGTTACTTTAGACAAATTATAAATTTGTAGAAAGGATTTTACTAATAACAATTTTCAAAAAGGCACATTTTTCTCCAGCTTTTTTTCCGACGTTTGTTTATTGTAAAATTTCTGCCCAGGATAAACAACAAGTTATTTTTAACAATTAACAGTGTTACATATTTACATAATTCATTTTTACAGCGCATTTAGGTGAAAAGAGAGAATCATCCCCTATTATAATCACTTAAAAACTACAGATTATTATTCTTTAAAAAAATTTGTTCTATTGTTCCACTAAAAGATCATTTATGCAGAAGATAATGATGGTAGAATTTTACGCTTTATCGATGTTGATATTTTATTGTTACTTTAGACAAATTGTAAATTTGTGGAAAGGATTTTACTAATAACAATTTTCAAAAAGGCACATTTTTCTCCAGCTTTTTTTCCAACGTTTGTTTATTGTAAAATTTCTGCCCAGGATAAACAACAAGTTATTTTTTAACAATTAACAGTGTTACATATTTACATAATTCATTTTTACAGCACATTTCGGTGAAAAGAGAGAATCATCCCCTATTATAATCACTTAAAAACTACAGATTATTATTCTTTAAAAAAATTTGTTCTATTGTTCCACTAAAAGATCATTTATGCAGAAGATAATGATGGCACAATTTTACGCTTTATCGATGTTGATATTTTATTGTTACTTTAGACAAATTGTAAATTTGTGAAAAGGATTTTACTAATAACAATTTTCAAAAAGGCACATTTTTCTCCAGCTTTTTTTCCGACGTTTGTTTATTGTAAAATTTTTGCCCAGGATAAACAACAAGTTATTTTTTAACAATTAACAGTGTTACATATTTACATAATTCATTTTTACAGCGCATTTCGGTGAAAAGAGAGAATCATCCCCTATTATAATCACTTAAAAACTACAGATTATTATTGTTTAAAAAAATTTGTTCTATTGTTCCACTAAAAGATCATTTATGCAGAAGATAATTATGGTAGAATTTTACGCTTTATCGATGTTGATATTTTATTGTTACTTTAGACAAATTGTAAATTTGTGGAAAGGATTTTACTAATAACAATTTTCAAAAAGGCACATTTTTCTCCAGCTTTTTTCCGACGTTTGTTTATTGTAAAATTTCTGCCCAGGATAAACAACAAGTTATTTTTTAACAATTAACAGAGTTACATATTTACATAATTCATTTTTACAGCGCATTTTGGTGAAAAGTGAGAATCATCCCCTATTATAATCACTTAAAAACTACAGATTATTATTCTTTAAAAAAATTTGTTCTATTGTTCCACTAAAAGATCATTTATGCAGAAGATAATGATGGTAGAATTTTACGCTTTATCGATGTTGATATTTTATTGTTACTTTAGACAAATTGTAAATTTGTAGAAAGGATTTTACTAATAACAATTTTCAAAAAGGCACATTTTTCTCCAGCTTTTTTTCCGACGTTTGTTTATTGTAAAATTTCTGCCCAGGCTAAACAACAAGTTATTTTTTAACAATTAACAGTGTTACATATTTACATAATTCATTTTTACAGCGCATTTCGGTGAAAAGAGAGAATCATCCCCTATTATAATCACTTAAAAACTACAGATTATTATTCTTTAAAAAAATTTGTTCTATTGTTCCACTAAAAGATCATTTATGCAGAAGATAATGATGGTAGAATTTTACGCTTTATCGATGTTGATATTTTATTGTTACTTTAGACAAATTATAAATTTGTAGAAAGGATTTTACTAATAACAATTTTCAAAAAGGCACATTTTTTTGCAGCCTTTTTTCCGACGTTTGTTTATGATAAAATTTCTACCCAGGATAAACAACGAGTTATTTTTAAACAATTAACAGTATTACATATTTATATAATTCATTTTTGCAGCGCATTTCGGTGAAAAGAGAGAATCATCCCCTATTATAATCACTTAAAAACTACAGATTATTCTTTTAAAAAAAACGTAAAGAAAAAACGTAGAAAATGTGTCTTCTCGAAAATAAGCGATAATTAGTTAATTGTTTACGCAGTTCCATCACATTTAGCACAAATCACCGTTTATTGCTTTTATTGAAAGTATAAAACTTCAGAGACGAACTTAACAAACAATAAGACAAAACGCTCAGACTTCTTAAATTATCCGCCGTTAATGATGTATAAATATTACGATTATTCGACATTACTTTCTTGTATATGGTTCGTCGCGGTAAAAATTTTTTAAATAATATGCCAACTCGTAAAAAAAAAACAGTTGTGAGCAAATTTCATATATTCACTGTATATTATGTGAAAACATAATTTGAAGTATTCTAGGAACAGTATGGTGAAAAAAATGTTCGTAGTTATGCTTTTCCGAAAAGTTGCTCCATTTTATAAATTCCTGAGAAGGGTCGTTATAATTTTTGAGAACACTTGCTGTATTTCACGAATTTTCCGGGAGGAATGTCACTATTTTAGGACACTGCTTCATTTTTTTAACTTTGGCGATAGGCTATGCTTTTAAGGATACTGTGCTCCATTTGACAAATATTTAAGAAGAATCGTTACAATTTTTTGAAAGACACTTTTTATTTCACGAATTTTCCGGGAAACGTGTTACTGTTTTTAAGAACACTGTGCTTCATTTTACACATCTTCAGAAAGGCCATTACGATTTTCGAGGTAACGTTTGGCTAGGAGAGTGACGCTAAAGATGTTTTCACATTAAAAAAACCAGAGTCGTATTAATAAATGTTATAATGTTATAATCCTGATTTAAGTCTATATCAAATCAAAAGAATAATTAAATAGTCATAAGTCTAAGTACAGCAGAGCGTCTATCATCCGAACTAATTGGGACCGACTATCGGCCGGATAATCGAAAATTCGGATGACCGAATACCAATATTTTGTGAATGGGGAGGGAGGAACTGAAACGCTTAAAATAATAGAATATATACGTATAATATAATACATATATATGTAATATGTATGTATTTATCGAAAACTAATATTTTAAATATATCATTGTTAGTATATATTATATATTCTGATTCTGATAAAACCGTCGGACTCTATATAATATGCTATTTGCATATTACTATGCAACGACAAAGTTTCGATGTCGTTCAGAAAACCGAAAATTCGGATAAACCGAATCGCTGTTCGGATGATTGGCGATTCGGATAAACCAAATCATCGTTCGGGTGATTGACGTTTCAGATAATTCACGTTCGGATAATCGACGCTCTACTATACTCAAAAAAGAGATATTCTGATGGACAAACTTTACATATCGTATTTTCTTTTTTCAGATTAGTATGTCGCAAGTTCATTATCAACGGAAATACCGGCGACACGTCGGGTTTCGCTTTCGTGACATGTTTTATGTCGTAAGTAATTTTTTTATGCCTCGCTCGATCTGTATTTATTTATTTTAGACCAGCTGTTAACAATATTATCGAATGGAAAACTTGAAGAAAGTTGTTCACTAATAAGATGAGCGATCTCAAAATAAAATTGATACAAAATTGTTAATTAATCTCAGAAAAAACTGAACAGATCCTTTTTCAAAATCGCAATTGATCGGTCGATGTTTCTTTAAATTCTATTTAATGAATTATTTTTTAGCTTCGGGAACATTCTACAATATTAATTCACTCTTTACAATAAATTAATATGTAATATTTTGTGGAAAAGAAAAACAAATGGTACGCGATTTTTCTAGAGTAATGCACTTTAAACACCTTAAGGATATTGGTGCCAGAAATCTGGGAGGGACACGAGAAAGGAGCTGCAGCAAATACATTAGGGTATAAAAAGAAAACATCCACATAGTAACGGAGTTAGGAAAAGAAACTTCGCATCTTTTATTGATTCACAAAGTCACAGAAACAAAACCGCTAAACTTTTTTAAAAATTGGAGACTAAAGCTGCTCTAAAGTATTCCGATAGAATTTTTCTAAAACGTCGGTTTCATTGACTTCCTATGTAAAACTTTGTAATGTAAAGATCGATAACACGTACATTCCGAAAAGAAAATAATTGGATTCAATTAAAATGCGTATTTTGCGACGATAGAAAAATGTGAATATAAGGAAGGTCATTGAAGGTAGTGAGAACATCGATGATTGATTAGACAATAATAATGCCAAAAAGTAATTAACCCCTCACGTATGTACAAGCGACGCAAATATACATTCGTTGATATCAGTTTCATCGACCGGCGGATGTATATTTACGTCGCCAAAGCACACAAGACTAAACGTACCCGGCCGGTGAGTGACAACGTCTAGTCCAGACGCCAGAGGGGGTTCTGTGTGCCATTCGAGGTCCGCGAAATATTCTTGATGCAGATGATAGGTTTTGACCTCCTGAACACGAATATATAAGGTGTTTTGCGGAAAACCCGGTCGTTTAGTTATTAATCGCAATTGTTTATTAACAATAGAAATTGTTGTTTTTTTGAACTCGGATATTTTTTTTTGTATAGTCCTGTCAATTCTGAGTCGAAAAGGTCCCATACAATTTTTCTCTACAATCCATAGATTCGGAGCAATAAATTGTTGAAAGTTGCAATTAGACCAAAATTGCTCTTCTTAACAAATTAGTAACTTCGAAAATATAAGTCGTAAAAAAAAATATAAAGGAACTAATTTTGCCCAATGAACCGAGGAATATGAAAAAAGAAATGCGAACACGAGCAGAACAAAAAATAATTATTTATGAAGAGTCGCGAAACGGTATTTTTTCTCTCATAATATACGCATCGAGCGTCGTTATGAGAGAAAAAATACCGTTTCGCGACTCTTCATAAATAATTATTTTTTGTTCTGCTCGTGTTCGCATTTCTTTTTTCATATTCCTCGGTTCATTGGGCAAAATTAGTTCCTTTATTTATTTTTTCTCTCATAATATACGCATCGAGCGTCGTTATGAGAGAAAAAATACCGTTTCGGGACTCTTCATAAATAATTATTTTTTGTTCTGCTCGTGTTCGCATTTCTTTTTTCATATTCCTCGGTTCATTGGGCAAAATTAGTTCCTTTATATTTTTTTTTACGACTTATATTTTCGAAGTTACTAATTTGTTAAGAAGAGCAATTTTGGTCTAATTGCAACTTTCAACAATTTATTGCTCCGAATCTATGGATTGTAGAGAAAAATTGTATGGGACCTTTTCGACTCAGAATTGACAGGACTATACAAAAAAAATATCCGAGTTCAAAAAAACAACAATTTCTATTGTTAATAAACAATTGCGATTAATAACTAAACGACCGGGTTTTCCGCAAAACAGTCGCGAAACGGTATTTTTTCTCTCATAATATACGCATCGAGCGTCGTTATGAGAGAAAAAATACCGTTTCGCGACTCTTCATAAATAATTATTTTTTGTTCTGCTCGTGTTCGCATTTCTTTTTTCATATTCCTCGGTTCATTGGGCAAAATTAGTTCCTTTACATTTTTTTTTACGACTTATATTTTCGAAGTTACTAATTTGTTAAGAAGAGCAATTTTGGTCTAATTGCAACTTTCAACAATTTATTGCTCCAAATCTATGGATTGTAGAGCAAAATTGTATGGGACCTTTTCGTCTCAGAATTGACAGGACTATACAAAAAAAATATCCGAGTTCAAAAAAACAACAATTTCTATTGTTAATAAACAATTGCGATTAATAACTAAACGACCGGGTTTTCCGCAAAACACCTTATATATTCGTGTTCAGGAGGTCAAAACCTATCATCTGCATCAAGAATATTTCGCGGACCTCGAATGGCACACAGAACCCCCTCTGGCGTCTGGACTAGTCTGACCTCCCTGTAGCTATTGATCATTTTCTTAAAACCCAAAAGAAATTACCATTATTTGAAAAAAAAAAAAAATGTTTTCTCATGTGAAATACATTTACATATTTTTCGAAACATACATAATTTTTTAAAAGAATTATCTCACCATTTTGGATTTATGTTTTTTATTTTTACATTACCAATAAAACGTTTTAGGATCATTATTGAACGCCAAGTTTTATAGTCAGTTACATATTTATACCGGAAACAATGATTTTTATCAATGTGATAAGAATTAATCTTATCGCCCAAATTTTAAGAGCACATTGAATATTGCTGATGTTTCAAATTATGTGGAAAATGTAATGAGCTAAGGGATTGGTTACAAGTTAACTATATTTGTTGGCAGATTTACGCGGCAAAGACGCGACTTTCAATTGCCGGCTGTGTTTCGAATATATGTACTTGTAACTGTTCGACTATTATTTTTAATTCATAGTAGCGTAAATTGAAAATCGATGTGTTTTATCCAATTTCATTTTTCAGTAAATTTATTCTATTCTTCCACTAAAAGATCATTTATGCAGAAGATAATGATGGCACAATTTTACGCTTTATCGATGTTGATATTTTATTGTTACTTTAGACAAATTATAAATTTGTAGAAAGGATTTTACTAATAACAATTTTCAAAAAGGCACATTTTTCTCCAGCCTTTTTTCCGACGTTTGTTTATTGTAAAATAAAACGTTTTAGGATCATTATTGAACGCCAAGTTTTATAGTCACAACCTTGAACAATTCTTGAAAACGGGATTTTATTAGCGGTACGAAAATTCTTTACGAATCGTATAATTAGGGAATTTATTTACTTCACAAGACAAAAAGTAGAACTTTGCAAATTAGTTCTACTTTGAAAATTAAGCAATTTACAATTTATTTTTTCTCATTATTTTTTGTTTTTCACAAAGATCTCTCTATGAGGAAGTATGTTAATTGATTTTGGCTTCCTCATAGAGGAAGTTATATCCACATTAGCTGAGTTTTGACGTAATGAAAGAGAGACTAAAGTTTTGGCACAATTATCCTTAGGAGGATTGTTTTTTATCTCGACTTAAATGCAGGAAACCTTTTCAAATGTATCAAATATTAACGCCAAGTTTTAAATTTCTTATCTCACAGCAAACAACAATACAGTTATAAAAATATCTTTCAGATGCAGCTTTTGGCTGAGATATGGCCAACTGATAGGAGACTCGTTCGTTGTACTCGTGAATGCTTTCGGAGCTGTACTTGAAATATCCTATACGTTAATGTACATCTACTACAGTACAAAGAAAACCATTATTCTGAGACAGTTTATTGCTGCGATTATTTTCGTAGCTGCGATATACATATACAGTGTCGTCGAAGTCGATAGAGCATTGGCTGTGAAAAGAGTCGGTTTTTTGAGCTGCGGTCTGACCATACTGTTCTTCGCCTCGCCTTTAATAATGCTGGTAATTATTGAATTCTTTATTGTATTCGCTCGTTAAATTTTTGAAGTGGTCGTCTTGCTACGGATTAACAAAAAAAAATACCCACAAATATGAACCGAAAACTTAATTAATTAAATAATTCATTAGTAACGTGTACCAGAGTTCGGTAAATTTGCATTTGTACAGTCCCAATTTCTGATCCCACCTCAACTTTGTAGTTGAAAAAAAATGTAAGTACAAATTTTCACAGGAATCGGTTATCGATTTAAATTTAAACACCAATTCTGATAGAATTTGTTATTGATTTGGGTTTCATGATAAATTTGCATTTGATTTTTATTTAGAATACGAGTTAATCACAAATTCCTTCTCGAATTTAAATTAACCCGTATTTAAATACCGTTTCCACAAATGTTAGTCTTTAAATGTAAATTAATATCAAACCTCACCGAAGTTCGTATTCAAACCTGAGTACATTATGGATTTCACAAGAATTATTATTTAAATGCGAACCAATGATTCTATCTTCTTAAATTAGTATTTGAATAAAAATAAATCACTAATTCCACTCGGAATTAGGAATTTTGTGGTAATTAAAGTATAGAAGTATCTGAATCTCATGAGCTCTGGTATGTATAATCAGAATAGTGTCTGGATTTATTTATATATTCATCTATTACTGATTTGATTAATACTGATTTAGCGGAACTAGTAATTTCGGCTCGAATTTGTCAGTTTCTTGTATCGTATGCTGAAATTTTCGATAACATGATTCGGTGAGTCTAATATTTCACGCTTCGAAATCCTGATAATTTGACCTACAAGTCCCATGATCACTTTAAATTTCACCATTTTTGAAATCGAAACTTACCTGATGGACCAAAACGACCATGATTATGGTTCGACTGATTGATTTGTATGATATATTCTCTTTTTTCAGGCCCATGTTATCAGAGTACGGAGTGCAGAAAGCCTACCATTCCCCGTGATAGTTGCAACTCTCGTCGCGTCGTGCCAATGGTTTGCTTACGGAGTACTTTTGAACGATCCATTCATACAGACGCCCAATTTTTTGGGATGCGTTTTGTCCGGGTTTCAACTGGCACTGTTTGTCATTTACCCGAGGAAACGAACCGATCAAGCTCATCTAATATAGATTATAAAACGCGATGTTTGACCATTTCATTTCGACCCAAGACACAAACCACTTTCGTGATTTTTACGATGTGCACGTGCGGATGATGAATATTTTTTGACTAGTCATATATTGACGAAATGGACGGATAGAAAATGTTTTTTCGGTTATTTAAGGAGGTTGGAGCGCTACGCTCGGCAGGGGGGGAGGGAGGGGATAGGCCCAGAGACGAGCCAAGCGTACCGAAATTACTGCCGGAAAAATTGGTTTCACTCGTACTATTTCAAAAACTAAACGGTCAATTATTTTGAAATTTGACGGTATATTTTTACACAGAATTTCCTTGTCGTTAGCACATTTTCCACGCGAAAATCTTTTCGCACACTTTGCAGTATCAGTTTACGTGCTGTCAATCAGTGACGGTTCCATAATAGCAATGTTAAATAGCCCAAATACGGTCGTGAATATCTCAGCAACTAAACGGTGAATCTATTTTAATATTTGGATACATCGAACACAAGTGCTGTTCAACATAATATTTCTTTTTCACACTGGAATATTTAAAATGCTGTAGCGCACCAACCTCCTTAACATAGAAAATCACATTTTATCTATGGTCCGCGGAATAAAAAAATGAAGATCAATATGTGCCAAGTATAATGAACGAAAAAAAGAGCGTACTTCAATATAATACGTCCACATTTTTCGAAATTCACTAATATTGGACACAGACTTTGTGCCATGTAGTATGAAAATTGCTGTCCTACTTATAGGAGCAATTTAACGGTATATTTCTATCGTCAGTCACAGATGGGATCATTTGCAACTTTCAAATACACACATTTTGCTTATTTATGCAACTATTTATATACTATAAAATATGTAGTGAAAGTCGCCTAAACAGTATTAAATTGCATGTTACAACTTTCCGTCAAGTGTCCCATACATTTTTGACAATGAATTTAATGATAAAAATGTAAAGCATAAAAGTAATAATCGCTACGTCATCGTTACACGCTACATTTGCTTTTTACTAACTTTTATCATGTATTTCAAGGATTTGACGTGAAGTTATAACATGCAGTTGTATATCGTGCAGGTCACTTTTGATGAATATTTAATAATAGATAAATTATAGGATGAAGAAACAAAACGTGGGTACAAGACAGTTAATCTCACTTTCAACCCCTTCGTGCAATTGAAGGGATTAATGTTATTCTCAAATTTTTCATTAGTTTTCTAAACACGTTAAGGAATTAAAAAAAAAAAAAGATTTAACAATCGCTGCTGTCAGAAGGCAGAGATGTATATTTTCGGCGCTGGTACATAAGAGGCTGAATTCTACACCGTTAGAAGAAAAAAATGATAGCACGTATTGTAAATCTGCAAAACAGAGTAACCGATATTTTTGTTTATTTACAAGAAAACGAACATATCAGTAATTTTGGAAAACCTCATGTATTCAGAACGTATGTGTACAGGTAATAAAATACTACCATCGTTAGATCTCATACAACTTCCTACGTACGTATTAAGTGCCAGTTACACCTCATGCTTCAGGCATCGTGATATTTTCTTAGAAAACGACGAAAAAAGACCCCTAAGCCGCATTATTCAGTCTACACGATACAGCTGGTGGTAATCGGCTCAGTTACATCAAGTTTTTTTTTAGAGAGTCTGTGTGTATGTGTGCATTAATCTACTCAGGTTTTGATTTCGTGTTTTCCTTATAGTGCAAAAACACAAAAGAGAACAAAAATACGCCGCCCATCATAGAGAAAGCACTGACGTAATACGGAAATGCACTTGGAATAAATCTTTCGTACTGGGTGTGTTGCACTGGTCGCACAGAAACCTGCGTTGTGCTGTACAAGTGAGTGAGATCGATTCTAGTGTAATCGACTTTGAATTGATAGACACCGTAGACGTCGGGAATCTTGAATCTCGCCTCGTAACGACCATTGCCAACTGGTTTCATAGTCATTCGCACGAAGGGATCGATTCTGACGAACTCGAGTTGCAGATCGTTGGCCTCATAAGGCACCCACTTATTTCCGGAGAGTTTTTGCACCTCAATGGAGTAGATTACGTCGTCCGTTATCGTGTATGCTGCTGGTGGATGAGGTTCGCCGATTCTATGGTGGTGGACGGACGATACGCGAATCACTCCGTTCTCCTTGAAGACCCACTGTGACATCGCCTTGGCAACAACTTCGTTTCCAGATTTTTCGAAACGTTTTCCACCTGAGATAATTCACATTTAGTAAGATTAACTGAAAGCGTTGGTCAAGAACTGGCTTTAGAAATTAATAATGGGATGCATAGCAGAATTTAGTAATCCGTGAACTTTTCTGATCGAAAATCTTACAAATCTTTCGTTACGGAGGCGAATTACTTTCGACAAATCAAAAGCTTCATTGGAGGCTTGTAAAAAATTACTTGTAGGAAAAAGCGTATATATTGAATTGAAGAAAATTATATGTAAAGAATCTGAAATTTCAGTGATATTCCCAGGTTTTTCCATTTGACTAGTCTTCATTTCGGTTACACTGTGGTGACTTTTAGGTGTAAGCAGCAATAGGCTGCACAATTGGGCAATTAAATACATAACGCACTCGGTATTTTTATGCACATTTGCCTGGTGAAAATATTTCTATGAAGTTTGTTTGGAATACTCGGAAATTTAAGAATTCCTCTAATTTGCTGCGTATGTTTGGGACTCCTTGGAAATGTAAAAAAATTGCTCAAAATCTAATTTTAGGTTACAGACGGAGCTTTTTCTGTAATCATTGCATGATCTGTTGATAAAAAGCTTCAGAACTTCGACGAGAATCTCTGTTTTTTCTTAGACAATGAGATGATACTTGAAAAAAACTCATATTCTTTTCCAAATATTCGAAGCTGACAGTATATTAGATAATGATTATTTTTCAACAAAAAGTGATGAAAAATTTGAATGTACAATTGTTAAATTTTCCAAAAGTTTTTGAAAAATTATGAATTTTTTAAATAGTTGGTGAAATAGGTCCAAAAATTCATTATCAGAGAAATTCAGTAAATACCGCAGAAATGATTAGAACATCGGAATATAACGAAAAAATTTTAAACTGGTCCGTTTATAGTTTTTTAGAGAAATTATTGCAGAAATATTTTCATTAAAGAATAAAAAGTAAAAATCTACGAATTACAAATTCAGTTAATCATTGCGTTTTAACGCTAATTTAAATTACCTTGAGCCTTTTGTACTGGACTGGTGAACGCTTCGTCACTGAAGAAATACAAGGAACCCGAAAACAGGACTCTGGCATTGTTTCTTGCCTGTAATGCGGCGATAAGCAAAGTATTTTTGCCCACTGCGTGTGGATATTCCTTAACGGGACTGTCGGGATTGTAGGAGTAAGCTGAGCTCGAAGCGGTGAGAAGTCGCAGTACGAGAGGATTGTCGACATCTCCTATAAGTCCAGTTCCACGATAGAGAAGCGGTGCAACGTTTTTACCACCGACTATGACCGGTGCGTCGATGAGATTAGCCGGATCGGCGACTATCGTTGTGTGTTGTCCTGCGTCGTTGACGTCATAATTCATGTGATCGATGACTGCGGCTCCTTCCTCGTCAACTTCGAAGCCACATTCAGAAGCCAATTCTCGGAGGACATCTCCGCACTGCGAGGACCCAGCTATCAAAACGTTTCCACCGCCGTCGATGAAATCGGTAACAGCGTCGACGTTCAAAACTCCTCCGAATTCTTCGACTCCCGGGGCGAATATTATCAAGTGTTTGTACAAAAATTCGCCGTATTTAGAGAGCACCAGGTTCGCGTCATCGGCCAATTTGAACGTTAGCGTATAATCGCGATCTGAAATTGGAGAAAAATGATTTATTATTTATATTCAATTGGAAAATTATGTATATTTATTAATCAGTAATTATTGAGAAGGTAATGGATTTCCATTTGTTTATTTATTCTATGAGTGAAGTAAATTATATATTTTTTAAAGGTATTCAAGTGGTAACTAAATGTATAATCAATTTATTAATAATGAATTTATTTTTCTAAAAATAAATTCAAAATTGCTGCAAAATTGTTGCTAATTCTATTGCTTTGTATCTCATATCTTTATTTGTCTTTGTTGTATACGGACACCTGCTATGATCTATGTCTGCTTCTATATACTTACAGCTACGAATGTTATGTATATATTCAATTTACTCGTTTTTCCTTAATTTCTGATGTATTTGGTGTCCAATTCATAATATGTAAAAGGGGTATTTACCCTGTCAACACAATAAATAAATAAATAAATAAATAAATAAATGTTTGAAAAATAATGGATGATGGCAATGGAAAAAATAATTATTAAATACTTTCATTATTATGGAACTTGTCTGAAAAAACCTTTTGTTTGTTTTAGCCAAAATGTCAATACACATTCCTAACTCTATAGCATGGATAATATATTATAAAATTATTAAGATGATTTATAGGATAAATAAACAAATAGAGTAATTGTGGAAATAAAGGTTATGGTTACAACTCTGGTCACTGTAGCTAGGAAGAACTATGACTATCTAAAATTTTTTTTTTATGAAGTAAATCTTGGATTTTGTTTTTTTTATTTCTTCATTAGCAAATAAATTATGATGGTCTTATACCCATAAAAACATAAATTGTGATCAAATTAAATAATTTAAATATTTTATAAATTAGTCTCATCCATAAACTATTTATATTGACTAGCAAGAAACTTTTGTAATCACTAATAAGCAATCTACATGATACAAAAGTATTTGGTATAAAAACTGAATATCAATAAATTTTCTTTTCAATTTATCTGTATTAAAAAAAATTCGCAGTATTCTAAATAGCTGTGTCTCATATTTACAAAGTACTTTCAAAGGATTTTGGTTCTAATCATTTATCTTACTAAATAAAAATTGTAAAAAAGGTCTAAAAAATGGTCTCTCTATTAAACACAATGAAAAACGAAAATATTTTTGAATGAATGAACAAAAAGCATCCTTTAAAGAATAAATCTATTAAAAATTTTGATAAACTGTTTTTATATTTCTCGCCGTGTCAGTCGCCGGTACACGGTCAACTAGTGGGACGCAAACTTTGCTTAGGTATAGTTATCAACCCGTGTATGAATATTTCATTCAACCACAATATAAATTCATCGTTTAGTAGTGACAAAAAATTCAAGATGATAAACACTTATTATTCTGCCGCATTATCAATATTTTTGTTTTACTAATCGATAAAAAGACGAATAAACGCTAGAACTCTTGTGGGTTGGAGATGACATAGATAGTGCGTGTGTTTACGAACCTTGTAAAGACTTGAAGAATATAGAATGTGTTTCTTTGATTGCTAGATTATCGAGCAAGACGAGGGTGGGACCACCGGCATTTGCAGCGGCGAATATGCAGAGAAAACATAGAAATGTATTCGCGATGCCCATTTTGCTTGTGGCCACTTGGCAGTTTACTCGACAGGAGCACCGTCAACTTGCCACGAGTGACGAGACGTGGAAGCAGCACTGACGGCGACTAGGATAACGGAGGCAACCGGAAGTGACATGCTTTGACACAGTGCTGCCCAAAAGTACCTATACGACTATTTTTTTTATCTTTTATTTTTCAACTTTTAATATAGAAATTTTTTTTTATTATCAAATGCGAGTTTTTTTTAATTATAAATATATATCGTGTCGCTATATATATAAATATTGATGTTTTCCTTTTATTTCATAACTTTTTGTACGTATACATAGTATATTGTCCAAGATTTGACACACTGTGTTGTTTTGAAGGTATAGCACTAAGGTAAATTTACTTGTTTCCAATTTTTTTTACACATTGTGTGTTTTAGAGGTCATATATTACCAGAGAGTTTTGGCGCCAGTCGCTGTGATACGACGACAACGACATATTCTGCATTCCGATTGGCAATTCCGAACTCCGTAAGCCAGTCAGAGCTCTTTGATATGGTTTTGGCACCACACGACAGACGTTATACGAGTAACTGTTAGTAGGGAGAAAGAAATCTACGAGAACAGGATTCTGTGTTTAGTGCGAAGGAAGGAGATGACAGACGAAATACTCCTTAGGAAACATCTTTTGTGTACATAATCGCGTCAACATCAGCTTTTCGTACTTCGATCGTCAATTGTAGTTTACAAAAATGGAATCCAATCATTCACTGCATGAAGCATACAAACCGCATCTCGAGCACAAGGCATGGCCATATTTCAGCCCAAAGCCGGTTAAATGGTCCAAAGGTAATTACGCTTGAAAATTCACAACATAACATTTTCGTATCATGCTAATGTACAGGTTTAACGTTTACTTTTTTTTTTTGGAAAAAAATAATTGTAAATCATAAGTTGCCGATGTGACACGTAGTTTTTGCACTAAAAAAGTAATTCATATACACAAACGATTGCAGATGCCGGTTTGCGGTTGTCAGCCACGCGGTTATTAATCAGTGAGTGCGGACGCCTCATAATTAGGTGGGACTCTGCAAAGGAGAAGTTCCGTTCACATCCGATCAATATGCCGGAAGTTCCGATTGAATATATTGAAATACTCGGGGAAATCGTAAGATTCCGAGAGTCATCTTCGGAGTCATTTTCAGAGCCACCTGAAGAGTCACCTCCAGAGTCACCTCCAGAATCACCTCCAGTGTTACCTCCAGAGTTACCTGCAGAGTTACCTCCAGAGTCATCTCCAGAGTCATCTCCAGAGTTACCTTCAGAGTCATCTTCAAAGTCACTGCCAGAGCCACCTACAATGTTAGAATTTGATGGTAAAACAGCACTTGCATTATACTTCTGAATATCCTTAAGGGGAAGCTGGAGTCGAGTGTGGAAGCATGTTTTTACCGGCCGAAGTCGGTAAAAACAGGCTTTTTCGTAGTTTTGATTATTCTTCGTTAATACGCTACAGATATGCTTCAAATTATACACGATTGTAGTATCAACACAAACAAGTGGACGTACATTCGAATATTTGGTGAATACGTACAATAAATGAAAATATTCGTATATTACTAAGCCTGGATCATCGCGGGGATCGCAAACAGACTACGTGATCGTAGTTTCGGTTTTGCGTAGATTTCTTTTGTGTAATTGACTTTCCGACGCTCGTGGAATATTCAGAGACCACTAAAGAATGGATGTATATTTCGTTTTTACGTATGTGAATTCCACAATCATTTATATCACACCGAACAGGTGGTGTTGTCATACATTGACGGCCATTTTGATTTTGGCAGGCTTAGTAATATACGAATATTTTCATTCATTGTACGTATTCACCCAATATTCGAATGTACGTCCACTTGTTTATGTTGATACTACAATCCTGTATAATTTGAAGCATATCTGTAGCGTATTAACGAAGAATAATCAAAACTACGAAAAAGCCTGTTTTTACCGACTTCGGTCGGTAAAAACATGCTTCTATACTCGACTCCAGCTTCCCCTTAAGGGGATGCTGAGGTAGATTTTATTACCGACTTTGGTCGGTAAAAACAGGCTTTTTCGTAGTTTTGATTATCCTTCGTTAATACGCTATACACATGCTTCAAATTGTACACGATTGTAATATCAACATAAACGAGTGGACGTACATTCGAATATTTGGTGAAAACGTACAATAAATGAAAAAAATCGTATATTACTAAACCTCCCAAAATCAACATGGCCGCCAGGGTTTGACAGGATCGCCTGTTTGGTAAGATATAAAAGATTCTGGAACTCACATACGTTAAATCGAAATGTACGTCCATTCTTTAGTGTTCTCTGAATATTCTACGAGCGTCGAAAAGTCAATTACACAAAAGGAATCCACGCAAAACCCAGACTACGTTCATGTTGTCTGTTCGCAATCAGAGTGGGTCAAGAAGAGCGCGAATGAAGTTTCCCGATTAGAACTCAAGTGGCGCCGATGTAGTCTGTTTTCTTTTGGCAAAAGCTGCGAGCCTTTGCAACGCGACCGTAGTATACACTATACATGGATTTGGCTTGTGTATTTGACATTCCGATGGTTTTTGAATATGCAGAAATCATCACAGAATTGACGTCCGGTCTGATTTTACACATCTAATTTCCAGAAACAATTAAATCTTACGGCAAAGGTCAGCTGACATATCGTGTGCGGCCATATTGCTTTTCGGGAGATTCAGTATCTTTTGCCAAAAATAAACAGACTACGTCGGAGCCACCTGTGTCCTGATCGAAAAACTTATCGACTAAAGTCGGCAAAAAAATCTACTCCAGCATCCCCTTAAGATGATGTGCTACTGCTCGGTCGGTAACAAAACCTGTAAAGCGTTGTTCTTGGTCACAATTGATGTTTCAGACAAAAGACGAGAAGTACTGACTGCGTCTTGACAATCTGCAGTCAGTACTTCTCGACTTTTATTCGAAAAATTAACCGTGACGAAGAATAACACTTCGGGAAGATTCAGCTATCTCACTCGCACTTATGGCGATCTGAGAGAGACAGACGACATGTAGCACATCATCTTAACGTGATGTGTTACTCGTTTTTTGTCGTTCTCTCTCGCTCTACCGCGAGCGCCAGTGGCGCTTTCTCGCTCGCACTCACGGCGACTCTGTCAGTGTAACACATCACCTTAAGGGGAGGTGAAATATGCTCAGTCGGTAACAAAAACTGTAATCAAACTTTCAGAGAACGCTGAACGTTTTTTGATAAAAGAAAAGTTTTACATCATTGCTCTCTTAATTCTGCATGATGTAAAACTTTCATTTTTCCCAGAAATGATAAAGTTTGTGAGAATTCTTGTTCCGAAAGATATTCGCTATCTTTCTCGCACTCATGGAGGTTTCACCTCCCCTTAAGATGATTTGCCGGACGAGTTGCCGTTAGTGCAAATGAGAAAGTGCGATTGACGGTCGCTGTGGAGCGAGGGAGAACGACAAAAACGTATTGCACATCATGTTAATTGAAATGGCACCAATTACTTTTCTACATTTTATTTATTTTATGATTCTTCAAGTTTGGGATGGAAGCGGAACAATTCAGGTTAAATATCCGTTGAGCCAGGACCAAAAAGTAAAACAATATCGCTCGATAATCGATCAAAATTACGGGGTAACGCCGGAAACACTGGACGATATTTGCCGTGTGATGAAACAAGTCCTTTCCCACAATTGTTGCTCTGCAAAATCTTTTCAGCGAAGACAAAGGTAAAATAACGCTTACTTATGTAACATTCTTAAGTAATCGTTCGTGGCTGCAAAAAAATGGTTTACCCAAATAAAATTGTTTAGTTCCGGAAATTATTTTAGTGACTAGTATTGATTGTTTATTAATTCATTTGAATATTTGTATGTCAATTTGATGACCTTATTTACCTGACTGTAGTTGCAGTATATATAATATTTAAGAATTATACTTAAAGGGTAGCTGAGTAAAATTTTCAGAAAATCAAATTTTTTTATATCCCGGAAATTGCCGAACAGATTCCATTGAAGTTTGAGCACGATGTTGTTTGATAGTTTTTCAAGCACTCTCCATAAAATTATTTTTTTACTTAACTATTTAAAAAGAATAAAAAATTAAATCATAACTATCGATAATTTCAGTAAACACCGGAATTCAAATTCGAAAACGCCATTTTTTGTAAATAAAAAAATAAACAATCCTACATAGAGTGCCGCTCTGTATTTTGTATTTCAATTCCGATAAATCATCCGTCCGGAATCGCTGCCACTTTTTTTTAAGAAATCTTGAACACTTGAGTGGTTAGATGATCAGTAAGAAAATATTTAGAAGGAACTGACCCACCATTTTTTTAACTTTTTTTCAAAACATTGCTACTTAATGACTGCCATGACTATTACAATTCTTAGTGCCGGAATTCTGATCGAGATCACTATCTAAAACTTCAGACGATTTTTAGGATGCAACGACGTTACCAACAGTGGTGGGATCTCACCTATCACGGCCTGTATGGTAAGAATCTGGAGGTCGGGGATTATGTGAACCTCTTCGGATGCTGTGAAATAGATGAAGACCAAGATGCATTCACATCGTGGAAACTTGGAGTGTTGCCGAAAATGGCCTTTACTGCGCTTCACGTAGATATTATCGATGAAAGGAAATACGAGAAAAAACTAGCCACTCTTATCAATGAGGGATTATACAAGTATAACAAATGTCGTCCATACGAAGGTCCCGCTGTTCCGTTTCCGGATCTAGATCCGGAAGCGGAGCAGGAAGAACCGATACGTTCGGATTCGGAGGGCAAATCGCCAGTTTAAAAAAGTGCATTGAAGAGTAAATCTAAGTGTGGATATTAGTTCTACTATTAGTGGAACTTCTGGAATCGGAATGGGATTGATTTGGGTCTTTTTTATTTTTATTATTGAATTAAAAAGTTTAAATTTATAAGAAATTGAAGTTTTAAGAATCGCTTTTTGTTCATTCTCATTGATCGAGGAGCAAAAAAAGATGGGAAGTCTAAGGATGAAGAGAAAATGCTGATCGTTAGACTATAAAATGTTTACCGGGCGAAACGTAGAGGTTTTGTTACATAGACAAATAATATTTATAGTAGAGATAAAGTAGCTTATAGTATATAACAAGCTGATATAATTCACACCGCCAACGCGCTTAAGAATCTATAATCCTGTGGAAAGTAAAGAAAATTAAAAAAATTGTGAATCATCAGATTTGTTGGTTGAAATTTACCAATTCTCCTCGTACCCTGTAATTTGTTCCCTCATTGAAAAAATTAACATAAATAAAGCACGTTCGGGTATTTTGAGGTCGCGAATTTAAATTAAGATACATTATGGTTTATTATTTAGTATTTATAGATCGTTGGCTAACTCGTCGTCGAGGATTTTACTTCGTCTGCCACTCCGCCTTCTCGGACCTCTTCGACTGTGCAATAAAATTTCCTTATTTATTTTATTCCTCAAATTTAAAAAAATTATTCGACAATTTGTTCATTATGACTTTTTTACCTCCTTGTTTTGCTCTTCAAGAGTGAACGCCTTCTTCACTTGCTTCAGTTGGTTACGGAAGTTTAATTCGGCTACATTCTTCTGCAGTTTTGCGAACTATAGCTTTCGTTTTTACATACCTTCAAAGTTGGTTTCAAGCTACCAAATTTAATACCACAAATTAGTAAAATTTGTAGATGTTAGGGATATCAAGAGTCGATAACTTACCAAAGGATTACTTACAATTTTTCATGCAGGTCGTTGTTCATGAAGATCTGAAATCTGCGTGAATATACAAAAAATATTAAAATATGTTGAAATTGCATTGTGCATTCTTCAAAAGAATATCAAGCCGCGTAATAATTAGTTTATATCATCCGCGAGTAAGCGCGAAAACAGAGATTCCAGAGATGATCTCTGATATTACAATCGAATATGAATTACTTTTGGAATGATCACAATAAAATGAAAAACAGTTTTATTTATTGTTAAATCATGAAACACGCTTAGTTTTGCAAATAATTAAAAATAAATTTCTAGATTTTCATGTCAGGATACAAAAAAAAATCGACAGTAATCCCTGGTAAAAATAAATTATAGAGAATTATAGCGAGAAATGATACAGATATATCAAAATTGAATGGGATTTAATCGTATGTTATTATCTCTATCTATTCGGACTTTATCGATTTATACAAATTCAATCGTTATTAGTTTCCTATAGTTTTCGTTTCCTATGGGTTAAATACTATAGATACGTTATCGGTATCTATGGAGCACCAATGGATTTATAATATTTTATATTGAATTTACGTTTCGTCGCTTATAAATTTTTATCCATTTGTGGTGTATCGTGTTATATCGCAAATATATGATTCAACATCGTTCGCAATCAAAGAGGCAAACTTATAGATACATCGATAGATATTTATTTAGTGCTCTAGGACCAAAGAATATGGATATGCCTAGAACAACACTTCCTGTAGCTTCGTTGAAGCCAAAAAAGTTGGGGTGCTCAGACAAGCTTTCACCCCAGCTGTTCTTCTAGGCATTCTAGGCATATCCATATTCTTTGCTAGGACAGTTTCTGCCCTCTGGCACGCAAACCTCAAATACATCAAATATACAAAAATAATAAAAATAAGTCTCGATATAAAAAATTTTAAAAAGATATATACCCGTTATAAGTTACTACACCAATATAACGTGAAATTGATGTACAGTTTTGCTAAATTCGTTACAAAGTCGTTTTTTTAATTTGAGGTAAATTAAATTTAACACGTTAATACAACACGTAGTACATTGAATTTTCATTTTTCACGTATATTAAATTGAATATCCTACACGGGTTCATTAAATCTACAGTATATTAAATTTATATACAGTATATGAATTTTCGAAAAAAAATGTACAGTGTGGGTATATTGTAGTTCCTACCGGAAAACGCGAAGCCGGTGGTTTGGAGGCGCACGACGAAAGTATATCTTGAAGCGGCAAGCTATATAACATGAAATTGATGTACAGTTTTGCTAAATTCGTTACAAAGTCGTTTTTTTAATTTGAGGTAAATTAAATTTAACACGTTAATACAACACGTAGTACATTGAATTTTCATTTTTCACGTATATTAAATTGAATATCCTACACGGGTTCATTAAATCTACAGTATATTAAATTTATATACAGTATATGAATTGTCGAAAAAAAATGTACAGTGTGGGTATATTGTAGTTCCTACCGGAAAACGCGAAGCCGGTGGTTTGGAGGCGCACGACGAAAGTATATCTTGAAGCGGCAAGCTATATAACATGAAATTGATGTACAGTTTTGCTAAATTCGTTACAAAGTCGTTTTTTTAATTTGAGGTAAATTAAATTTAACACGTTAATACAACACGTAGTACATTGAATTTTCATTTTTCACGTATATTAAATTGAATATCCTACACGGGTTCATTAAATCTACAGTATATTAAATTTATATACAGTATATGAATTTTCGAAAAAAATGTACAGTGTGGGTATATTGTAGTTCCTACCGGAAAACGCGAAGCCGGTGGTTTGGAGGCGCACGACGAAAGTATATCTTGAAGCGGCAAGCGCATCCATGGAGCGCACGTTGGCGTCCATCAGGCCGCACGTGAGCTAAATTTTACGCGCGTGCAAAAACATTTATACAGTGCATTCCGCGTTTGATAATGTTGCAAAGTATCGCGAACGGTGAATCAAGAACGATATAAACAATTATTTGTAACAGTTAAAGCAACGATAAACAGTGAATAACCCCAGAAAAACCGATGACGATCAGAAACAGAGTGCGTGTGGGTGATAGAGGTTATCGTGATATGTATAGCAGTAGAGTCTAAGCTTGGCGGGAGGTGTTTTTACCAATCGGCGAATAGTCACTGCGTTCCCACGATTATGAATTTATTTATCCCCCAAAAATAACAAATTTCCCGCACCTAAATCCTCCTCTCTACATCGAATTCGTAACATGAAAAAAAATGGAATTCGATCAGAATTTACTTTACAACTTCGCGTCGATAATCGCGACGCTGCTATTTGTAAGCGCCGCCGGCATCACGATTCTCCGCAAATTGAAGTGAGTCTACTTATAATGTGACCCAGTAATGAGCCGTAAAATTCTCTAAGAAATATCCATTCTTGCTCCGATTAATAGAGAAGCAATATAATTTAATTTTTTGTTTTGTTTCAGACTTCGATGGCCCGTTAGTGTAAATTGCTGGTTTTGCAATAACGATACTAAAATTTATCACAATGAACTTAATTGGTGGCAGTGCCCCACTTGCGAACAATACAATGGTTTTACTAAGGTGAGACGTTGTTGCTGTTGTTTCATTTGATTTTATCAACTTTATAGATTCCTTATAACTGCTATTTTTATTTATACAGGATGAGACAATAATTTTGTTTCGCAAAGCCTAATAATGATAATAACGATAATAATAATTAGTATTTTTATAAGTTTACAGAGAAAAATTGATTACACCACATTGTTGATAGATAGTCCTTCTGTAGCACTACCGGAAATTAGTTAAAAATAATTCATTTAGTTTTGACTTAAAAAAAAACAAAAGATGTTAACTAGACACAACTAAATCTAAATATAGATATTGTATGCAAAGAATATGATTATGTAGAAATACAATGTTTTTATCGATTATCCGCAAACATTAGAAAAATGTTGAATCAACTGTTGAAATTTTTCTTTAAAGTGATGTTTTGAACTTCTGCTAACATCAGCAAGAAGTATTTCCTATTTTTATATTGACAATAATACAAAATTTATTATTAATAAGATTTAGTATTAGCATAGTGTAGAGTAATAATCATAATATAACAAGA
The DNA here is from genome assembly GCA_963970395.1 of Ephialtes manifestator. Classification (NCBI taxonomy): domain Eukaryota; kingdom Metazoa; phylum Arthropoda; class Insecta; order Hymenoptera; family Ichneumonidae; genus Ephialtes; species Ephialtes manifestator. The sequence goes on from OZ019972.1 coordinate 5,627,023, forward strand.
ATGGGATAATAGAGTAGAACAAGCATTGAAGCATTTGAGCTCATGGACTAAAATGCTTGACCAGCATTTATTAAGATGGACAAATTTTAGACTGGACATATTTCTGTTCATGAAAATACACCAAATAAATTAAATTATATTTAATTGTACACAAAATAAAATAAAAAAGTAACACATAAAGTAATATTGCCAAGATGCTACAACATCTCTTGATAAATTTTATTCAATGGGCAAAAACTATTTGTTACATATCTTTGTATTTTGGACCTACTAAAAACAACTCCAGATGTTGATGAAATATGAAATTTAATTGAAAATTAATGTATTCACTTTTGAATTACAGGATGGTGACTATTTTTATGATATTCCTGAACAAAGCAGGCAAACCCCAAAAAACTTTGTAAAACCAGTTGCCAGCAAAAAAGCCACTGATAGAAAGCACCTTTGTGCAGAATGTAATCGTAAACAAGAGCTCAAGGTTGCAGAATTGCGAAAATTCGAGGCAAAATGGTTCTTTGAATCGAGATTGGAAAACTTCAAGAAAGAGTTGGAGTTTAAATATCCGCTGTGTGGGAATTGCCAAAATTTGGTCAACAATGTCCTGCATAAGCAGTCTCAGTGGCTCACTCAGTACAAGATGCTGTTTTATAAACAGAAATCTGTTAATGGAATCGTTCATGTGAGTGCTATCATCAAGTCTTTTTACATTTTATAATATTGATTTCAAGTTTATGTTGATGTTTTTCATATTCTAGGATCACGTTAATATTGATCTGTAAAACAGTTATAAATACAATTTCATGCAAAAACGTATTGTTTCATATAAGGGATGGGCATATTTGTTTTTTTCAAAATGTATCCAAAATATTTCCATGACTGAATGATTGTAAATTATTACACCTATTAATTGGAAGAGTCCATTCTGAAAGAATAATATATTTTAATTATGCATATTATTGCAGAGATAATGAAGAAACTACAATTTGTATAATAATTCATTATAGTTATTTGTCTCAAAAAGTAGATTGAACACATATTCATTGAATAAATTGCCATCTCCGTTTTTTTTTTCGTTCTCAGAATGCCAAGAAACTGGACAAAGCAGTTAGAGTTTTCTTAACGATGTTGACGTCAGCGATGATTTATTACCCGAATTATTGGCCGCTACCCTTCGTCGGAGCGTTTTTCCAGACGAGCGCGTTTGTTATCAATCAAACGCACAAACGAACTTGGGATGCGATCCTGACGCTTCTGTGGATTTGCATCAGTATGGTTGGACCGTTGAACGAGTTAAATTTAATCAAGTATCGCATTATGAAAGAATGGCCGCCACTGGAATCAATTACAGAATATCAGTTTGTGAGTCCAATTTAAAAAATTGATACAATGAATAATGCCTCAAGATTGTTCAAAAATTGCTCACGGTTGATTGATTAACTTACAGGTTACTGCTTTGGCTGTGATTATCGGTCTCACGAATATAACTTCTAGATACAGGAACACTAGAAGCTTCAAAGCATCCTTCAAAAAATTGGAGTCTCCAGTCGGCAAGAATAATTTGTTACCTATCCAAGACAATAGTTTCGAGGATGTCGACTCAAGCAGTGAAAAATTCGAAACGAAGAATTACTCAGATTATCGTCAATCCCCAACAGAACTGGACACTCCGTTACCCGTTCAGTCTGCAGTGTTTCCTCAAGTTGCGAGGTAAATTTTTTTCTGATTCATATTTCCATGATTATTAACGAATCAAACTAGCGGAACTTTAAATTATAAAAGGGTATCTCAATTCGTTATATTGACAGAAATATTGAATTTGGATTTCTAACTTAAAGATGGATGCTGTGGTTTTCGTACGAATATGCAGCATATTTGATATTAAAGTAATGGTCCCAAACCTCTCTAAAGAAATGTTTATAGAGTTTATAGAGTATTCTAACAAATTAGTAGAAATCTTAATTTCTTCAAAATAAATTAAAAAAACATTTTAAGAATTTAAAAAAAATTCTTTAGGAAGTCATATATATTTTTAAAAATTGACGAACATATTACTTTTTATTGCATAAGATTATAAATTAACCAAAAAGTGTCATTCGTTTTCTAATTCAAATTACTCAACTTTTTTCATTTATCGGAAATCACGCAAATTCTGGTTTTATGCCAAATTTGACGTATAGCGTTCTTAAAATGACCGAAAACACTACATTTTTGGTCGAAAAAGGCTGCTTGAATTTCTCTAACTGTCTATACTTCTATTGATAATTTTGGTGTCTTTACTAATTTGCGCAGAAAACATGAAAATCAAGATAACACGACGCCTGCCTTCTTCGCCACCAGCAACAGATCACCCGAAGTATCAGAAGGCGGGAGCAGACATATCTTGAAATTCGACGGAAATTCAGAACAATATTTGTTAAACGAGAGTTTAAGTACCCTAAAAAAGCTCACATTAGGCGACTCGCGTTCCCGACGCTCGCCAAAAGTTCCGCGAATATTCAAAACCAAACTGTACGGCTCGACGAGCCCGGATTTATTTCAGCGTACACTCAAGCCGTCTTCCACCCGAAAATTTATTCTCGCCCCGCCAAAACTTAAATCCGTTGCTCAAACTTCGTGGGTAGCGGGTGGTTACTGGCAGGTGGGCGTCGAGCCGCCGAGTTTGTCGAGATCCTCGAGTCAGAGCTCGGGTTTCGGCTCGGCTGGCTCGAATTTTGGGCCTTCGCGAGAGCCGTCCGTGAGCAAAGAGATCGACAAGTGTTCCGTCGTCTCGGACGCTCAATACTTTTGCGGGCCGCGACCGAATAGTGTGAATTCGGTAGCCTCGTATTGCCAACACGGTTCTCCAATACAATTCGCAAGATGCGAAAGTCCTATTTACAGTCAACCTCTCAGGATACTCCCAAATTCCTTGTTTATGAAAAATCCTCAATCACACTTTTCCCCGGTCCATCCGGAGGCCACAGGCTGCTTCGATCATTGTCACTCGTTGCAGAATCAGAATTTCAACGCCTCGCTCGTTCAGCAAAATCAACAAGTGCCGAATTACAACACCGGCTATCCAGCCGTTCTCACCAGTCCCGTGTGGTTGCCGGTGTTACTTTGCGGTTCGCTAGTTTTCAATATAGCTGTATTTTGTACAATTCTATTACGTTAAAACGACGCTTTTCCTGCTTAAAATATTCTACGTCCGATTATTTTTACGAGATTTGGTAAATCGGTATACGAAGTTCTTACTGAAGTAATAAATTTAATGATAAATTGCAAAGTGAACGTGAAACTTACATTTAAAGAAAAATTGTTATACCATTTTATATTACAGTAGAGTTTGCCATTCGAGTATTTAGATTCGTGGAAACTTCACGTACCGGTTACTTTAAATTTCCTAAATATTTTTTAATTTATAGAAAAACATTGATATTACTAAATGGCATATAGATGCTTACAGAGCTTTAGAAAATCTTGTGATCTTTATATATGTCTTTTGGTCATTTCAATTATTTTCTATAGAGTATTTTAAGCAGGGTTGAGTGAATTATTGTAAAGAATCGCGTGATATTTACGCCCGCGGCATGTACATTTTATATCGCAATTTTTTCAAACGAAAATCGCGGAAATTTCTTTATATCTCCGGATAGCCAATTGTTTAAAGCATTACCATTTTTTCAACGAGGCCATTCATGAAAAAGAACTAAATGGACTGTCACTAATTATTCTTTATTTTTACGTAGTTCTACAAAAATCCATGGAGAAAATCGTTTCAACATTACGGGTATACCACTTCAAATTCATTAAATCGTAGAATCCACTGCCAATGATATATACATAATTAAATAAGTTTTTTCGATGGAATTCAGAGCAAAGTCTCTGTGTGCAGAGATTTAATGTACACTAAGATTACAATCAATTTATTAAAATTTATTAAAATAATGCTCATTTCTTTACCCATTAAACTTCAGTTTACTGATTTTAATCAACTCGATCATCTCCCTTTGCCGGATAAAAATACCAACACTTGAAAACTTAAGAATAGTCGTTGACCATTAAAAAATACCAATTATGCTGCTGTTCCAATTCGGTGTGCAGAAGGTTTCTGGTGTTGGCCTCCGGTTCCACATTCGATGAACATTTTTTTCTGTTGATTACGATCGGCGTGTGCCTTTTATACCTCAACCATTTTTCGCCCTCACCTAATCCGTAATTATAATGATTCTGAAATTCTTCGAAATCTCCGAAATTTGATATCGTGGGTTTGGATACCACGTAAAACCCGATAAAGGGTTCATGTAATTGCACTGCCAGTACCTTCGATTACGGGGAAAAAATTCTATGTACATTAACCCAACAATGAATCATGCAAGGAGGTTTCTTTTAGATACGTCGATGGGATAATTTAAGAGAACGAGCCGTTGAAAAATACGAATTATTCTATTTCTTTTTGTTTTTAAACGGCACTCGAATTATGTGATGAATTCGATATTCTTCATGCGTGTTCATTAGATATGTAAATACTTGAAGGGAAGTAAGGGTTTACTTAATTATTTCTTCGAGAACTTAGGAAACTTTAATTATTTATCCGATTATCTTGATACATATATCTTGGGATATATTAAGCCGCTAGAGTGGTCCCACTATCTCTAAAAGTATACATTATACTTTTGCCGAGTGTTAGGGACGAAACAGCCGAAATTGAGCCGTTCAAATATACATAGTGTGGTGATTTTCCTAATTCTCCGTCATGGATTTGATGATTCTTTACGAATGGTACAAAATTAATTCGAAAATTATAGATTTGATAGAAAATATTGGCCACACTATGGATTTGCGAGTAATGTAACGCGTTGGACATCTTGTGCGCGAAATGTGATAAAAGTAACGTCGTTAAGTCCTATTTTAATACCTTTGAGCTGGAAGGCCCTCGGCGCTACCAATTTATGGTTTTTCCGTTTTGGTACACTTTGCAACGAGAGGAACTGCTTACGACCGGAGTGCTTCCACATTATTGTTAATTTTTCTTCTTTTCTTTTTAACACCAAGTAATAAGACTGTACAATGTTTTTGTTAACGGTTTTAGTCAGTTTATTCCTAACTTTGTTACGAGCTCGCTATATGAGATAATTGTAAAACATAAAAATAAAAACAATCAATTCTCACGCCTGCAATTTATTCATTTCTTTATTCATGTACACCCACAGATTTATATGTTTATTTACTTACTTTTACTCTATTCGGAATATCTCCCAAAAGTATAAATATATATAAAGCGGTACTGAACGGCTGAAGAATTCGAAATAATATTACGTGTTTTATGTTGGTTATAGCCGCGAATTAAGAAAATTGTAGCACTCTAAACCGTTTAGTTTAAATAATTCAATGATCTATAAAATTCTAACGTTTAAGTTGTTTTTTACCAGTTTCAGCCCGTTGCGTTAGATGCGTCAAAAACACAAATGGTATGATGTCATAAAATTAGAATTGCTATAAAATCTGAAGTCCTCTATCGATCTGCACCAAATTTGATATCTAGCCCTGCTGAATTAGTTCAACCCTGCAGAAAACTTGAACCGAATTTATCGAAGTTGACTTGATTTAGGATGACAACGTCAATTCTTCGAAAAATTCTACAAAATGCAAATCCCTTTATCGACCTTCACTCAAGTTAATATATACTGAAGCTGAACAAATTTTGCGTAATAAGTCGCGTTCACCTTTTTGTTCCATAGGTAACTTGACAAATGTCGCTGAAAATTTGAAGAACATTCTTTTTTATTCCTTAGCCGTTTCTACGACGGAGAAAAAATGCGGAAATCCGTGTTTTCGCGAATGCATTAAAAGTTATTACCTAGCTTGGGCCATTAAGGAAACTCATAATCTGAGAACCTGAACACTTCCTGGATGGCGAGGTCTGTATTTTACACATAATTTATATATGGTATTGCCAACTTCGAGTTTTCTTTTTGAATCGAAAAGCATTAATAAACAATGAAGTTATTATTTAAACAAAGTGCCACCGAATAATCTATTCGCAAAATTCACTTCAAATTCGGATCGAGTATATACCCACATAGCACCGAAATATTTCTAAAACATTCTCGAAATATTCCGTTGCAACAATGCAATATTGCGAAAATATTGTGAAAGATGTTTAAAACATTTATAAAATATTGTAGGAATCTTGCAATGTCCGCTCAAAACGTTGCAAATATAATATTTCAATAATATTACAGAGCAATATTGTGTTAATATTACATTTTCCGCCCAAGGCTAACTCGTAAGAAATTCTACCGTTTTCAATATAATTCTTTGATTGCGAGTTTTCAAGCAGAACCATTGGATGTCCTCGATAATAATCTTATTTATTGGAAAAAAAAATCCCGTTCAGAATTCGAACTCACAACCTCACCTACGTACCATATCCATGTCGAATTAACGATGAGTAATTTTAAAAAGCGATCCTGCTTAAAAAATATATAACAATATTAGAGTTTCATTAACTAAATTTGTTCCAGAGGGGAATGCGGTTGAAAGAAACGTAAATTCTCGCTTCAAAGACTTACATCTACCTACCTATCAAACCTATTTAACGACTTAATGTCTATCACGCTAACCACTAGACTATCGATTACTTGTACAAACGTTATACTTTTATTGCCCATGTGTTCTGTCAACAAAGACTGATGAATTAAAAAATAAAGATTGAGCAACCTTTTAGAAGATTTCTGGTGCATAACAATCTTGTAAAAAAAATCGATTCATACCGTGCCGCGTTTTCCAATCAATTCTAATGAGGCTTCCAATTTCTGTCAGAATTTGTCCCCATTTCCAAATAATTATATAACGACTTCCCGATTGAATTTCAGTTTTTTCAAATCGAATGATACTCAATTGAACGAGGCGAATTTCTTTTTATCAACAAATTCAACTTTTTAAAACTAGTTTAGAAATTTCCACTTGAAACGTATTGGAATGTTGTAAAAAAGTTTCATTGTAATATTTGCAAAATCTAATCTGGAACCTTTTATTCGAAACTTTGTGAAATATTGTTGAAGAAATTGGATTGTTTGTTTCACAGGTAATGTTCAGAAATATTTAAAAAATGATTGGCAATTGTTTTACCTTTAACAATATTTCTGAACTTTAAGTTGACAATATTGCAATTAAATATTTGTGAATATTCGATTGGAAGCTTATGGTAATATTCCTGTGTAATGAAATATTCGAAATATTCCTGCAATATTTAGGCAATATTATGTGCTATGTGGGTAAGATTTTCTAAATATGTATTTTATATACTTGTCCATTTGATCATAACAAATTATTAATGTTGTTATTTTTTAATCGAAAGTCGAACGTTTTTTGCTTCCTCATAGAGGAGCTTTGTTTTCATTAAAAAAAAAATTTCGAGATTTTATGTCAGGACACTTAGAATTGTCCGAAATGTCCAGAAAAGTAATCTAGAAAAAATGTCCGTATGTATGTGTATGTCTGTGTGTGTATGTATACAACTCCGAAAATTCGAATGCCGATAACTCAAGAACCGTTTTGTATATCGAGCTCAAATTTGGCACACAAGTTTAGCAGCAGACCCTCTTCAACTGTAGCAATTTTCGACAAAATGTGTGCGAAAATTTCGATTTTATGCCGTTTTGAATTCTTTGAAAAAAGGAGGTGCACGCTCTAACTTTCGTAAAATTTAGTCTATTTTGCTAAATAGTTGGTTATAAGAGCAGGTGCACTCAATGTTGTTTGGTATTGAATTTGGCTGGAATCGATAAAGTGGTTCAAATTTTATGGAATTTTGAATTTTAAAAAAATGTACATTATCGCTCTATTGTAACTTTTACAAAACTTGAGATAGCGAACTCAAATTTTGTATACAAATGAAACAAATATTCAGCCATTCTATATGTATAATTTAGTGACGAACGGTATGAAATTGTTGATTTTATGGAATGTTGAATTATTTTTTAAAATATACGTTATCACATTTACTTTCGGAACCGCTCTAATAATAACGAAATAACGGAATAACGAAATAGAAAAAGCGAATTCACAACATGTTTATTTATCTAATTAAAACAAGGAAGCAAAGTAGAACCTTGCACATTGCTTCCTCATTATTTTTCGCTTTTTACAAAGCTTCCTCTATGAGGAAGCCAAAATTGAATAACATACTTCCTCATAGAGGCAGCTTTGTAAAAAGCGACAAATAATGAGGAAGCAATGTGCAAGCTTCTACATTGCATCCTTGTTTATACAGCTTAACGTTTAAGTAATTTTCAAGATTTCAAAAAAGTTTCCGGTCATACGCGATAATAAATGTTATAGCCATCTCTGTACGAACTTGAAGTAAATCGGACGAATAGACTATTCGACAGCACTTTGTTTAAATTATGAAAATTTAATTTTTGTTCAGTATTTTTTAAAATAGCCTTAATGTTATTAACAAATAATGATTGACCATCATGTTAGAAATTTTTTTTGGGTTTTCAAAGACAATTGCTTGGAATAACTTTCGATTGATACGTTGAGCCGTAAATGAAGAAATCCATGTGAAAACAGTGTCATTTGACTTATAATTGCTTTGAAAAAACGTTCGAGAAAACTTGTAATTCCAATATTTATGATACCTTTTATAATGAGTTCGTCTAAAAAGGGACATACTGGTTTTATATAATTTAGTATAAACACTTTAAAAGGTACTCAGTCCGCAATATCCTCGTAGCCGATAACGTGAATGCACGAAGTACTCATAAACGTTAAATTAAAGTCTTTTAGTTCCGGGCCAACGCAAAATGATATTTATCATTTCACATAAAAATCTCCATTTTCACACCTTATGAAATATAATTTCGTACGATACTCGTGTGATAAACTTTTTCATAACTCGTGTGAGTGCAACACTATGCATCAATATGCACTATTAAAGTAAAGTACTATTTTATTGTTTAAGTTAAAGTATTATTTTATTGTCGTCTTTAAGTATAAAATAGATTAGCTCTTTCGTACAACACTGTAGACTTCTTACGACTAGCGAAAAAGGAGAAACAATGGCAAAACTTGCAATCGTTCTGTGCGCTGTATTCTTCGCTTCGGTAAGTTTATACTATATTTTTGGAGTGGTTAAAATTAATTAATTTCAATTCTGATCTTTATAATATTTTGATTTTGTTAGCATATCACGATATTTTGTCATTCCTTCAATTTTAATTTTTGATTCGAAAGAGTTTCCCCGCGCGCAGAATTAAGCGATCATTCAATTCTTAAAAATATCGTGTCATTGATGCTAAAACTCATTAGAGTGCTAACGCTCCAATTTATACAATTAAAAAATCTCCAAAATATTAACGTCTTTGCAGATACTAAGGACATCGTTTTCCCATAATGGTATTGTCAAAAGGCTATTGATAAATAAGTAAACAAAAAATTCAAAGACAAATTATAAACAAAGACAAAAAAATTCATTCCATTTTATTTTCGTTCTTGCAAAATGAATTCACTAGTTTTCCCAAATGGATATAATTATTTACAGAAATATTGAAAGGTTTTCGAATTTTCTCAAATCTTACGAATTGCTTGTAAAGCTGCAAATTTTAGAAATGTATTTATAGTAATGTTACATATTAGACTTAACATTTTTCGGGATTATTTGACAAAACGTTTCATAAAAAAGAAAATGTTGAAAAATCTCGAAAACACACATTTTAATAGCCTTTAAAATTTCTCAAAAATGTAAAATACCTCTTTGGTATTATTATTACATAATTAATAATCATATCTGCAATGACATTGAATTTTTTTTTTATATTAAAAGCTAATCGAATCATAGTTTTGATCGGGAATGTATTTGTGATACATATTTTGTATGCGAAACCGTTATGAGATACTCTTCTTCCTATTTACGTGTAATAATTTTTATTATTTGTTATAATTTTAGGCAGCGAATGGTTTATCCGAACAAGATGTAAGGAATGCTGAAAAGGTTGCGCTAACAGCGATCGACGAAGCGTACCAGATTATAAATGCAGATGTTTTCCATCGACCATTTGGAAGCGAAACTAGGAGCAAACTAGATTTATTCGTTGATGGTCTATGGAGGGATGTCAGAAATTTCCTGTTAAACGTAAAGTCTCAAAAATTACCCGTATATTAACTACTAATGAATGGTTGAATAATTTACTATACTCCGATTAAATAACACTTTTTTTAATCGAAGTAAGTATTTGTCTATGTCAAAGGTTTGTGCAGAAATCCCGTATATGAGGCATTCCACTGGTATTCAGTCACCCTAAAAATAGTGCGGACTATTTTTTTTTTCTAACTTTCGGTATATTCGAGTAGAATAATTTTTTCGGAGTATTTAGGTCGCTAGTGTTACAATACCTGGGTTACGCCACACTAATGATTTTTTTTTAGTATAAATATAAACAACAAATGTTGTTTAGATTAAATTTATATTTATATAAACAACTTTTGTTTATTTATATAAATAACTTTTGCTGTATATTAAATTTCATTTAATATACAGATATATTGTAAAGTTCCAATAATTATATTATAAACACAACTTTTTTGAAGTGTTTAGTATACTGTATATTAATTTTGCAACAATTTTTTAATATATTAATTAATATTTGTATATTAAATTTAATATACGCGTATCCGCAAAAAAACTTCCAATACTTTATATTAATTTTCATACAAACATTTCTAACAGTGGATGTATGATAGTTACAGTCCCGCAAAACGTGAGTTCAGAGAAAATTTCGAACACTTCCCAATGGGATAAAAATTGGAAAAAAATCAATCATGTAAAAAGTGCTGAAAATATCGATTTTGCACAATAATAATTCCAAAATGTTATTAACAAATTGATGAATAAAAAAATTGTTGAATAAATCACCAGACTTGGCGAAACAAAGCAGCAAGGGAGGACCCCTTGCTGCTTTTCCAATTTTGGAACAACACAGTCGTTTCAGTTCTTCAGTACTAATTTTTGCATCTCATTCCCAGACTAATTTCCTGCTCTTCCTCTATTTTTCCCGACTTGCATATTTTTTGACTCCCCTAATATTGTGACTGAATGTCCGATCCATTTCTCCTTCTTTATCCATGTATTTTCTTGATTTTTCCTTGGCCTGTTCACTGCATACACCGCCCACCTTTCAGCCATGTCCTTATTGTCCCTTATCCGACGCCTAAAAGGACGCACAATATTTTTTGGTGGACAAATTTTTAGCAGTGTATATTTCTGATGGTTTGATATAAATTCATTTCATAGAACAACATTAATCAAGAGGCCAAAAACGAATTGGTCTCGGCAGTCGGAAATTCCATACGTGGACGATCAGATATACTCGTCGACTTGCGGAGAAAGGTTGATTCGTGCCGTGCGAACACTAATAGTAAAGAAGAACTCAGCCACTGCTACAAAAACGTGAGTCCATTTTCACCGTACCAAGAATTTTTATGAAATTTTATGAAAACTTGCAGAGATTTTTGCAAAAATATTTCCATCGGGGAATTAACATTGTATATTTTTTCAACAGATTGCAGACCTCGCTAGCGTATCCGTTTTTAAGATCTTTCCACCGCTGATCGCCAAAGTCAACCAGTTGTCGGAAGCTGAATGTAGAAAAAAATGCATTCTACCAGAGTTACCGATACGCAATCTTGCCTTAAATCGTGGCGAGGAGTTATAATAGAATATGCTTAAATCCATTTGGACATAGTGTATTTGCATCTATCAAAGTTTTTGGTTCGAATGTATTGGAAAAAATGTATGGATTCGAAATAATTGACAGAATATAAATATTACATTAATCGCTTGGACCTGTCATTTGTAATTAACGGATGCAACAATCCGAAGTAGTAATTTTTGTGTTGTAGAAAAGTTATCCGAATGGGTAACATATGGGTTACACATGCCAGAATATTATCTGTAAGCTACCTAATGTTAACTTTCGGACACATGATATCTTATAGACAACATTTTAACGGACATTTGTATTCCCATTTGGATAATTTTTTCGTAACAACGCAAAAATTGCTGCTTGGGATTATATATGTATTTTAAAAAGAGTCATTATGCGAATAAATCACATGTGGTTATCGTTGATAGAATCTGAGAAATCATGATGATTTTGCATTATATAGTACGTTTAGTAAATGTGAACCCTAGCAGACTCGGTTACCGCGCGAACCACGATAGAATCACGGTCGTTTCCACTCCAGCGGTTTTGTGCAAAAAGTTCACTTAGAATTTTGACAAAACCACCACGTAAACCACTATTTTCAAACGAATCTCGGAGTGGTGGTTTACGGGGTGGCTTTGACAACATTTTGACAAAACTACCACGTAAACCACCATTCCGAGATTTAAACGAATCTCGGAGTGGTGGTTTACGTGGTGGTTTCGACAAAATTCTAAGTGAACTTTTTATACAAAACCACCATGGTGATTTCGACGGTGGTTTGTTCGGTGACCGGATCTGCTAGGGAACCGAGCAGCGAGTACCAGTTGTCTTTTAAATGAGACATTCCTGGCTAGTTCAATAGCCGTTTGACTCTTACCGCTTCCGATTCATCCCTAGCGGATCCGAGCAACCGTCATTTTGTGGTTGCTTTACGGTCACATACAAGTAACCGTCATTATGAGGTTCATTTCCAGTTGTTTTACCGTAAAACAACTGTAATGTAACCGACAAAGCGACCGTTATTTTGGAACAAAAAAGAACCCGATTGCAACTGCACTGCGACCAATGTTTTAACCAAAAACAAACTTTAAAGTAACGCAGAAGTAACCGACAGTTTGTTAAAAGTTGTTTTTCGGTTATTTGAAAGATCTTTACGATCACTTTACGGTTACCCGCCGGTCAGTAGGTTCCTTCTGGGTTATTCTGGAGTGATTTTTTGTTCCATAACGACCGGTCACTCTTCGGTTATTTTGCGGTTCTTCAGATCCGCTAGGGATCCTATTATTTTGTATATGGGAAGGCAGTGGCGCAGTGGATAGAGACGCGGCCTCTCAAGCAGGGGGCCCGGGTTCGATTCCCGGCCGGGCACCAATGGAATTTTTCTATGTGCTTTTTTCTGTAATCCCCGGTGGTTCGGAACCCACCTAAAACTGTAGGTCCTAAATATCCATCGCGCCGTAGTTATCAAGGGGCTTGCCCCGTTTACTAAATAAATAAATAAATAAATAAATAAGTATACTATTATAACCGCTTAAAAAATAGACTAATTGTTGAAAAGATTTTTTTAACTGGCTCTTTCCATTTCGTTTAGTTTACATTTTTCCTTTTGCTTCCTCATAGAGGAAGCTTTGTTTTCGTGAAAATTTTTTTTTTCGTGATTTTTATGTCAGGACACTCAGAATGGACTAAAACGTCGAGAAAAGTGGTTTAGAAAAATGTCTGCATGTATATATGAGGCATTCCATCCCGATTCGACCTGGGTCTAACCCTCGACCTCCACGATTTGGCTCGTAATTTTTTGTAGGATTGGATATATATATTACATATATATTTTTATGAATATAGAGATTAGGCTTTATAGGAACACACGATACGGTATGACGATCGACAAACGAATACTTGATAAACTTCACAGTAAACGTGACAGAAGAGAGACTTGACAGGATTTTGACTGCGAGCAAACTTGCGAACAAAAACGTTAAAAGATGAATAGAATCCTTTGTAATTAATAATATCCGTCCCACAAACAAATATTCGCTTAATTCGTTCGCTCGGTCGTGTGTGTGTGTGTGTGTGTGTGTGCGTGTGTGTGCGTGCGTGTGTGTGCGAAAATACCAATTATGCTGCTGTTCCAATTCGGTGTGCAGCAGGTTTCTGGTGTTGGCCTCCGGTTCCACAATCGATGAACATTTTTTTCTCTTGATTATGATCGGCGTGTCCTTTTATGCTTCCACCATTTTTCGCCGTTACCTAATCCGTAATTATAATGTTTCCGAAATTCTTCGAAATTTCCGAATTTTATCGTGTGTTTGGATACCACGTAAAACCCGATAAAGGGTTCAAGTACTTGCACTGCCAGTACCTTCGATTACGGGAATAGTACTTTGCGATACTAGTGCGTAAAAGCGGACTTTCGGCGAAGGTTGGAAAGTGGCTGCACGAGTCGAACCGAGCGCTACAACGGCACGAGGCGAAGCCGAGTGTTGTTTGTAGCGCGAGGGAAGACGAGTGCGGACACTTTACAACCGCCGTCGGGAGTCCGCTTTTACGTACAAGTATCGCATACTACTTTTTGTAACAAATGCACGAAGTGCCAGGTTATGTATGGCCGGCCGTGACACGAAGGAAAAGAACCGATGTGCGCATGCGCGCACGGTATTTTCGATACGGTTATCGTATTTTCAACCTGGTACTTTTCGTGCATGCGTTACAAAAAAGAATTTTATGTACATTAACCCAACAATGAATCATGCAAGGAGGTTTCTTTTAGATACGTCGATGGGATAATTTAAGAGAACGAGCCGTTGAAAAATACGAATTATTCTATTTCTTTTTGTTTTTAAACGGCACTCGAATTATGTGATGAATTCGATATTCTTCATGCGTGTTCATTAGATATGTAAATACTTGAAGGGAAGTAAGGGTTTACTTAATTATTTCTTCGAGAACTTAGGAAACTTTAATTATTTATCCGATTATCTTGATACATATATCTTGGGATATATTAAGCCGCTAGAGTGGTCCCACTATCTCTAAAAGTATACACTATACTTTTGCCGAGTGTTAGGGACGAAACAGCCGAAATTGAGCCGTTCAAATATACATAGTATGGTGATTTTTCTAATTCTCCGTCATGGATTTGATGATTCTTTACAAATGGTACAAAATTAATTCGAAAATTATAGATTTGGTAGGAAATATTGGCCACACTATGGATTTGCGAGTAATGTAACGCGTTCGACATCTTCCCGAGCAGAAATTTGTTCTGGCTGAGGTCCGGGCCTCATCGGGTTTTCCTTAATTAGCAATCGGGCCCGGATAAGGCGGCTCTATCCGGTCCTGATATGGCATGTAACGCCATTTCTGATCTGGCCGCGATCAGGCTACAAATCCGGGCGTTACCAGGCTGCTAATCCGGCCGCTAACAGGATCCCAATCCGGCCACAATCAGGTTACTAAACCGGCCACGATCAGGCTCCTGATCCGGTCCATAGTAAAAAATGAGAAGGTCCAATATACATAAACCGCATAACGCCAGATTAATAATTGGAAGTTTATTCTGGTGCCATACATGGTCGTGGAAGCTTTAAAAATGAAGTATTACTATTTTATTTTTTAGCTAACCAAATTGACATATAAAGGACTGATAATCTCAAACAAATCGCCAAATAATGGCGTTCTTTTGAACAGTGAAACTATCTTGCAGATTCAAAATATATACAAAACTCAAGCCGAAAACAGAATAAAATGAAAAGGAAGGTGTGTTAAAAGATTTATGTACATATATCCATGCGACTCATCAATTTTGAAAATCTGGCGCGTAAAAAAACGCGTCGTAAATAGTTACGATAGAATCAATCGATCGCAAAATGATGATTTTGGATATAAGTGACGCAGTTGACGAGAAAATATATGCTGTTTCCCTTATACATGAATAATTGTGTAAGACATATACATAAAAATACAACTATTTCTAATCGATAGTATTACAATAATAATCAATATTATACAAAAAACATCTCTTATTTATTTATTGTACACCGGTAATGCCAGATATGCTCTTCCAGTACACTGATAATTTCGTTTGAAATGGTGTATATTTTAAGTCAACCAACCGGTGCGGTGGTGTAGTGGTCAGTCTACTGGCCTCTAGTCCAGAGCATCGGTAGGTCGCGGGTTCGATTCCCGGTGCCGTCGATTTTCGTCGAAAATATAAATACAGGCGCGATGAAGCTCCAGATGTATACATGAGACCCACACAGGTATTTCTACCTGTGGAGGTTACATGTATACTGCTGTAGTCCGTGTTTACGTTCTCGACGAAACGTGACGTAGCTCCGATGCCGGGAGGCGAACTCGAGACCGGCTATATCGGCATAGGTTTCCCGCAGTTTCCCTATGCCCATAGTAGAAATGCTATGGCAAATGCGATATAGAGGGGAAAGCCGGATGCGGCCGCATGGGGGCCTGGTTACTCATCCGGACCAGACCCCCAGGGGGGACTGGCTACTACTGATCCGGGCCGACCCTGTAATAGGTGTAATGCCTGCAGACGGGGGGAAATGCAACATAAACAAAAAAAATATATATATTTTAAGTCAACCAGATTTGAATATTCTGGCCAAAAGCAGGGCCGCATTTGGCTAGCCCGACCAGGAGTCCCGGACCGATTCCTGATCCCGACATGATATGGAAAACTGTAGTCTAACCACATTATAAAAGTTGTACCTACGCATGATCTGGGCGAGTTCGGGATCTCATTTAGCTAACCTGATGGGCAATATTTCAGGCTAGCCAGTTTTGAAATACTATACCGATACATGATCACAGCAGGATCATGGCCTTATTTGGCTATTAGCCTGAACAGGCATACCTGACCGATGCCACATCCGGGCCTGATGGTACTTCAGGCAATTTGAATTAATTTCTGCTCGGGTTGTGCGCGAAATGTGATAAAAGTAACGTCGTTAAGTCGTATTTTAATACCTTTGAGCTGGAAGGCCCTCGGCGCTACCAATTTATGGTTTTTCCGTTTTGGTACACTTTGCAACGAGAGGAACTGCTTACGACCGGAGTGCTTCCACATTATTGTTAATTTTTCTTCTTTTCTTTTTAACACCGAGTACAGTAGCCTCCCGCTAAGTGCTCGCCTACGGGGCTGTAGGGGTAAAAACGAGCACTTAGCGAGTTACCACCGCTCCGTAGAGATTCTGCGAGCTCGGGCGCATTCGTCCGCGATCGGCCGGGCTCGTAGTCTTGGTGGGGGAACATTCACGCCTCCCGATCGAGGGGAAGGCGCCTCGGCGAGCACTTTTGTTAACGGTTTTAGTCAGTTTATTCCTAACTTTGTTACGAGCTCGCTATATGAGATAATTGTAAAACATAAAAATAAAAACAATCAATTCTCACGTCTGCAATTTATTCATTTCTTTATTCATGTACATCCACAGATTTACATATTTATTTACTTACTTTTACTCTATTCGGAATATCTCCCAAAAGTATAAATATATATAAAGCGGTACATGATGAAAACGAAAGAGCGATCTGAAGAATTCGAAATAACATTACGTATTCTATGTTGGTTATAGCCGCGAATTAAGAAAATTGTAGCACTCTAAACCGTTTAGTTTAAATAATTCAATGATCTATAAAATTCTAACGTTTAAGTTGTTTTTTACCAGTTTCAGCCCGTTGCGTTAGATGCGTCAAAAACACAAATGGTATGATGTCATAAAATTAGAATTGCTATAAAATCTGAAGTCCTCTATCGATCTGCACTAAATTTGATATCTAGCCCTGCTGAATTAGTTCAACCCTGCAGAAAACTTGAACCGAATTTATCGAAGTTGACTTGATTTAGGATGACAACGTCAATTCTTCGCAAAATTCAAAATTCTACAAAATGCAAATCTCTTTAGCGACCTTCACTAAAGTTAATATATACTGAAGCTGAACAAATTTTGCGTAATAAGTCGCGTTCACCTTTTTGTTCCATAGGTAACTTGAAAAATGTCGCTGAAAATTTGAAGAACATTCTTTTTTATTCCTTAGCCGTTTCTACGACGGAGAAAAAATGCGGAAATCCGTGTTTTCGCGAATGCATTAAAAGTTATTACCTAGCTTGGGCCATTAAGGAAACTCATAATCTGAGAACCTGAACACTTCCTGGATGACGAGGTCTGTATTTTACACATAATTTATATATGGTATTGCCAACTTCGAGTTTTCTTTTTGAATCGAAAAGCATTAATAAACAATGAAGTTATTATTTAAACAAAGTGCCACCGAATAATCTACTCGCAAAATTCACTTCAAATTCGGATCGAGTATATAAGATTTTCTAAATATGTATTTTATATACTTGTCCATTTGATCATAACAAATCATTAATTTTGTTATTTTTTAATCGAAAGTCGAACGTTTTTTGCTTCCTCATAGAGGAGCTTTGTTTTCATTAAAAAAAAAAATTTCGAGATTTTTATGTCAGGACACTTAGAATTGTCCAAAATGTCCAGAAAAGTAATCTAGAAAAAATCTCCGTATGTATGTGTGTGTCTGTGTGTGTATGTATACAACTCCGAAAATTCGAACGCCGATAACTCAAGAACCGTTTTGTATATCGAGCTCAAATTTGGCACGCGAGAGTAGCAGCAGGCCCTCTTCAATTGTAACAGTTTTCGACAAAACGTGTGGCGAAAATTTCGATTTTATGCCGTTTCGAATTCTTTGAAAAAAGGAGGTGCGCGCTCTAAGTTTCGTAAAATTTAGTCTATTTTGCTAAATAGTTGGTTATAAGAGCAGGTGCACTCAATGTTGTTTGGTATTGAATTTGGCTCGAATCGATAAAGTGGTTCAAATGTTATGGAATTTTGAATTTAAAAAAAAAAATTGACATTATCGCTCTATTGTAACTTTTGCAAAACTTGAGATAGCGAGCTCAAATTTTGTATATAAATGAAACAATATTCAGCCATTATATATGTATAATTTAGTGACGAACGGTATGAAATTGTTGATTTTATGGAATGTTGAATTACTTTCGGAACCGCTCTAATAATAACGAAATAACGGAATAACGAAATAGAAAAAGCGAATTCACAACATGTTTATTTATCTAATTAAAACAAGGATGCAAAGTAGAAGCTTGCACATTGCTTCCTCATTATTTTTCGCTTTTTACAAAGCTTCCTCTATGAGGAAGCCAAAATTGAATAACATACTTCCTCATAGAGGCAGCTTTGTAAAAAGCGACAAATAATGAGGAAGCAATGTGCAAGCTTCTACTTTGCATCCTTGTTTCTACAGCTTAACGTTTAAGTAATTTTCAAGATTTCAAAAAAGTTTCCGGTCATACGCGATAATAAATGTTATAGCCATCTCTGTACGAACTTGAAGTAAATCGGACGAATAGACTACTCGACAGCACTTTGTTTAAATTATGAAAATTTAATTTTTGTTCAGTATTCTTAAAAATAGCCTTGATGTTATTAACAAATAATGATTGACCATTATGTTAGAATTTTTTTTTGGGTTTTCAAAGGCAAGTGCTTGCAATAACTTTCGATTGATACGTTGAGCCGTAAATGAAGAAATCCATGTGAAAACAGTGTCATTTGACTTATAATTGCTTTGAAAAAACGTTCGAGAAAACTTGTAATTCCAATATTTATGATACCTTTTATATGAGTTCGTCTAAAAAGGGACATACTGTTTTACATGATTTAGTAGAAACACTTTAAAAGGTACTCAGTCCGCAATATCCTCGTAGCCGATAACGTGAATGCACGAAGTACTCATAAACGTTAAATTAAAGTCTTTTAGTTCCGGGTCAACGCAAAATAATATTTGTCATTTCACATAAAAATCTCCATTTTCACACCGTATGAAATATAATTTCGTACGATACTCGTGTGATAAACGTTTTCATAACTCGTGTGAGTGCAACACTGTGCATCAATATGCACTATTAAAGTAAAGTACTATTTTATTGTTTAAGTTAAAGTATTATTTTATTGTCGTTTTTAAGTATAAAATAGATTAGCTCTTTCGTACAACACTGTAGACTTCTTACGACTAGCGAAAAAGGAGAAACAATGGCAAAACTTGCAATCGTTCTGTGCGCCGTATTCTTCGCTTCGGCAAGTTTATACTATATTTTTGGAGTGGTTAAAATTAATTAATTTCAATTCTGATCTTTATAATAGTTTGATTTTGTTAGCATATCACGATATTTTGAGGTTCCTTCAATTTTTGTTCTTTATTCGAATTTTGAACGTGTTTCTCCGCACGCAGAATTAAGCGATCATACAATTTTTTAAAATACCGTGTCATTGATGCTAAAACTTCGCTTTGATTAGAGTGCCAACGCTCCAATTTGCACAATAAAAAAATCTCCGAAATATCAACGTCTTTGTAGATACTAACGACATCGTTTTTCCATAATGATGTGGTTAAAAGCCTATTGATAAATAAGTAAACAAAAAATTCAAAGACAAATTACAAACAAAGGTACAAAAAAAAATTCAGACCATTTCATTTTCGTTCTTACGAAATGAATTCATTAATTTTCCCAAATGGATATAATTATTTACAGAATTATTGAAAGGTTTTCGAATTTTTTCAAATCTTAAGAATTGCTTGTAACGTCGCAAATTTTAGACTTAACATTTTTCGGGATTATTTGACAAAACGTTTCATAAAATAGCAAATGTTGAAAAATCTCGAAAACACAAATTTGAATAGTGATTAAAATTTCTTACAAGATAATTAATAATCATATCTGCAACAACGTTGAATTTAGTTGTTTATCTTAAAAGCGAATCGAATCATAGTTTTGATCGGGAATGTATGCGTGATACATATTTACTTACCTCTAATAATTTTAATTATTTGAACTAATTTCAGGCACCGAATGGTTTATTCGCGGGACGTATAGAGAGTGCTAAAGAGTTTGCGGAAAACGAGATCAGCGAAGCGTACCGTATTGCAACTGGAAGTTTTTACCCACGAACTCCCGAAAACGTTGTTAACAACAAAATAGATTTATACATCGATGGCCTATGGAGGGAAGTCAGAAATTTCCAATTAAACGTAATGTTTCAAAAATTACTCGTAAATTAACTAATAATGAACAGTTGAATAATTTACCATACTCCGATTAAATAACACTTTTCTTTATCGAAGTGAATATTCGTTTTCTGCGGATATCCCGTATATGAGGCATTCTTTATCAACTTAGCCACTTTGTTCGGTCGACCTCCCGGATATTTTTCTACATTTGTCAGTTTGTTGTACTATTTAAGATGGGTGTTTGCGATTTTTTTCAGATTTTTAGAGGGCGCCGTTCAGGATTTACGTTTTTTAAAAAATATCATTATATCTCAGAAAATATTAGACTCTCAAAAAATTCTTAAGAACATTAACTTTTTCATTTTCCATCTACTTTCGAATGATGTTAAAATCACAATTTTTCAAACGGAAGACAGTCCATTTTTCGCAAAAAAAGCAATAAATAATTTTTTTTACGAAAAAAGCATCTTTGATTGCGGTCTTAATTTTACAAGGTGTTTTGCATTGTATGAAGATTCTGAGAAAAAAAAATCCAAAGTGGCACCTCCAATTCTTAGGCAGTAAAAAATGGAAATTTAAATAAAAAAATTAATTAATTTTTTCCTGCCTAAGAATCAGAGGCGCCACTTTGGATTTCCTCCCTAGCGGATTTCATCACATTTCCAAAACATAAAATGAAAGTTCTCGGACGACGGACTGCGCCAAATAATTCCGAAAAAACGGGCAGGAAAAAATGTACTAATTTTTTTATTTTAATTTTCAATTTTTTACTGCCTAAGAATTGAGGTGCCACTTTGGAATTTTTTTCAGAATCTTCATACAATACGAAACACCTTGCAAAATTAATACCGGAATCAAAGATGCTTTTTTCGTAAAAAAAATTATTTATTGCTTTTTTTTTGCGAAAAATTGACTTTCTTCCGTTGGAAAAATGATCATTTTAACATCACTTGAAAGTAGATGGAAAATGATGAAGTTAATGTTCTTAAGAATTTTTTGAGAGTCTAATATTTTTTTCAGATATAGTGATATTAAAAAAAACGTAAATCCTGAACGGCGCCCTTTAAAAATCTGAAAAAAATCACAAACACCCATCTCAAATAGTACAACAAACTGACAAATTTAGAAAAATATCCGGGAGGTCGATCGAAAAAAGTGGCCCAGTTGATAAAGAATGCCTCGTATGGGGCATTCCACGGAAGTTCAACCACTCTAAAAATGATTTAAACTATTTTTGTTTTAACTTTCGGTATATTCGAGTACAATCATTTTTTCGAAGTATTTAGGTCGCTAGTGTTATATTACCTGGATTGCGCTACACTAATGATTTTTTTTAGTATAAGTATAAACAGCAACGGTTTTTTGTTGTTTTTAAAAAATGAAATACAATAACAAAATGTGCAAATTTTTTTAAGCACTCTAAATCTATTAATAAAATTCTTAAAATCTGATTTTCCACCAAAATTCCACAGATATCTGGGCTATGAAATGTATATTATATTCTCCAGACGAAATATATATATATAATGCAAAATTACAGCGTGGGATATCCAGCGATTTCAAAGTTATAATTTCTTTTTGATTTTGCATTAATTTTATAATTTCCAAACTCTTTTGTCGGTCAAATCCTTTGATAACTGAAAAGGCCATATTTCACAACTAAGACTTCAGCGATCATACTAAACATGTTCCGAAAATTAATATACATTTATCGGAAGTTTTAATGCATAATCCAATATACAATTATATAGTGAAATATAGTAATATCGCAGTACTTTTATATGAAAACCCTGCCTAACTTTTCCTCAATATGCTATGGCTCTTAATCTAGTTCCTCAGTCGACTGATCGTTGCCCCAGCTGATAATTTGTGCTCCACGTCTAATAATGAAATGCCCCTATAGTTATACGCTGTATTTTCATCTCTTGCCTTAAAAACCGCTAATTTCCCTCTTCTCAGACTTCGATTATAATGTACCAGAGTTGGGCAAAGTACCGAAAAGTACTTCAAGTATAAAGTACAAAGTACCGCAAGTACTTGAAGTATCAAGTACTTTTTTGTACTTCAAGTACTTTGAAAGTACTTTTTCCAAGTACTTTTCATAATTCGATTCGTAGCATTACTACAACCTCGATATCAGTAGATACGGTTTTTTTAAACTCCCGACTGCCCGCCAGGGCAAAAAGACAGGAGTTATGCGTTTCACGATGATCGAAAGATCTCACCTCGATACTTCAAAATGCATGTTTGTCAAAACGACAAAAAAATGTCTTGACAAATGTTGGTAGAGAGCTTCTATGGCTGGGACATTCGATTTAAAGCCATGATTTTTTTGAGATCCGTTGTGTTTCCGCGGAGATAGATAAATTTGAAAAAAGTTGCAAAATTGCTTATTCGTAAATATCGCTTTGACCACTACATTCTTATACGTTACACGGCCAGTATATAAGGCCAGTAGAGGCGCTGTCGCCCGGCCAAGTCAGTGATAAGTAAAAACACTCTAAAAATAATGAAAATAAAAAAAAATTAAAATTTTTTAAAAAAGCTCCCGTCTTCAAAAAGAGCGAAATGAAAAATAATTGTTCTCCCATTATAGTCGGGTGATTTCCATACGAAATGACGACTAAATCTGCAGACTATGATGAGAGAATAATAATTGTTTACATTCATAGGTACCTCTTGTAGATATATATAATATAAACACAACTCGCGTGGCCTCATGAAGCGACCAAAACCAAGCCGAAACCATACATATATATATCGTGACGATACTCCACAATAATCTACGTTGTGGGATTCTCGGAAAAACTATATCAATTAAACATTT
Organism: Ephialtes manifestator; assembly: GCA_963970395.1. Classification (NCBI taxonomy): domain Eukaryota; kingdom Metazoa; phylum Arthropoda; class Insecta; order Hymenoptera; family Ichneumonidae; genus Ephialtes; species Ephialtes manifestator. The sequence continues at coordinate 5,650,615 of OZ019972.1, forward strand.
TCGTTACTATTTTAATAATCGTAAAAATAATTATGCGCATCGTGTAGTACAACTCTGGAATTAAATTTAAAAAAAGTACTTGTACTTGGTACTTTGACGAACAGAAGCAAGTACTTGAAGTACAACAAAGTACTTGTGTACTTCAAGTCCTTACTTCAAGTACTAATCAAGTAGTCGGTACTTCAAGTAGTGCCCAACTCTGTAATGTACTTTTGTTATTTTTCAATTTTCCAACATTCTGCAGCTTTTAAAAATTCTGCCACTAAGTCGTCTTCTCTTGCTACTTTTCCAATTTTGGATCAACGCAACGTCTTGTTTTAGTTCTTCAGTGCTAATTTTTGCATCTCATTCCCAGACTAATTTCCTGCCCTTCCTCCATTTTCCCCAATTTGCTAATTTTTTAACTCCCTTAATAGTGTGACTTAATGTCCGACCTATTTTTGGTTCCTTATCCATTCATCTTTTTGACTTTTCTTTGGCCTATTCACTGCAATCACCGCCCACCATTTTGCCATGTCCTTATTGTTCATTATCCGACGCCTAAAATGGCGCACAAATATTTTTTGTGGAAACATTTTTAGTAGTGTATATTTCTGATGGTTTGATATAAATTTATTTTACAGCCGAACATTAATGAACAGGCCCAAAGAGAATTCCATGACATACTCGATGCGGCCATTATGAACACAACAGATTTTCTCGACGACTTCCGCAAAAAGCTTAAACGGTGCCAAGAGGGCGCTAACGCTACAAATGATATTATTATTATCGAGTGCTACCTAAACGTGAGTCCACTTTCACTGTACCAAGAACTTCAGCGAAATTTTATGAAAAATTGCAGAGATTTTTGCAAACATATTTCCACCAGGGAATTAATATTGTATATTTTTTCAACAGGGCGCTGCTTACGTTAATGAACGCGTTTTTTCGATCTTTCCACCGCTGATCGCCAAAGTCAACGAGTTGTCGGGTCCTGAATACAGACAAAATTGCTATCAACCAGATTTACCGATACAGTCTCTTAAAATCGATCGTTTCGTATACTGGCGAGAATGGTTCGAATCATATTCCACATCGATGGCAAGAATGATGACATTTGAACCTGACATTTTGAATTAACATGATACAACGATCCTAAGCAGCAATTTTTGTATTGTTACGAAAAATTTATCCGTATAAGTTACCGCCGTCCGCCAGTATGTTGTCTGTAAATGATCTTATGTCCGAAAATCGATTTTAGGATCCCTTACAGACAACATTCTGGCGGACATATGTAGCCCAGTCGGATAACTTTTTTTCACCATACCTGCGCGGAAAGTTCGACTTCCCGCCCTACGGGCTTTACGTAATTCGAACTTTCCGCTGCAGATATGGTGAAAAATAGTATACTCCACTGGGGAGTGAAAGTAGACTATCCCCAACCGCGTGTTTACTTTCCCTCCCTAGTGGCGTAATATACTATTTCGTAAGAACGAAAAAAATGAACGAAAAATCACCACATGTGATTATCACTGATAGGATCCGAAAAATCATGATGGTTTTGCACTACATATTACGTTTAGTAAATGTGAGGCGAGCAGCGAGTACTGGTTATTTTTTAAATGAGATATTCCTGGCTAACTCGATAACCGTTTGACTCTTACCTCTTCCGATTCATCTTATTATTTTGTATACTATTATAATAGGTTGAAAAGATTTTTTAGATCGACCGATGCCATTTATTTAAATTTACATATTTCCTTTTTTATTTATTTTATTGCGTTGTTCGAAGTTGTTTTTAATTTAGTTTTAAATAGTTTTAACTATTTAGCTTATTAGCAAAAAAAACTGCGGCGTACTGATTTTTTTCCAAAAATTCAAAGCCTTATAAAATCTGATAAGATCGTTTAATTTTTTTGTAATTTTCTACAAAGAAACAGAAGTTGCCGCTCTATGGACGTACTGAATTTCAGCTTGATTGTTAAAGCCGTTCTAGGGATACAGCAGTTTGAAGTTTGGAAGTCTATTACAGACACATACACATTCATCCGGACTTTTTTTCTAAACCGCTTTTCACGATGTTTTGGACCATTTTTAATCACCTGACATGAAAATCTGGATAAATGGTTTTTTCACCAAACCAAAGCTTCCTCTATGCGGAAGCAAAATGAAAATCAATTTTTTTTGTGCCACAGCCTTATGCTTAAGAAATTTGGATCATCCATGATGACCCAGAAAAGTTTTTTTTTCGCGCGAATCATGTTCTGCTCTTATAAATAATTGAATACGAATTGTAAAAATGAAATTAATTTATTCGTAAAATATAGTTTTACTAAAATTAGAGACAGTTATAGCCAAGTACACATTTTTTCGCCTTGTGATGAACGATATTGGGGTTCTCGAGCGATGAGTTTTGACGTGGGAGGTAAAATTATTCCTAAATGTCGCAAATCTGGAGTATTCATTTCGCCACGGGGCTTGAGAAACCTGTTGAGAGAAAATTATAATTAGATGTTTTGTTGTGTTTTTCGGTGGATTCGTGGTTGGAAATAAATAAATGGTTGATTCAGGGTTGGATTTAAGTCATTGTTTTTTAATTCAACCCAGAATCAATCGGTGATTGATGCGTCATTCGAACCTAAATATCAACAGACATTTTTCGGTCTTTACATGGTTCGTTTACAGAAAACCAACCGGAAATCAAACCTTGATATTCACTCTGTGACAGTCGGAAAACAGTTGGTTTAATGATAGTTGGAAAATGGAAATTTTCGAAAATAAGAAGGCTGCAGAGTTAAATCTTGCACATTGTTTTCTCATTATAGTTACCTTTTTACAAATTTAGTATTAAAACTTAGTATTAAAGTACTTAAATAAATTGAATCTTCCCATGAATTTTCTGAATCCGACATTTCAAATCATTTACCTTCACTTGAAAATGAGTTATATACAAATAAATGGAATGTGATTTTCATTTTTAGTATCATGTATTCCTGACTAACTCGTTAAATGTCTTACTCTGATCTTTCCTATTTTATTCCATGATTTTTCATAGTATTGTAACAGCTTAAAAAAACACTCAATTTTAAAAAAAATTGTATAGACCAATATAATGTTTTTACTTGTATAAAATATCTTTAAATGCTCTAACGCAAGCAATTTTCGCGCAAATGAGCCAAAAAATGACATGTAAACAAACTAATATTAAACACATTTGCATACTAAATTTGTTAAGGATTGTTGGGAACTTTTAAACTCTGCGAAATGTATGGGTTTGCAGATTTTACTTTTTGAAAATGAACAGAACTTAAAAATCTATGTGATATAATTATAATGAAAATATATGAATAAAATTGCGGTTGCAATTGTAATTACCGTTTTTGAGAAAAATCTTGTGCTTTAACTGGTTGTTCGATATAATCCACTTGATATATTGATTGCCAGGGTGGAATATATTCTGCGAGACGCCGTTCCTCTTCGATGGCTTCAACGAGGCCATATTTGGTCTGGTTTCCGTAGCTAAGAGCCAGTTCGGTTTCGGGAACCCACGCATTTTTCCTAAGCAAATCAGCATTCACTTCCGATATAATTAAATTCGAGAATCGATTAATAAAATGATTTTAATATGGAGGAATTTCTATACATGTAGTATAGTAATACCTTGGATTAAAGACTCGGATTCGGGGCCCACACAGATCTTTAGGAAGAATTCTATAGCTCAGATCGTAAGAGGATGTCATGTTATTAAAATACGTGTCTCCGTCGCTGACGAGCTTTTGTTCAGTACCCTTGATAATATTTGAAGAAAATATATAATTGAATGATACATAATGTAATCTATTTTTTCTCCCGACGCCACTAAAGTAACCCCATTTCGCGTCTGCAACACGGGCGGGAAATCGCTCATTTGTTACGAATCACGTCTGCATGTGCAGTGCGCTTTCATTACCTCCCTCGGGAGGTAATCAGCTCATTCCTGCCTGGCAAGAGTAATATAGTACATTGCGGCCCAAGGGAGGGAAAACACATTTCTCGCCAGTGTGAGTTTGCAGCACGAGCCGAAAACGAGTGCTGCATTCACACGAGCTGAGAAAATGTTTTCCTCCCGAGTATTGCATACGATTTTATGTTACAAGGCGAGGAAAACCTCACTTTCCGTGCTGCAGTGACGTAAAAAACTGTGCTACGCATGCATGTCGTCATTTGTTAAAAATGAGCTTATTCTCCGTTCTTGTTGCACATACGAAATGTTGTTATTTTTTAGGGAAATAGGGAGAAAAGTATAGTTCGTTACATGGGAGGGATACAATTTTTCACCTCGTGTGAATTTCTGCCCTCGCTTCGCTCGGGTATCAAACTTCACTCTTGGTGAAAAGTTACACTTCCCTCCTGTGTAACGTAATGTACTATTATGTGAAAGCATCTTTAAGTGCTTTTTCCGGGCTTCCAGTGCCTTTAAGGGAAGGCGAAACCTCCATGAGTGTGAGAAAGATAGTGAATAACTTTCGAAACAAGAATTCTCGGAAACTGGACCTTTTTGGGAAAAAGGAAAGTCTTACATCATGTCGAATTAAGAGACCAATGATGTAAGACTTTTTCTCCCTCTAATATAAATCGTAAAACCCCTTTCCTGTTGGGGATTATTTATCAAATTTGTTGAATGGAGCGAAAAATCCTCGAAAATCGTTACGGCCCTTCTGAATTTTTTTTTAAATGGAGCAAAGTGTCTTCATAAACCGTAATGAACCTTCTGCAAGATTTGTAAAATGCAGCAAAGTGTCGGAAAAAAGCACAACGGAGCTTCTGGAAAATTTGTAAAATGGATTAATTGTCTTCACGGCCCATCTGTAAATTTCTTCACACACTACTCCAAAACTATTTTGAAAGGCATTTTTACATAACATAGTAGTGCACTGACAAAAAAAAATTGGTGGCGACATAAATATTTCGTTGCTTGACTAACCGTTGGTTCGTTCAACGAAGTATTCGTTCCGAACATCGAAATAATTGTTTTACCATTTTTTCCTATTGCTTGAAATAAAAAGTAATATTATATTAGATCTGATGTTATACACCGGGATTTGATCCATTGAAATTAAACAAGTATTTTTAAAACTGAATAATGATTATGAATGTTTACGATTAGAAAATATTATCATGCGTGTATAATTTTGTATCCACATTTTCATTTTTTTAGGTTTGATATGAAAAGAAGAATTTCTTAAAATTAAATTTTTTTTAAAGAAAAAATGTATGTACGTTACCTCAATTTTTTCCTTATTTTTCCAGATTGTAAATATATTTTCCATGCAATCTCTAACATCGTGGGGTTTATAATGCGTGCTATAAACGGTTATCCATTCGTCGGGTGGTGAATGATGGTCGACGCGTTGCTCAAACCAATTGCCAATCAATACTTTCTCAGAGTAATTCGGAAAGTTTGGTCCCGATGAACGTTCTTGATCTTTACAACCGAATAATTTGCATTGCAAACTAGATGGATTCAGTGGAACTAAGGAAGCAGTGCCTGGGGATGCACCACCAGTGAATAAAATCGATTCCATAATCAAATCACTTCATAGCATTTCGATAATCAAATGACATTTGTATTGGTACATCAAAATATAAATGCATCGTGTAAGATTTCTTATATTAGAATGACTATATTTATCTTCATTTTACGTTGGTCAAACATTTTCATTTTAAGTTACTCAAAAACTAGATCAAATTTCATGAAAAATACTAAAGTAACTAACAGCAAATAAATTATTCGGCTGACACGTTATTTTAACCAATCTTTCAAACTGACAGGTTCTAATATTCAAAATAGGGCGGAAAAATAAAAAATCATTGAAAATACTACTCTGACAAAATACTGTCGTTAAATCCTCCCTTGATAAGTTCATGAGTAACGAGATTTTATCAAAACCATTGTCATGGTTTTATTCGTGCTGTAATTGGTTGGCGGTGTCGTCACACATATGGAAATCGAGACTAACCCGACTAGAAATTCAGTTATGGGGAATATCAGGGCCGGACCTGGTAACCGGATTCTAAATCCAAGGCCCCTGTCTGGCTACCTTATACGGCCCTGATTGAAAATGTAACGCTTTGGCACATCAGGGCCAGTTCAAGTTTACCACATAAGGATCTGATAAAAATAACCATTTAAGGGCCTGATAAATATAATCATAGATATATAAATACATATACTTATCTTTATATTAAATTAAAAAATAAATTATTAATTTCCGCGCATTATGCCGCAATATGAACAATAATATTCTATTAATATTACAAAAAAAAAAAAACAAGTCGTCTGCAGATACGGTTTTTCGTAACATCATTCGGGAAGTGATGCACGCGGGATTTGAACCTAAGACCTACGGGACCTACCTATTTACCTAACTACCTAACCGAGCACGCTAACCACTAGACCAAACCGACTATGTGGATATCTCGTACAGTATTTCCATAATAGTTCAATTTACTATTTATTTAAATAATAGTTCAGTTTTTAACGTAACTAATTAGGAATTTGAACTTAAAATTTGTAAATTCAAAATCACGGGTTTAAAATTACAAACATATTGAATGCGACATTTTGATTTTATAAATGATATTCTTAATTCCGCCAATATTTCGATCAGGTCTACCTTATCTATGCCAGGTCTGAACCTGAATATGGAATACCTTGTCAGGTCTACCTTAATTTTTCCCGATCTGGCCCTGAATAAGATACACCTTATTAGGTCTACCTTAATATTTCCCGATCTGGCCCTGAATAAGATACACCTTATCAGGTCAACCTTCCCTTTGCCAGATCCGGTCCTATTAAGGTACATCTTATCAGGTCTACCTTATCTATGCCAGATCTGGACCTGAATAGGGAATACCTTATCAGGTCAACCTTCCCTATGGCAGGTCCGGTCCTAATAAGGTGCACCTTATCAGGGCAACCTTTCCAATGCCAGATCCGGTTCTAATAAGGTACACCTTATCAGGTCAAACTTATCCATGCCAGATCAGGCCCAAATGTGACGGCAGGGCTGCCCTACCAGATTTCTAGTCGGGGTATAGGCAAAAAATTAACGATTTCTCTGTCAATTTCGCGGTGACCTTCAAATTTCAAGCTCGTGCCTTATTCAGAATACTTTTCCGGACGTCTGCATATTTTTCTGATTATTCTATCTTGGATTTAGCTCTTGCAAAGACGTAAAAAGTTCAATATTCGATTCACTTTTCTTTTCTTTACATGTAAATAGTCGCAACTTTGTTATTTAATATCGCGGAAACTACACGGTGAATCCCTTAAAAATTTTGCGTACGTGTCCGTTATCATTACAGCTGTTATACGATTTTTTTTACATTTTTATCTTGGATTTGATTTTTTTTATGAACCTCATTAACAGTGAACTGTGAGTTATTCAGTACTGCGAAGTGTTTGTTGTCTTTTGAGTCACCCAAATATAAATTCTCAAATGGTTGGCTATGAAAACTTCTATTGAAAATTGCTCGATTTTGCTTTAATTTAAACCGAAATTGACGAACATAATATAGAAATCATATCACCAGACTCCACAAATAAAAATATGGTGAAGCAATTGGTGACGGATTACGGAGCGGACATAGCAGTGCTGATTTGATTTCTGAAAGAATGCATCATCACCGTCCTCGGAATCTTCCATCTAGGTCAGTACTTCGCAAACTGTGGTAGAGTCAATTCTTACAAATTTTTAAAGCCATCCTCGCCTTTTATCCTCACTTTTTTGCGGAAGGTGCGGCAAAGTGAAACAGTCATTTTTGGCAAAACATGTGGGGCAAAGTGACCGTGGGCAAAGTGGAACACCCCGACTTTTAAAAAATTGCGTTCCTATAACGCAATTCAAGAAGGAAATCATAGTAACTTCACAAAATAATAATTTCAACAAATAGAAATGCCATAAAATGCAATTTTCAAAATGCTAAGAGCATGTCGTGTGACGTCTACAAGTTATAATTTGATATCATTACTTATTCTTCAAGTACCGCTTGACACACCGACGCAGCGAGTTGTGGGGAGCATCTCTTTGCCTTTCCAGCCACGTGCACGACGCAGACTGCGAGGCAGAATTTTTCGCCGGGCGCTATCTGGCATCACTGCTATGAGGAAACTAAATTCGATAAACATGCTTCTTCTATGAGGAAAATACAATCGGTAAACATACTTTTCCTATGAGGAAAGTACAATCGATAGACATAAGTGTTCTATAAGGAAAACCAAATAGATAGATATAAGTGCTCGACGAGGAAAATAAAATCGACAGATGTAAGTCCTCTATGAGAAAAATAAAAATGATAGATATAAGTCCTCTAAAACGATAAACATACTTCCTCATAGGGGAACTATTCTGAAAAGTGAATAACAATAAGAAAGCAAGGTGCAAGGCTCTATTTTGCATTCTTGTTGTATATAAATTAGAAAAACTGAAATTTAATGAAATTTTATTCCTTAAGAAATACAGTAGAACTTCGATTACCCGAAACGTCAATCATCCGAATAGGGATTCGATTTATCCAAATTTTCGATTTTCCGAACGACTTTGTTGTAATTTGGCAGCGCAAAATGAGTTTTTGTCGTAAAGCAGCAGAAAATCCTCGATTTATTCCAAGATAATCGAAGATTAAATGGAATCCATGATTAAAATTTATAATATATGCCAATAATAACATATTAAAAATATTAATTGCCGTTAAATATATGTATTCTAATATTTTAAGGTTTATAGGGTCTCCCTCCCTCCTCATAAATGCGAACGGTAGTCAGTGCCAATTGGTTCGGATAATCGACGTTCTACTGTAAGGAAAAATTCGAATTCCGATTAAATCCCAATCCCTCTACCGATCTTTACTAAATTTTACATATAGTGTCACTGAATATTATCTCGTTTAGATACAAAATTTGGATTCACTATCTCAAGTCTTGCGAAACTTAATATAATAACGTCATCGTTTACAGAAATGCAAAAAGCCATAAAATCGGAACTGTTTTATCGATTTCAGAAATAGATAATGTTCAGAATCGATAATTTCAGAAAGAAAATAATATTTTAAAATATTAGCAAATAAAATTTTAATATATCTACAGAATCTGATTTTCGATATATATTTAATATATCTGTAAATATCCTGTTTCCATCGGTGTTTTAAAAAAGTCCATACTTCATAATTCCCATAGATGCACCGAGAATCTCAAAGATGTTGGGAAATCATGTCAAAAGCCCACGTGTCAATGTCCTTCATTTATTACAAAGTGCAGAATGGCCGATGGTCGTGGTGTCCGGAATTCGCATCCTGCAAAGAGTGAGATCACCAGCAGTGGCAAGCGATCGTGTCCCCTCGTCTCATCATCACCCAATTCTTCTTTATTACAAATTCTGCACTTCTCAACTGTATTTATTTCTCCATCACTCGACCGTACACTGAGAAAAAAGCATATCGTTGATTTAACGATTTCACATGATAAAACGAATATTGGAAGGCTTGCAATGTTTTATCGTTAAAGCGATGATAATATAGTTCAATAAACGATACTTGCAAAGTTATTGGAAACAAACGTTGAAATCGTATATGCAGCAAAAAGGCAATATTTGAAACTATTATCATTTTGATGATTGTTACTATAATTTTTTTTGCTATAACCATAAAATCGAGACGTTCCTCCTGGGAATTATAGTTTACACGACGGGTTATAGGTACCCATGTACGAATGTCATTATACTGCCGGATCTGCCTACACGGCCCAGAACTGGTACTACTTCAGCCGCCAAACCTTGTTGAGTAGTACTGGCCCAGTAACGGTAAACAGAAGGGCCCAGTATTGTGCTAACGTACATGGATAGTGCTGGGTCCACAATATTGGATGTGTACTGGGCTAAGACATATCCCGATTGTATCGGTCCTTTGTAGTCTGCCAGTATTGGCAACTCTGGCATCAATACTGACCCAAGACTCCGCCGGTCTGCAGTTCGTACATGGGTTCGTACAGATTATCGTTGGACTAACTATATTTTTTATTAAATTACTATATTTTTCTCTCAGTGTAGGTCCCCATACATCAATCCAAGCTGAGAGCTTCTCACTTCCAAACATTTTCATGTGAATAAAACTCCATTCATATTTCATGTAAAATCGATAATGAACAACACAATGACTGGTGAAATTCAGAAAAAAATAATTAGGAGTAATTTTTGTTGCAATGGATTCCCTAGCGTATGTTGCCATTTATTTTCGGTTAAAATTTTCGTTGAAATTAAAAAAATAATCGGTCAATGATTTTTCTTCCGTTTTTGTTGATTCATATGATTTAGTTTATTATGGACCACTTTATCTGCTGTATATCCTGTTGTAAGCATAAAAAGATTTGCGAGCTCGGCGTTCATTGAAGTGGTAATGGAAACAATGTCAGATTGCCGTATTTGTTAAATCAGACTCGGGAGCACAGACACTATTTGTAGATAATCGAAGACGTCGTCACTTTGTCTTCGTGTAGTATCGCATTATTCCAGGAATTGAATACATCTGTCTTCTTATCTATTTTTTTTTTCTTTAAGGAAACGTAAAATATGACAAGACGGAAGCTTTGCAACATGTAACAGTACTTTACGATACTGGTGCGACAAAACTTTTTCTTTAAGAAAACCTTTATCGCACGAGTATAGTACGAAATTTTATTTCATAAGGTGTGAAAGTGGGGACACGTTTTGAAAATGTAAAACTTTACTGCCCTCGGATACAAAACTTATACCAGCGTGCATGTGGTAAATCGAAAATCTTTTCTGCGACACCAATAGCAATGCCGAAGTGGTAGTACTATTGATTTGCCTTAGACTTTGTTGCTAAACTTCTTTTCGTGCACTTTTTTCTTTACATTTATTGGTTTATGTCTTGTTGACCAATTCTCGTCAAAATCACCGAAGTTTCCTTTTTTTTAGTTACCTGGCCAGTCGCACAACTAACATTACCTTAATTTCTTAAGGCTCGATGGCTGAAGTTGATGTATGCGAATTATAAAAAAATATTCCCACAATATTATCAGCTATTACAATTTTTTGATACTTTTATCAAATGTATAAAATGAGTCAACGGAATTGACACAATGAATCGTGAATCAATACATACACGGAGAGAAATAATTGGTTGACTGAATACGCTCCATTGGATTGGCTATCCAATATACTCCAAGTGACTAAGTTGACTAGGTTAATCAATTTTTTGGTTGGACCGAAAAACTAGTTGGTTGTGACACTTAATTTTTTAGTTGTCGATCAATTAATTTACTGGCCCATCCAACTGGTTTGTCGCTCCAACTAACTGATTTGTTTCTGTAAGCAATGAGTTTATTGTCCCAACCAATGTTGTCGCTTGAAGCTTATTCAGCCAATTATTTTTTTCCGTGTAGAGTGCAATATTTCAACACGTTATGATATTTGCATAAGGAAGAGACAGAGTATCTTCCACTCTATAATAGTCATGAGGAAAGACGTTCACTCATCGCAGCGTTTCTCTCATAGAATGCGTTGGGGCCCCTCAATCGAATTATTGTTATCGGTTAAAATAGTGGTGATAAAACTATACATGTGCTGTGCGCATTATAAAAATATTTTCTTGCGTGTTGCGCTTCAGTTGCATTTTCGCTACCAACTAGGAAACCAGGTAGCTTACTTTTAACTGAAAATATTTCGGTTTATGTATTGTTGTTTAATATAAATGTAATTTCTGTTAGTGGTGCCAAATATTATTATAGTAGCGATCGGGCGCTTTAGCGCACGACCACTAAGTTATTTTATGTTACTTTAATTATTACTTCGGATAGTGAATGATATAGTCAGTGTCAATATTTTATAACAATATATCGCCGTTACCACTGCTGAACATGAAAAAATCTTTGAATATAGCAGAATCCCCAAAAAAAACTCTCACGGGTAAAAAATTGAGACAAGTACATTTACGCGAGTGGCATTCTGCCCCAAAAATCACAATGGATAAACAAAAACTACCGGTATACTGTTTATATGTGCAAAAAGTTTTGAAATAAATTGAAAACATGCGCAGCATGTTATCTCAAGTACATGTACACTGAGAGAAAATTATGGTATTAGTAACTATAAAGTGACAACGATTCATTTATGGTTGGTACAACAATTTTTTTATAGTTGGCACAACTATCAAATAGTTGCCATAACTATTACGTAGTTATCGTAACTATAAAAATAGTTGCATGTAATAAAAATGAATAGTTGTCACTTTATAGTTGTCTGTACTATTACGATTTCTCTGAGTGTATGTAGAGTTACAAGTACTGATCCCCTAGTACGTGGATGGTTAACCACCCCCAAACCCGTGAAAATTAGTGATACCGCACGAGGTTAAAATTCTCGCTTCCTCGTTTGACAGAGCTCAATCAAGATACTTTCTTGAATCGTATATATTGCGTTTACCTTTTGTTAAAATCGCCTTGCCTCGTCTCGAGAATTGACTCGAGGTTCGTTTCATAGTCGATTGTATTGCGTGTCTATTATATTGCTGATGTATACAATATATAAACAAGCTTGCAAAGAATCAAAGTTTATTTTTATTTGAAATTGAGGTTTCTGAAAGGACTTGCTCGCGTTTGTCGCACTGAGTTCTTCAAAATGTTGAGGATGTGCTTTTTGCACATGATCTCTCACTGCAGTCGTGTTGCTGTTCTTCATTTCGATTATTTTTTGAGCCTTCGATTTTTCGAAGCACATTTTGCAAACAGTTTTTTTCCGAGTTTTGATTCAAATAAAAATCATAATTTTACTTTTTTTTTTCGCTTTTGAGTGCCGTCTATGTGTTTCTTGTTTCGCAGAGTATTTGAAATACCCGTATAACAAATGATTTGCCTGACCCAGTCATAAAAGAGGAAGAATATATTGTTAAATCTATGATAATACGAATATCAAGGGTTCAATAAAATAGCTTGTTTCTTCGTAAACATAATAGGTTATATTTTGTACCGAAAATGCGTGACAACCAAATGATGGAAGCTAAAAAGCCTTGGTCTTTTATTAGCATTTCTGATAAGAAATACGATAAAACTATCTTCACAACATGCGGGCCTGAATACAGTAGCCTCCCGCTAAGTGCTCGCCTACGGGGCTGTAGGGGTAAAAACGAGCACTTAGCGAGTTACCACCTCTCCGTAGAGATTCTGCGAGCTCGGGCCGCATTCGGCCGATATCGGCAGAGCTCGGGCGCATTCGTCCGCGATCGGCCGGGCTCGTAGTCTTGGTGGGAGAACATTCACGCCTCCCGATCGAGGGGAAGGCGCCTCGGCGAGCACTTAGTGAGAGGCTACTGTAAATATAAATTATATTATAATTTATATTATATGGCAATCAACAGTTATTCTAGACGACAAAAATAAAGAATAGCTTAGTAGAATGTGACATGAGCGACCTATGGAATAATATCAGCCTGAGCCAGCTAAAAGATAATCGTACTGCAATATTAAATGCCTATAAACAAATCTGGCGTCAAAGGGACCTCGAGAGCCTACAATGCGGGCACTCGCTAGAAATTTTGCCATACTTACCAATAACACCAGGACCTCAACCATATATACTCGTTAGAATGCCGATACAAGCGAAAAGAAAAATTGCTCAAATACGCCTGATGAATAAATACACGAGTCGCATTCTAGACCGAGGGACAAAATACGAATTTAACGGCGACTCCGAGTGCAGTACCTGTGGCCCTGGGCATTGTAACGATCTGTTTCATTTTCTAGTGAAATGTCCGCTCTACGATGAGATCAAATTACAATTTTTTAACGAAACCTCTCTGGCAGAGGACCACCGCGACTTTTGGATCGATTTACTAACTTCTGCTGATGACAAAAAATTAAAAAACCTTACTGAGTATTTGAAATGTGCGTTAGAATATAAAGCGAAGGCAGGAGCGTAAAAACCCGATTTCTGTAGGTATAAGTGTACGATTAGAACGAAAGTATAGAACTAGGTTTAAGTGTATGATGGGAACGAAAGTTATACTATTTATTTGTCTTTTTTTTGTAAGCTACGAAATACTATGGAAAAAATGTAAATGTGAAAGCGAGACTCCGGTGTATGAGATTTGTATGGGATATTAACCCGAAGGCAAATAAATTATCGATCAGTTATTCTAGACGACATTTAAATATTGACGATGCGTTAACAATTTTTGCAAATGCAATTTTTTTCATGGTTTTATTAATATATCGAAATATATGCGGTGGTGTACGACGAGTGCGAAGTCTGCGGCCACTAGTACGTTCACCTTATATACAAAAAGAAAAGAACCGCGAAAAAGAAATTTGCATTTCAGTTTATGTTATTAACCGAGTAGTAGCACCCTACCTTCCCGTGGGACATAAATTTGAAAACGATGAATTGATATTTGTTTAATTTTATAAAATCCACCTCGGTAAGCGGAAGGAAAATAAGAGTAACCATTTATTTAACACCCGTCGTGCTAATAAATTTGTATGCTAAGAAATATACAAAAACTTCAAGTAAATTGTAAGTTCCCTTATTCTGAATTGATCGGTCGCCAGAGATATAAAAATCTATGCAGAAAGTAGTGAAATGCCCAAAAAAACCCGCACGGGTCAAAAATTGAGACAAGTACATTTACGCAAGTGGCATTCTATCCCAAAAATCGTAATGGATAAAAAAAACTAGCGGTATACTGTTTATATGTGCAAAAAGTTTTGAAATAAACTGAAAACATCCGCAGCATGTCATCTCAAGTACATGTATGTAGAGTTACAAGTACTGACCCCCAGGACCAGTACGTGGATGGTTAACCACCCCCAAGCCCGGGAAAATTCTAGCAACTAAATATAAAAATTGTGTGAAAAAAAGCGAGCGGTATTTATATTTGTACGTGCAAAAAGTTTTGACATAAAGAGGATTTGTCATTTAGAGAAATTTATTGAAACAATAATAATAACAACAAAAAAAGGCTGCAAAGTAGAACTTTGCAAATTGCTTCCTCATAATTGTTGGATTTTTTCAAATTTACCTTTATGAGAAAACATGTTAATCTATTTTGGCTTCCTACGCACGCTCGCACGTGCACACAAACACAAACACACAGCTACACATACATTTATTCTAAACCACTTTTGTCGACGTTTTAGACCATTCTGAGTGTCCTGGCATGAAAATCACAACAAAAAAAAAAAATTTCCGAAAACCAAGCTTCCTCTATGAGGAAGCAAAATGAAGAAAATCCGGATGCGGTACCAAAAAACCACCGGGTAACACCAAAAAAAGTCAATATCATGTTGGTTTCGATGCACTTTGATCTTAAATTTTCACGGAAATATCCATTCGACATTGGTTTAATCTTTATGTTCGTCGTTTGTGAGCTCGGGCACACTTGAAGACGCAAAAAAAATGAGGAAAATCCGGATGTGGTACCAAAAAATCACCGGGTAACACGAAAAAAGGTCAATGTCATGTCGGTTTCGGACGCACTCTGATCTCAAATTTTGACGAAAATATCCATTCGGCATCGGTTTAATCGTTATATTCGTCGTTTGTGAGCTCGGGTATACTTGGAAACGCAAAAAAAATTAAGAAAATCGAATACAAATTATAGCGCATTATTATATATAAAATATAATAAAATAATAATAATAAATAATAATAATAATATATAATTATATTATTAGAAATTATTAATTTTTATAGAGGAAGAAGGGACATAATTCGATATTGTATAGAATTTTTACGTACATTTTTCGGGCAGTTCCGCGCTATAATGCGAAGCTTTTCTTACACGTGAGTTATTATTAGGGTCGCAAGTGTAGTGTTTTTATGTGGCCAATAATATATATTTTTTAAGCCGTCTTATGTGAACAGATGTATAAGGATGTTTTGGTCTTGTGACATTTATCTGGTCTGAATTTAAAAAATAGTCACATTAAGATGATTTTAATAGTGCCTGTAAAACACTTGTCGAGCCACTAATGTACACAGCTTATTGCCGATTAACTTACCAGAACTAATTTATTTCGACATTTTAAATAAAGAAGATTTGGAAAATCTTGTATTACGAACTTTATTAAGCATCGCTTCAGTCGTAAACGAGCAACCGAAAGCATAATGGTATTAATTGCGAATTCTAGAATCGACACCATGGACGAGGCCTTTTTTGAGCGGGCCCTTCGCCAAGGCCTTGATGACGACACCATATCGAGAGTCACGATCAAAGACAAGAGGCCAGCCATAGGAAAAGGAGAAAATTTTCTCAGTGATTTGTGGAGATTTACTTTGGAATACTTTTGCAATGAAACTGACGAAAAATTGGGAAATCTGGTCAAAAAGAACGTCAAACTTATCGTTAAACTCGAGCCTACGCAGGAGGGTACTTGTACCGATTACATATGCCATCAGAACATCTTCAACACAGAGGTCAAAGTTTTCACCAAAATTTTGCCAGCAACGGAACGACTTTTAGGAAAACGTTTATCTCCAAAATTCTATTATGCTTTGCAAAATCCTGGTTTCATCGTCTTGGAGGATCTGGCTGTGTTGGGTTTTAAGATAAAGGATCGTCAACTGGGGTTGTCCATGGATCATATATTGATGCTCCTGGAGAACATCGCCATGTTTCACGCTGGCTCTGTTTATCAGTGCGAACGAGTAAGAACTGACCTCCACCGTGCATTGTTTAAGGAAGCTTCACACTAATAAAATAAGTGTTAATTTTTTAAACCTTTTCTTCAACTTTCATAGATATGCTGGTTCCATTTGAAAGATAACTTGTGTCGATGCATTTGTGTTTATGAATGATTATGTGTTGTGAAAGAGTCACAAGAAATTCCTGTTAAGTGTGGAATTTTTTTTAGTTTTATGAAAATTAAAAAAAATTTTAACGTATTTTCCAAAGTGGCAGATTCGTTAAGACTGCATAATAAAAATGCTTGTTTGTTTTTGGAACGGGGAAAGATTATCTAAAAACTGATGGCTTGGATTTAAAAAAAAGGCTTTTAGCCACGAAAATCATATTTGTCCTTTTTTTAACGTAATTTTTACTTAATGTTGTGTTGTCAAATTAATGTTAAGTACAAAATTTGTTTCATAAGCTCCTAACTACTTAATTTATATGGCTGCAGTTGAAAAATGAATGCTTAATTGATGTTTTTTTGTTTCTTATTGTAGAATCCAAATCTAGTAAAGTCATTCACGAAAGGTGTATTGACTAAAAATACGCCTGACTCGTTCTATCGTATCCTAGAGCAGACTCTGCAAATGATTTGCGACAGATGTCGTTGCTGGCCCGATTCGAAATATTCTCGAATAGCGGATAAATTGGTTGTTGTAAAGCAAAAGTTTGCCGGCGAAGTTTTTAAAGCCACGGAGTACGACGAGACAGAGTTTTGCGTGCTTAATCATGGTGATTGTTGGATAAACAATATCATGTTTCGAGAAGACGCGCATGGAAAACCACTGGAAGTTGTACTGGTGAGTACGAGAAAAAGTAATGATAATAAAAAAGCATTACGTCTTTATATTTATTAAATTATTTATAAATACCTTTCTCATGATCTTCCATTAAAAAGAAATCAGTGGCCTCATTTTATCGACATTGTTAGTCGCGTAATTTCTTGTTGATGAGATTGAAGGCGTCGGTCATCAGCCGAATGTTTTGTAAGAAAAGTAATGAGAAAGTAAAAAGTGATATGTCACCATTTTTTGTGTTCACTTCTGCAATTTTTTTACTTGATAAAGGATTTAATTAATTTTTTATCAACGTATTTATGCTCGAATAGAGTTTGGATAATGATAGAGCCTCCTGTTGCGAATAGAAAAAAGCCTGAAAGCCTGAAAGTAAAAACAAATGGATCGTTCACAAAGCGCGTCTCTAATACAAGTTCTTAAATAACAATAGTATTTTTTTATTAGATTGATTACCAGATGACTGTTTACTCATCACCCGCCATCGACCTAATCTATTTCCTCGGCGTATGTCCTGAAGTTGATTTGCATACCAGCAAAAATGATTACTTCGTTGAGAAATACTTACGAGCTTTAACTAAGGCAATGATGCTTTTGGGATGCAAAACTCAGCCTCCGACAATCGAGGACCTTCAAAAAGCGATGCTAAAGAGACGAATGTGGGCCATGTTAGGTCTTATATTTTATTCTCGAATGTTAGCCGACGTCTCCGAAGTCGAGACTTTTGAAAAACTTTTAGGAACCGGTATAACAAATATGAATATTTTCAAGAATCCAACTGCCACGACTGCCCTGCAAAAACTTCTTCCGATTATGGATGAAAGGGGCTATTTTGATTGATGGACTATTTTGCTATATGGTGGCCAAAGATTATTATATTTTGAGAAATAGTATTGTTTTGTGATAGTAGTACCGCATAAATAAATTAATAATTATTTATTATGTGCTAAGAATTATTAGAGTTTGATATCGAAGTATATGCAGTTCTGTTAATCTTAATCGTTATGTTATTTTTAATACTATAATTAGTCTCATTTGAGATATCAGACAGACAAACGATACAAGCAAATACTAAAATCGATTACAGATCAATAGAGGTTAATTAAATATATTTGTTTGGATTGACTATTTTCTTTTCCCAGTGCACTGTTGCCGTTGTACTACGATGCGAACTACAGTGTTAAAATCATTTAATTCAACTGATTGAATTATACTATGAATCATGTTGACCGTCAAACTGATACACAATCAATGACTCGACGAAATAAATGGGACCATTTATAGAAATACATATGTAATTCCCATAACAATAGTTTAGCTCAATCAACTTCGGTTGCAGTTAGACCAATGAACATATTGCATGGATTATTTATTTGATAGTTTTGTTCTTCGAAGCATTTTGGCTGGATTGACGGAATGAAATATTTAGTTGTTATTAAAAAATCACACCTGGTACTTGAAGTTCATGGTTTCAGTTGTTTTTACAGAGGTTTAGTGAGCTCAATAATTTCATTTAGTTGTGGCAATAATGACGTATTCATTCAACTGCACGTTGTCAACTGTTTGAGTGAGTTCATCGAATCATTTATATTATCTACTTAAAAACATATTTAGTTATTTTGACTCCATTTGTGTTGAGTCAACCAATTACAAGGCAACTAAATTTATTTATTTGATTTGACTGCTATCTTTTCTCAGTGTAGTCGGATTAGTATCTTAATATTATGTCGGTCACATAATTTCTGATAGAAATAGTATTTTATGTCACACTGTGCGTAAAATGCGATTTTACGCACGCTTCGCGTGCGTTAAACTGCATTTTCTCACATCGTAACATAAAATATCGTTCGACACTCGTGCGAAAGACTTTTTCTAACTCGTGTGGTTGCAACCCTCGCCTTCGGCTCGGGCTGCAAACTCGCACTCGCCAGAAAAAGTTTTTTCGCACTTGTATCGAAATATACTATTACGATACTAGTGCGATAAATCTTTTTCTGACGAGTGTGAGTTCACAAGACGAGCCGAAGGCGAGTGTTGCAGTCACACGAGTTAAAAAAACGTTTGTCGAACGAATATCGTGCAAAATTTTATTTTACAAGGTGCGTAAAACTGTGCGTAACAGAGTACGTGAAAACGCATTTCTCGCACCGAGTGAAATAATAGTACATTACGATACGAGTGCGAAAAAACTTTTTCTGACGAGTGTGAATTTGCAGCGCGAGCCGAAGGCGAATGTTGCAATCACACGAGTTAAGAAAACGTTTTTCGCATGAGTATCGTACAAAATTTTATTTCACGAAGTGTGTAAACGACGTTTGACGTATGCGAAGCGTGCGTAAAACCGCGTTCTACGCACTGAGTGAAATAAATTATATTATTGAGTTCAACGGTTTTTACAACAAAAAAAAAAGCGACTTCGTTTCTTGTAAAAAACATTTCCAGCGCAAAACAAAAAATAAACATTCTAAACAGACCCAATTTGACGGTGTAAGCTTTCTTTTTCATATTTTTTCTTTTTTCTTTGTGTCTCGATTATTCCTTGCAGAGTTGTGGCAATTTTCTCTTTGATTTAGTGTCTGTATAAAATAATGTCAAATTCTTAAAAAAACGAAACTATAACTATACTAATGTCAAGCTGTTATTTTAACTTCTGCCTGTAATAATGTTTATGTACTTGAAATTATAACTATTATTTGTGAAGAAATAAAGACAAACATAAGCCAAAAATAAAAAATCGATGCAATGAATACCGTTAGCTACAATGAAAAAAAACGCCAGTAGCGCTTTTCCCAAACAGAAAAACAAGTTCTACCGGTCACAGTTCTCTAGTCGACGAAACAGAAATCTAATATGATTTATCTCGGAAAAGTAAAGCAGTAGGTAATGTGTTCCCGTGGAGTCGGCCTCGGTAACCTCGGTTAACGTGATATTGTAAAAAAAAAATTGTCCCTGAGATAGCAGGTAATTATGTATCGTGATGCGATAATTAGTCTTTGTATGCATAATGTACGGCCTTTAATAGTTCACCGACGAATTGGAACGTATTCTGTATAATCGTATGTAAAAAAATATGTGAAATTGAGTGCGATAGCACACTAATGAAATGTTTCCGTGTTTTACTTTTGATAACGCGTGATAAGATCACATGGATTATCAACCATATGAAAAAGAAGTTTACTTAATTCACTCGGTGCGATAATGGACGTTTTATGCACGCGAAGCACATAAACTATAAACTGAACTATTACCCAGATAGACAAACGTGCCGTGGAACCCTAATACTCACGAGAACGGTCATAATAACAGGGAAAATGACACAGTCGTTTTTATACACTTTAATAACGGTGCGTTTTGCCAAAATAACAAAAAAAATGACGGTCATCATGAGAAAAGTCATGGTCACCGTCATTTTTTTACTGTTACACCGTTATTATGACCAAAATCGCACCGTTATTAAGGCGTACAAAAACGACTGTAATTTTTTCGGTCATTATGGCCATTATATCACCGTTATCGTGAGTGCTAGGGAAGTATCCTATCGTGTCACTGTGACAGCATAAACGCGTCACACAACGGCATGCTATGTCGGAATTAACGTAGCGATGTACGTCCGAATTGAGCTATTATGTGACGGCATACCGTGCCGTGCAGGCTTAGTGGCATTCCACTGTCGCCATGCTGTAAACTCAGATCATGTCTCCATGGTGCCATAATTGATCCATGTCGTGGTGTGAACGTCATTCTGTTACTATGGTGTCATTTTTATACAATTTTTAAAATGTTAAATGCAGCACGGTGGCAGCATAATGGTGGCACGCTATGCTGTGCTGAAAGTCGTTATGGATATTTTTTTATTGTCAGCTAGACATTTTTAGTTTTAGTTTTTTTCTTGTCTAACATCTCAAATTCCGAGTCAAAAGAATAAGACAGAACAGATTCTTTTATCTTCTTCAATATTAAAGGGTTGCTAAACCCAAGAGGTTTGACACATTCAAAGAGTAGACCCCTCGTGTGTAGTCGAACACAGGAAAACTTTGCATTCTTATATATACGCTCAGGCTTCAAAACACTTGCGAGAAACGCTCCGTCCGTTCGCCATCTAGCGGAGAATTAGGCACCAGTGTTTCGTATGATACCACTAGATGGCGAACGGACGACGCGTTTCTCGCAAGTGCTTTGAAGCCTCACGTATATAAGAATGCAAAGCTGCCTGAGTTCGACTACACACGAAGGGTCTACTCTTCGAATGTGTCAAACCTCTCGGGCGTACCAACCCTTTAATATCGGAGAAGATAAAAGATTCTGTTCTGTCTTACACTTTTGACTCGCGATTTGAAATGTTAGACAAGAAAAAAAACTAAAACATAATGCAAGTAACAGATACAAAGAAATAAAACGCTTACGATTCCTAACTGACAGTCAAGATCGATAACGACTTTTAGCACAGCATGGTGTGCCACCATTATGTTGTCACCGTGCTGCAATTACCATCCCAAATATTCTGCAAAAATGGCACCATAGTAACAGAATGACGTTCACACCTCAGACACACAGTGATACGACATGGAGCAATTATGGCACCATAGAGGCATGATCTGAACTTGAAGCATGGCGACATTGTAGTGCCACTAGTGCACCACGCCATAATATTTACGTACCACAAATATGGCTTCGCCTTGGCGTCATGAAAAGATGGCACGGCATGCCGTCACATAATAGCTCAATTCAGACGTACATCGCTACGTTAATTCCGACATAGCATCCGTTTTGTGACGCGTTTATGCTGTTCCTGTTCCACCAAATGTCTATCTGGGTTATAATCAGTAAGTAAGCCCTTCTGGCCAAATCGAGCAGACTTTACGCTATTTAACCGATGCGAGACGTGAAGCTTCTCGTGGCAAAGAATTAACTTTTTTTAACTCGAAGGTAAACAACAAACAACAGTTCTCTCGAAGGTGCAACACCTCAGCAATATTATGGGGAATCGCACTGACACACCTCGATAATCTAAATGTAATAGCAATAAAACCATTTCGTCCTTCCTTATAAGACGATGAATGCATCGTCTTATCACCGGCGATGACTTTGCCCTCTCGCTCGTTACTCTCTCTTTTTTCACTAGAATGTTTTCGTGTCGACGTCCAGCCAACGAGTGACGAGTCGCGGCGCGTGTCGGATTCGTCAAGCTAGCAACAGGGCCGAAGGGCGCATGACCCTGAAGATATCTGCATTTCGGAAATACAATGTTCGGCACGCCGTAACTCCCTCAATTTTCATCGCACAAGGTCCCGGTGAAGTGCGTTTTGTTCGTCTTAAAATTCTCTAGAAGCCACTTATTCGATTTATTTTATCGATGTTATTTTCGATGCTACCGGAAAAAAAATGATGGTAAAAACTTGACACGCTGCAGCTCACTTAGTTTTCATCCTACGAGGATCCGCGGGGGTGCATTTTATTCGCCCTAAAATTCTCTAGGATCCATATTTTTTAGGAACCTCGTACGATGAAAATTCAAGAAGTTACAGCGTGCCATTTTTTTTCTTTCTTGTTTGTAGTGTCAAAAATAACATCGATAAAAAAAACATTTTCACGTAACATAGTAGTGCACAAAAAAAAACGGTGGCGATACGATTGGAACCAATACTTCAAACAAAGTATTCGTTCCAATCATCCAAATATTTGTCTAACTAATTTTTTTTCTCAGCGTGAGTATAAGAAGCTTATTCGTCACATTTTTTAAATTAAAAATAAACCTCTACTGAAAGATAAAAGTCTAACGTTTCCTAGTATGTTATATACATAAAAAATAATGTACAAGCCTTATGTTTATCGTTATCATATATTTTTCACTTGTTCTAAAAATCCTATGTTATAGATCTGATGTTATATACTGGGATTTGATCCTTTAGAAATAAAAAAGTATTTTAAAAACTGTCTTAACTAAATGATTATGAATGTTTACGTCTAGAAAATATTATCATGCATTGTATAATTTTTTATTCAGAGTTTCAATTTTTTTCAGTTATGTTATCACAAAAAGAATTTCTTGAATAAAAATTCAATTTTTTAAAAGAGAAAATATAGGTACGTTACCTCAGTTTTTTTCCTTATTTTTCCAAATTGGAAAATTCGTTACCTCAGTTTTTTCCTTATTTTTCCAAATTGGAAAATTCGTTACCTCAGTTTTTTCCTTATTTTTCCGTATTGAAAAAATTCAATCAACATTCGAGAGGTAATCTTATTTTTAGCTCATGTGATTGTAGTACTCACCCTCAGTTCGTCCTACAAATCCACACTGACCAACAAAAAAAAATCTCACTAGTGTTGAAATGTATTATTTCGTATGATGGCAACATATTTTTAATTTTTAAGAACTTCAACAAAAATTTTGATTCCGTAACCAAATAGATTGCTGTCCATAGTTATGGTATCACAAAAAGAATTTCTTGAATACAAATTCAATTTTTTAAAAGAGAAAATATAGGTACGTTACCTCAGTTTTTTCCTTATTTTTCCAAATTGAAAAATTCGTTACCTCAGTATTTTCCTTATTTTTCCGTATTGAAAAATTTCAATCAACATTCGAGAGGTAATCTTATTTTTAGCTCATGTGATTGTAGTACTCACCCTCAGCTCGTCCTACAAATCCACACTGACCAACAAAAAAAAATCTCACTAGTGTTGAAATGTATTATTTCGTACGATGGCAACTTTTTAAAAATTTTTAAGAACTTCAACAAGAATTTTGATTCTGTAACCAAATAGATTGCTGTCCATAGTTATGGTATCACAAAAAGAATTTCTTGAATACAAATTCAATTTTTTAAAAGAGAAAATATAGGTACGTTACCTCAGTTTTTTTCCTTATTTTTCCAAATTGGAAAATTCGTTACCTCAGTTTTTTCCTTATTTTTCCGTATTGAAAAAATTCAATCAACATTCGAGAGGTAATCTTATTTTTAGCTCATGTGATTGTAGTACTCACCCTCAGCTCGTCCTACAAATCCACACTGACCAACAAAAAAAATCTCACTAGTGTTGAAATGTATTATTTCGTATGATGGCAACATATTTTTAATTTTTAAGAACTTCAACAAAAATTTTGATTCCGTAACCAAATAGATTGCTGTCCATAGTTATGGTATCACAAAAAGAATTTCTTGAATACAAATTCAATTTTTTAAAAGAGAAAATATAGGTACGTTACCTCAGTTTTTTCCTTATTTTTCCAAATTGAAAAATTCGTTACCTCAGTATTTTCCTTATTTTTCCGTATTGAAAAATTTCAATCAACATTCGAGAGGTAATCTTATTTTTAGCTAATGTGATTGTAGTACTCACCCTCAGCTCGTCCTACAAATCCACACTGACCAACAAAAAAAAATCTCACTAGTGTTGAAATGTATTATTTCGTATGATGGCAACATATTTTTAATTTTTAAGAACTTCAACAAAAATTTTGATTCCGTAACCAAATAGATTGCTGTCCATAGTTATGGTATCACAAAAAGAATTTCTTGAATACAAATTCAATTTTTTAAAAGAGAAAATATAGGTACGTTACCTCAGTTTTTTCCTTATTTTTCCAAATTGAAAAATTCGTTACCTCAGTATTTTCCTTATTTTTCCGTATTGAAAAATTTCAATCAACATTCGAGAGGTAATCTTATTTTTAGCTCATGTGATTGTAGTACTCACCCTCAGCTCGTCCTACAAATCCACACTGACCAACAAAAAAAAATCTCACTAGTGTTGAAATGTATTATTTCGTATGACGGCAACTTATTTTTAATTTTTAAGAACTTCAACAAGAATTTTGATTCCGTAACCAAATAGATTGCTGTCCATACCCACCTAACACAGAATGTAACAGTTACATAACTTTCGAATTGTAAAACAACATAACGTTGATGTGTAACATTGACATAAATATGATGTTTTGTTTTAATAACAATCGTATCTAGTTGTGACACAAAATTCTGTATAAATAATTTATAAATGTTATATATTATTTCTGTAACAAAAATAAGTAACATTTGTTATCGAGATTCTATTAAAATGTGACGTAATAAACTTAGTTGTTACATAAATGTTACGTAATGTAATATAAATGTTACGAAAATTCTTCCATATCCTGAGACCTTCTTGAATGAGAAATAATGTATCACTGGTGCGTGACTAGTGATGTTATTTTGACAGAACACGTTACTTCGTTAACGTAAATATTATATCAAAGTTACGAATCTGTGTTAGGTGGGTAGTTATGGTATCACAAAAAGAATTTCTTGAATAAAAATACAATTTTTTAAAACAGAAAATGCAGGTACGTTACCTCAGTTTTTTCCTTATTTTTCCAAATTGGAAAAATATCTTCTTTGCAGTCTCTAACATCGTGGGCTTTATAATGCGTGCTATAAACGGTTATCCATTCGTCGGGTGGTGAATGACTGACGACGCGTTGCTTAAACCAATTGCCAATCAATACTTTCTCAGAGTAGTTTGGAAAGTTTGGTCCCGATGAACATTTTTGATCTTTGCAGCCAAATAATTTGCATTGCAAACTAGATGGATCCAGTGGAACTAAGGAAGCACTGCCTGGGGATAGTCCACCGGTGAATAAAATCGATTTCATAATGAAATCACTTACTTCATAGCTTTTCGATAATAAAATGACATTTCTATTGATGCATCGAAATATAAATGCATCGTATAAGGTTCTTTATATTGGTATAACTATGTTTATCTTCGTTTTACGTTGTTAATTTTCCTTTTAAGTTACTCAAAAACAAGATAAAATTTCATGAAAAATACTAAAGCAACTAATAGCAAATAAACTATTCGGCTGCTACGTTATTTTAACTAATCTTTCAAACTGACACATTCCAATATTCAAAATAGGGCGGAAAAAAAGAAATCATTGAAAATACTGTCGTTACATTTTTTTAAATACTCCCATGTATTAAAAATTAATTGTTAATCGTATAGCATAATTGGTTGCTTCAGGAATTAAATCATTAATTTTTTAAACGTATCATGTTTTTCTTTTTAAATTGAGAATTGTATTTCAAACTTTTTTTTCGTTGGGTGGTCTCCATGACTGATTAAAAATCAAATTAATGGTATTATTATAATTGATTAAGGGGTGGTGACCGATTAATTGCAGGATGCGGAAGTCAAATAAAAATGTACTTCCGATATTTGTTTATTCAAATAAACGTAGAAAATGTTATACTTGAAATGAAATTGAAGTCTAAACATTATAGGAATCGATTAAATATTACAAATAATTCAAAGTAATTAAAAAATATCTATTCTAACTATCTTCGTGCAAGTTCATAAACGTTGAAGGTAATGGGACACGCTGCCAGTAAAAATGTCCAATTATCACACGTTTTACGAGTTTTTAATGTAAGCATTGTATTTCCAACTCCAGAAATTCGTGTTTTTAGTCATTTAACTGAAGATAATAATCTAAATTCAAAGAGACAATATTACAATAAATAGTACCCTGTAGCTATAATTCTGCATGTACAATCTAAGATATGACTTAATAAAACATTAGCATTTGTTGTTCGGGGTTCATTTCTACCTCAAAGCGTCTCAGACGAGGTAGATCCAAATTCTTGCGATCTCTTCGCGAGTAATCGAAAAATATATAGTAAAAAATACGAATGTATTATCATATAGCCCGGCGCAAAAGTGGCAATTGCAACGAATCTGTAAATCTGCTAACAATTCGGGTAGTTTCACCGAATTTCTAATGATATTAAGAGTACCGAGTTACCTAATACAAAACAATATAAATGCGTTTTATTGATACTATTTCTTCAAGGATAGATTCTCCCATTTCAGGCAAAAAGCATTTTTTATTTTATTAACTGATAAAAAAAGTATCATAAATCCTATGCGATGAATTGTTTAAAACGATGCCCCGCCGATAACGTAAGATAATTTGATATTTAAAAAATTGAATGGCTCGAATTTTTAATTTTAGGACCTACAGGTTTTTAAAAAAGTATTAGTGAAACATCATTAGAAATTATTAATCACATGGAATTATTGACATTTGTTTTACTAGTTTAAAGAACACAATTAGTTGCCGGTGGAACCTCCTTAAAGTAATCCGCAATAAAAATATTTCCACATATCTTCGTTTAGATCGCTCGGTCCTCTTAAATAGTGAAAAAATTGCTACAAAATAACAATAATCGTTTGTAACACAAACTTTTAGAAGTAAAATAAATATTTTTATCGTAGAACATCACGTTGAGTCCTGCAGTTGAAGGCGAGATATTCTGAGACAGCATTATCGAGACAATGTTTTTTTTTATTGTGATAACACATCTATCTACATTGAGTGGATAATAATATGCTCTCATTATAGATCGAGAAGTCCGCTCGAGGGGGGCCTTAATTCGGCGCGTGCCATTCAAAAGATCGAAAGGCTCCGAGACGGCGATTTGAGATCAACCTCCTCTTCAACAGTGATCGGTTGTGTGTGCACAAATGTTGAATTTCCTCTACGATTTATTTTATTTTGTTTTTATTATATTTAGATGCATCTTTGTATTTTTTTTCTTCATATTATGAAAAATAATCGAAACTCTGTAACTCTCAAGTTTCACTTAAAGTTCCCAAATGGCGGTTTATTCTTTTATTATTCCGGTAGTTTTCCACCGTAAACGGTTCGCACACGAGATTATTATAAACTTTAGAGGGAGGCTGCTACATCGAGATCACTGTAGCCGCACCATGATTAATCGTTCGTTTCGAAAATTTGTTATTTTCGTACAGGCTATGGTTTTTCATTAATTTTTTTCTTGCCTACTGTGTACGTGTATTCGGGTGTGTGTAATGCCCGAAAGCCCGCGACCTTATTTATTACAACTAGTTCTTCATCTACTCTTCGCATTCTCTCGCAAGCATTCACAAGCAGAGATGGACATTACTCATAACTTAAAAAATAAATGAATGTATATTTCATAATTTATTCGATATTTATTATTTTATAAATAATATATTAAAACCGTGATAAATTGAAAATGACTTAGTGCCTATAACTATATGCCTTGCTGTTTACGAAGTAGCTTTATTATCATTGAATTCGATTTTATTTTTTTTAAAAGTTAATTAAACACAGCAAAGAGTAACTTGTTTGCCTCTTGTTACGTTTGCTGTTTACGTTGACTTTAATAAAGTTATGAGAATAAATTATCGCGAAAAAAGATAATGTGTTTGAGGTTCATTTCAATATAGCCCTTAATAAATAATTTTTAAAGCAGCCTCATAGTATTAAAGGTAATTTATAAAATTATTAATATTAAATTAATTTGTGGAATAATTTGAGAATGCATAATTCAAAGTACAGAGTTGCCCATCTCTTTTCACAAGGGACTTTAGCAAAATTATGACAAAGAAAGAGGAAACATTTTCTTTTATTAATAATGCCGTCTGCTAT